>CM076584.1:68765150-69365150 GCA_034641835.2 Pinus albicaulis
GAAACCCGCTTTTGTGATTCCGCTCGTGGTTTTGGTAGAGGGCTTGACCACAGGTGCAAGTCCGGTTCCACTATCCTTTTGTTTGTTAACTCATGTCCAATCCTCGGTTCAGGTTCTGAAAGCACAACAATTTTGTCTCTTTATTAAGCGGGATTTTTATATTTGAACAGTTTTCACGACCCCGGTTCTCTACACAGACCTCGCCTTGGATATTTTTACATAAAAATGATTGTTCTCAATAACTATTTATATAACTTTTCCACATGTTTAGTGTGGTATTCCCATGATTTATTATAAATATGTGTATTATCAAAGAAAAACAACACAAATTTTATAAGATGGGATCAAACAAAATGGTTCTTAAGTCGAGCTCGTCGGACTTCAAATGGCGATAAACCATAATTCAAAACAAATTCGCGTTCAAATAGCCTGCTGACGTCGGCCAATTTTGTGACGTGAAAACCAAATGAATTCCGCCCTAATATTTTTTGGGTCCGAAGTTGGGCTGGCGTACGGAGGGAAGTTGTGACATGAATTTCTTATCAAATTCGCCCTAATATTTTTCGGCTCCGGATTTCCACTGCGCGAGCGGCCCAAACAAAGATCTGCTCCAATCAATTTCTGCCACGTGTCCTCAATAAAAACTTGCCCTGCTCCCGTCTGCGGTGCATTCGATGGCGTTTAAGGCGATGGGACATGGATATGGCGATTTCATATCAATCGCATTAACATTTAACGTTGTTCAATTAAGTTTTCACATCAAATCCGCATTAATAACTTTTTAACACTGTTCAAGATCGGACCTCCACTCCTATTAGCGATTATGCACGCTCCAATTTGATCCGGCCTTCGGCTCTTGTTATTAATGATCAGAGATTAATTATGATGGGCGTCCTTTGATTGCATTGCAGTCGGGTCGACAAAATGGCGTTTAGCCATGGTTTTTCAGACAAGTCGGTTGCTGGATTACATTGCTTGCTAACTGTGACGATAAGGAGAAGTGGCCAGCTGAATTACTGCCTAGACCTTGCTGCATATTTGCATTTCTCTTGGTTCTGTCTCTGTATGTCTTCCTCTGTTAATTGGAATTCTGCTTCTCCGTCTCCTCTTGTGCCCATTGTGCCTGAGATTGCACCCATGCCTCACGTGCGTCATAGGATGCATTGCCGCATGGGGAGCACTAGAGGTCAACCCCTGCACGCTCCCTCCTGCCCCTCAATAGAGTCGACTTCCGGCCATTCCAGTGATTATTACGCAAGTCGATATCCAAATACTAGGAGTGGGCGGGGTTGGCTTGTAGGATCTGGCCACCGTATGGATTCCCCTGCTCCTCGCTTCCCCACCGCTAGTTCACCTTCTCCCACAACGTGCACTGTGCAATTTTCCTTTAATTGCTCTTTCAACCACCCACGAATCACGGCTTTAGTCACTGTGGTCTTCCGCGAGGAGGCCCAAACGGAGGAAGAATGCACCCGTCCGGCAGGTCTGAGCTTGGAAAAATCTGGCCAGCATTCGGGCCTTCAGGAGGGGAGCCGTGGCATGCATGTGGAGGTAGCACCTAGCGATCCTTGACCTTCCGAAGGATGGTGTCGAATCGTGGAGGAACCACCGGAGGAGTAGTTTGGTTAATTTTTTTTTCTTGCTTAGCAGGCCCACTTAATTGGGTTGCTTTTAGATTATTTTACTGTGTTGGACCTTTGTAATATTTTTAAATTCTGTAAATTAAACGTTCAAGACTGGTTTCCCCGTATGAGGGCAGTCTTCTTAATTTTTTGATTTTTTGATGACAAATTTGCCATGAGTATGGCCAGGCAATGTTTTTGACTTCGGTGTAATTTTATTCGCAATGTTAATAGATTAACCTTACTTAGAATTCTCACATGATTAGCGTTTTTCTTGATCTATTCAAGGATTTTGGGTACTTTAATTTGTATTTGGAACAATGGACATCGGTACTCTATCTGTTGCTTTACTGTTCTACATACTGCTATTTCACTTTCTTATAGATGCCTCGAGCATATTTGAATGCTTTCTCATATTGTCAATAATCTCCATGTGGACCGTTATTGGATTTTATATCATGTCCCTGTATGTGACATGGGGTATTTTTCTATCATTGTCTAGGGTGGGACTTCCACTTTTCTGGATGGATATTTGGGTTCCAATCTTCAGATGTGAAAATTTAATGACTTCATAGACTATTTTACTTTATATAATATATTCAAAACAACGTTTTTTCTCTTCTGAAAAAAAAATGATTAATGTTTATCATTCTGCCTTCAAAACTAGCGATGCTAGTCTATGTTGCTGGTTTATTGATATGGTCTTATGGTATTTTTATATTTTGGACATATCACACTCCTCACATTGTTAGTATGAATTCTTTGTCGAAGTGTACGAATACATAAATTTTTGCCTATTTACCACAGTATATCATGATAAAAAGGATAAAAGGATGAACAAAGGTCAAAGAGTATCAGAGCAGTTAAAGAGTATTAGTTAAAGAGGTCAAAGAGTAGCAGTTAAAGAGTATCAGATTGTCGATAATCTCCATGTGGACTGTTACTGGGTTTTATATCAAGTCCCTGTATGTGACATGGGGTATTTTTCTATCACTGTCTGGGGTGGGACTTCCACATTTCTCGATGGATATTTGGGTTCCAATCTTCAGATGTGAAAATGTAATGACTTCATGGACTGTTTTACTTCATATAATATATTCAAAACAACATTTTTTCTCTTGTGAAAAAAATGATTAATGTTTATCACTCTGCCTTCAAAACTAGCTATGCTGGTCTATGTTGCTGGTTTATTGATATGGTCTCATGGTCTTTTTATATTTTGGACATATCACACTCCTCACATGATTAGCGTTTTTCTCTGTTCAAAGATTTTGGGTACTTTAATTTGTATTTGGAACAATGGACGTCGGTACTCTATCTGTTGCTTTACTATTCTACATACTGCTATTTCACTTTCTTATAGATGCCTCGGGCATATTTGGATGCTTTCTCAGATTGTCGATAATCTCCATGTGGACCGTTATCGGGTTTTATATCATGTCCTTGTATGTGACATGGGGTATTTTTCTATCATTTTCTGGGGTGGGACTTCCACTTTTCTGGATGGATATTTGGGTTCCAATCTTCAGATGTGAAAATGTAATGACTTCATGGACTGTTTTTCTTCATATAATATATTCAAAACAACGTTTTTTCTCTTGTGAAAAAAAAATGATTAATGTTGATCACTCTGCCTTCAAAACTAGCGATGCTGGTCTATGTTGCTGGTTTATTGATATGGTCTGATGGTCTTTTTATATTTTGGACATATCACACTCCTCACATGATTAGTGTTTTTCTCTGTTCAAGGATTTTGGGTATTTTAATTTGTATTTGGAACAATGGACGTCGGTACTCTATCTGTTGCTTTACTATTCTACATACTGCTATTTCACTTTCTTATAGATGCCTCGGGCATATTTGGATTCTTTCTCAGATTGTCGATAATCTCCATGTGGACCATTACTGGGTTTTATATCATGTCCCTGTATGTGACATGGGGTATTTTTATATCATTGTCTGGGGTGGGACTTCCACTTTTCTGGATGGATATTTGGGTTCCAATCTTTAGATGTGAAAATGTAATGACTTCATGGACTGTTTTACTTCATATAATATATTCAAAACAATGTTTTTCCTCTTTTAAAGTTTCATTTTTTTTTTTGAAATTGAACCTGCCGTCGCAATTCCGACGCCTTGTAAGTGTCGGACTTGCGACAGATTAGAAACGTCGGAAGAGCGACAGTATAAACACGTCGGAAGAGCGACGTTCAAAACTTCGGACCACATTTCGTCGTAATTGTGACAGTTTACAGACGTCGGAAGAGCGACGTTCAAAACGTCGGACCACATTTCGTCGTAATTGTGACAATTTACAGACGTCGGAAGAGCGACGTTCTAAACGTCGGACCACATTTCGTCGAAAGTGCGATAGTTTACAAAGGTCGGAAGTGCGACGGATTGGGAAACGTCGGAAGAGTGACACTTGTTTGGAAGCGACAGAAAAAGTGTCGATAGTGTGACACTTTTTAATTGCGTCGGAACTGCGACGGTATGGTAAACCACGTTTTTCCTGCCCTCGAACTGTCGCTCTTGCGACGACTATGTGTCGGAATAGCGACGAATTGGCCGTCAGAATTTTCACCAAATTTTCTAGTGGGTTTTCTCCCTTTTTTCCACTGCATCCACATTTTTTCCTCACTTCTCCCCCACCCTCACGAGCCTCTGAAGTAGTCTTTACGACATCCCTAGCGTTTCTTAATGATTTTTTTGTGTTTTTTTCAGGGTTTAATGGTGGTTGTTCTAAGAATTTCCACAGTCACAATCAGGTGACATTTTCGACCTAGAATGACGATTCTATGGTTTTTATCAAAGAAGAAAAGGAGCTGCGGGTTTTGAAATCCAAGTTTAAATCAATTGGATCACGATCCAGGGTTTAACAGAGACCCCGCAATAGTAGAAAGCCACCTGTATAAACAAAACAAAAAAAGTGTATCAAAGTGGAGAAATTAATGTTAAAAGGTGATTAAAGCCAAAGCTTGAAGATCAGAGTTTTAATCCACAGTTTAAAGAGATAAAGACAGTGTTAGAGAACAAATACCCGAAGATGAAGATAAAGGCTAATTAAGCCTAAGCACAGATTAAAAAGAAAATTAAAGTGTTTTAAATAAAACAGAGAAAAATATTAGTAAAGAGGCCTCCACTGCCACATCTGAGGCCATTTATCCTTTTCAGCTACCAAAGTGCCACCTGCAGCCTCAATAAATAAAAAGAAGGCATAGCTATTGCCTTAGTCAGTGATATTTTGTTAAAGACAGCTAGAGTTATTTCCAGCCTGTCTGAAAGAGTTTAAAGTCAACAAAATCTGCCAAGTAGCTAAATACTTAATGAAAACCAATTAATACACGGAAATATCAGAAATATTCTCTATTGAGCCCTTCAAAGATAGAGAAGCATTAACTTGTATTAATTGAACCTAGAGACCCTTCCTTTCATTCCACCTCCTCTTTATTCTATAAATACTTCTGAAGAAGATGAGTGGTTGTTGGTTGTTGGACTTTGATGTAATACTTGCTGCTCGAAACTTTATGCATGTAAATAGTTGTCAGAGGCTGTTGAATCTCTGTTTGTAATCAAAGAAGTTAGGCTGAGAAGAGAAGTTGTTGCTGTATTGAAACATTGGACTTGAAGTATGTAACTGGATTGACATCAATATACAAGCTGATTCATGGGATACTAGTATATACCATTGGTGATGTACCTCTCATTGTACTTGTTTTCCTTCTTATGTTTTCCATAAAATTGTCCATTTTTCTCTGATAAAGAACAACAAATATAGAGCTAGGATTTACTCTTAAAAGTACCCTACTCTCACTGATAAGCTTTATCTTTATGTTCTCCTCCAATTTTTTATTTAAGAATCATTTAATACAGTCCAAACAGTCAAAAAATGTTGCTGAGCCCATCTCTTACTGTCTGAACTCTAAACATTGTTCTTGAATGATATTTTCATTACATGCTAAGTAGAGTTAAACTAGAAAATTTTATGGTTTTCCCTGTATTCTAGTTCTTTCTCCAAAGGTTGTTTGAAAGTTTCTCTAAGAGTATGTTGAAAGCGAGTCTATATTTTAATGATATCTTACTTGATCTTAAGCTACACTTTGTTTTTCTTATCTTTTTTCATCCTTTCTTTAAGTAGTCATGTGGATTACTGGATTGTTTATCTGATAAGTTAGCTTTATTACAAGCTTTTCCAAATAAGTCTATGGTTAGCCCTGTCCTTTGGCTGGTTTCAAACAGTTACTTAAAAAGGCTTTTCTTGTTTGGAAAGTTGATAAATCCTTGTTGTAATTATCGGCTTTTTCCACTTTCACAACACTTTTAATGTTCCATACCATCATTTAATATAAAATATCCTTTGTTATAGATGAATTTCCAATGGACCACTCTTGAAATTGTTGCACAATTAAAACCTTTTATGACTCCATATCCCAATGGATTAAGTGTTGTTTCATACCTATCCTATCAAATGAGCCTTGTTTTGATTATTCACACCTCACCTCTCTGAAACATTTTCATTTTCAGGACTTTCCACTCAATTAAAGATCACACCCAACCAAACAAACAAACAAAACCCTTGTTCTTAATAACTAGCCTAATATCATACCAAAACCTTAAAAGATAAATCAATCTTTGCACTTATAGAGAGATCCCTCTCTGGATTCAGGAGGGCTAGATCTTAGAATCCCAAAGTGGTTTAAATGTAGGCTCTGCAGCATTTAGTCTTGCCACTCTACTAAATTACAGAGACACCAACAATTTGGAGGGTTCTTTTAAATATTATCTAGTTTATTTTTTTTCAAAATTTTGCACGAATTTTTTGGAATCACAAGTTTTAGTTGCAATTTCTACGTGATTAATTTGTAAATTGTTGTGGATATTCCACTCGATAGTTCATCATAACAGATCTGATAAAAATATGCTTAAAAATTGGAAACTTATATTATTAGGGTTTTATTTTTCTTTAGATTTATGGATCTATAAATTACACTTATATGAACGTAAATTACAATTATACAAAAAATAGAGAACAATAAAATAAAAACTCACAAACCATGATTGACACAAGATATGGCCTAGAAAACATTTTCACTAGAAAACTCAACTAGAAGGTGAGGTCACTTTGTTCTCTTTCTTTAAATAGGAAATGACTACGAGTACAACTAATTATGGCTTATGGCCCATGGGCTACTACAATGAATAAATCCTCTATGTGTGCTCTATGTCCTACCCTTCTTGCCTATTTTGTCTTGTCTAGGGAACAAATGCACTCGAAAATAATGGAATCTCTTTTCCTCCTAGTGGCTCAATTATAATACAACCTAATAACGTACTAGTGGTTAGGTTTGAAAACCACAATTGTGAACTAGAGTTATAGTATGGACTCTTCTAGAGTCTTCTTCATCATAATCACATGGCTAGCCCCTTGTCCATGAATAATGGGGTTTGACGTGGCATCATCTTCAATTATGGGGTTGAAATAGGAAGGTCAACTTCTAAGTGGCATAACGTTTTGGTGCACGACAATCATATACATGCACCTTCTTGAGAGTTTGCATATACGTTCTCTCATGTAGTAATTTCACCTTATACAAAATACTAGATCTACCAATCTTGTATGTCAAATAAACATCATACAGTGCAAATTAACATAATGCATCCGACCCCATGTAGACTCAATATGTTCATGAAATATTATTACTAAAGACATTATCTCTAGCCATCACTGAATTGAAAACTTTCATTCATGACAAAGCTCAAGTTCAATTGATTATCAATTTTAATATTCACAGAAGACTGGACCCCTACTTAATTCGAGACAACACACAAAACTAGAATTCTTCATTCATACCTACATAAAGACATTTACCAAATTGCATGAAAATTTATTTCATTCATAAAATCTTGTAAATACAGCTACATAAACATGTGTTCTCCATTCACTCACTATGGCCTCATTTTGGATTCATTTGGCCATCAGTTGTAATTTCTTGTAGGCTTACAACAAATAGAATTACAAAAGATAATTTCTTTTTCTAGATCCTAAAAGCACTCCTCTAAGATCTCTAAGATTTTTCTGGTCCTAACTGTTGCTTATATTATGGAAATATTTTTCCCCTATGATCTCTCATCCCTGAAAATAAAGTTTCTCATACAACTGATTCTGTCCATAGCTTTTCTCATATCTTCTTTAATACAAAAAATAAGAATATTTACAAATAAGGAATTAAAATTCCCTTTCAATGTTGACGTCCTTTCGGAGTTTTTCTTCAAAAATCTCAATGGCTTTTGGAAAATTTAATAATCCTGCATGAGACTCCTAAAGTAGAAAGAGTTAGTGATCTCCTGGTCATGGGTTATTTATTCCTAAATCCTCCAGGATCCCAAACCTTGCTTTGTAATTGTCGACTAATCCATTTGTGTCACTTTCTTGTTGTTGTTATTAACTATAATTCTCTAGGTCTTCAAATATTAAGTTTCCCTTATCCACTTTCCTTGTTGAAACAAATCCTTACAGTCAGTTTCTCTTTTTTGTTGGATGTACTCTTATTTCTACAATACCTTCTCTTGGTTACCCTATTCATCAAATCCCCAACCTTTCAATTTGTTGTCATTGCCAGAAACACCATCCAAAAATTTTCATACGCTCAAATTTTTGAGCCTACTATGGATCTTACGATGAGTCATTCCATAAACACTTCTTGGTCAACTGACCTTTTTAAGCTCCCTTCTTGGATCAAAAGTCTCAAAGTCAGTTGCTCACACGTGCTCAATCTGTAGCAAGTTCATAAGTGCATTATTTTACGCAAACTTGGACAAGCATAACACGTTCCATCAAGATTTTTCTAGTGTGATGTCCAATCCATTTCAATAGTGAATGCGCACTAAAAATGTCAGTTTCTCAAATTATAGCCATGTTTGTACTTCTATTTCAGTGAGTTTTGCAAATTGTCGATCCCACACACCTTTGTTTTAGCAAGTGTTTCTTTCATGCTTTATGATGTCACTTTCACTTGATTTCTCTCTAACTAGTGTTGTTTTCATGTTATATTTTCTATAGCATGTGTTTCTTTCACGGTCGTTCACATATTGTAAGAGTCGTTCACACTTTAGAAATTGTCATATTTTCGCATGTTAACTGTCACATAATGTATACATGTTGGTTCTGCTGGTTTCAAGGGGTTATATTTGTGTGAATGAGTTTATCTAACCATGTAAACATCACAAACACTCATTCCCAAATTTTTAAGCATTGTTACACAAGTTTCGTCACAGTCACCGCAACATGTACCTTTAGTGTCACACTTGTCTTAAAGTTATCACAAGGTTGTCGCATTGAGAGAAATATGTTTTCAACATGTCTATGTGATCTACATTCTTATTATGCGAGATTGATTCAAGTGTGTGTTCAAACTCAACTAATATTAGTGTTCACGTCAGTCTCTTCGGTCCCACACTTAGCCAATTTTCAGAAATTTCCCAGCAACCTAGCCTCATCTAACCTTACACAACTACATAATGTGAATTTCCAACTATCAATATAAATCCACGTCTCTTTCCACTATGAAATATGCCATCCATGCCTTCGAGTAATGTGGAATTTTCAAATTCATTGCTCAAGCCCAACCTTGCCTTATATAATTGTGCAATTCATCTCCCCATCCTACTCTCAATTGTTCACTACACCATATCTAGAATCAACCTCATCCCTTGAGCTCATTATATGCCTAGTTGCAAATTGGCCCAACCTCCCTTGCCTCCCATAACTACGTAGCTTTCCCATGTAGTTTAAAACTCCATAGCTAAGCTCACTGAGTCCAAAAACTGCACATTTTGTCTCCCCAATCATTTTTGAACTACGCACTATGCAGTCTCAAGGCTCAAGCCTCAACCCTGAGCTCTTGAAATGTGTAATTGTGTAGTCATCTAGGCTCATATGCCGTCCAAAACTGCACAATTGGCTGAAACAGTGGAAAATCCTTTAGCATGTCACCTTAAGCTCCTGCACTGCACATTTTTCTTCCGCAACCTAGCCTGAAATGTGCAATGCATAGTGTCAAGGATGAAGCTTCATCCCTAACTGCCTAAGTTGCACAATTTCTCAGTTACTAAGCCTCTTTCCCATATTGTCACCCAATTTCGGCTGAGTCAGCGGATCAATATGCACTAGCTTAGACTAGGGGTTTATTATACTAATGTTGTCTTTTCATATGTGGATTGCAGATGCAGGTATTATATCATGCTATGGAAAGATAATGAATAAGGAGATGGAGAAGGAGTGATGCAAAAAAACTGAAATTCGGACCCCTAAGGAGAGATGGTCACTGTAGCCGAGGCTCTGTCAACATTTCCCTTCGATCTACTTGGCTTGCCTCCACGTGGTCTTCTTAGTTCTTTTGGACTTTCATTTATCAATTTCAGAGAAATTGATAAATAAACACATTCAAAAACTTTCGAATGTTTATTTATTTATATTTCCTAGTATATATATTTATCTCTGAACCTTAAGACTAAGGTTATAACCCCTTGCACTTATACACCTTCAATCACGGAATTCAATTATTTGTATGCGCCATACCTTACAACCGATGCTTAGACCTTCGAGATTTTATATTAATACCGACACTCTATTTATTAAACAAGTGAATGTATATTCAACCCTTGACTCCGAGCCCACCTCTATGACCAATGGCCCAATCAAACGCATGCACCGTATCTGGGTTATCCTTCGCACATCTCCGTCAGATGACCACCGTCTGATGATGTCCCCCGAGATTGACAGTATCCGACGATATCGCTCTGCCTCCTGGTATGAACTTTAATGTGCGATGGCGCGCTTTGAACGGTGGTTTTGGAACTTCGCCTAAGCCACGTGTCGAACATTGAATGGAATCGCTCGCATTCAGAAAATACCCCCTACTCCGCAAAAGCGGTGCGATATGGGCAACCCGGCTTTCTAATCCACTCGCAGTTTTGGTACAGTGGTTAACCGAGGTTCACGTCGGGTTTGCGTTCTCCTTTGTATCCTCAAATCAGGTTCACAACTCGGGTTTATTTCAGTAAAGGTTAATCCAATAATTCGGAGGGGAGTTTCACAATAAGATAGACAGAGGAACTGCGTTGGAATTTAATTCGCAGAGTTTATCCAAGCCATTCAAGGGACCAATAGACCAGAGAAATGTGGAATTATACAATCACCACACTCAATGATTCTACACAGAACTAGTGTACAATCGCCCCACAATTAAACAATTTCTTCACAAATAACGACTCGAGACAGTTAGATAATCAACAAAACTGAAATTCATTTAACTGGAAGAAATTGTTAATACACATATTTTATTGCAGAAATCTCTCTGCTCCTTCTCCTCCCTTTAATACATCCAAGGAATACACTTTATATACATTACAATGTGACTCTTCGATTCCTCTGTGAGGACCATTTAGTGAACCAAAAGCCTAATTACAATAATTCGACTAGTTGAAACATGACAGATTGATCGAGTCTAACTATTCGACTTCTATGGACTCTAAATAATCTAAATGAAACAGTCAGCTGAGGTATTGAAACCTAGTTGTTACAATTCAAATGTTTTCGAACCCTCCTAGCCACAACATGTGGACAAAAATCCTACATTGCTGGCTAGTGTGTAATGCCCCTGCATCAGACTCCCGAGGGCAATCTTCTTCATGTGCTCCTGTCCATGAGCTCTTCCACTGATCTGCCTATCTTCTGCAACATTCCTTCAGTCGTCCAAGTGGCATCTTCCTCTAGCTTGTCCTTCCATTTGATTAAGTACTGAAATTACTCTTGTCCTCTGGTCTTCTTGAACACTCTCTTGTCCAATATCTTCTCTGGTTGAAATGGTTGTGCTGGAGGTAGCTGCTCTTTCCACTCAATCTGTTCCTTGTCTGCTGACCTTTCCTCTGCACCATCATCCTCATACTTGTATAAATATACAACATTAAAAATGGGAGATATTCCAACATCAGGAGGTAATTCAATCTCATAAGCATTTGCAGAAAAATTTCTAAGTATCTTGCATGGCCCAATATTTTTGAACTTCAACTTGTTATATTGTTTCTTTGGGAATCTCTCCTTTCTCAAGTGTGCCAAAACCAGATCTCCTACTTCAAAATGAACTTATTTTCTACTCAAGTCTGCTCTTCTTTTGTATTTGGTGCAGCTGCCTTGTAATTGTTGTTTCACTTGTTCATGTATGGCCTGGATCTCTGAAGCAAATTCCTCACTATCTGCACTCCTTAGCTCTGCCTTTCCTAGATTTCTTAATTCTGATATTCCTCTGGGGTGCATTCCATAAAAAATATGAAATGGGCTCTGCCCTGTGCTCCTTTTTTGGTGAGTCATTATATGCATATTCTTCCTGGGGATAAATATGATCCCACTGCTTGGGATGCTCTCCTGCAAGACTTCTCAACAAATTTCCCAGACTCCTATTCACTACCTCAGTTTTTCCATCAGTCTGGGGATGATAAATTGAGCTACAACTCAGTTTGGTACCAAGTTTCTTCCACAGTGTCCTCCAAAAATGACCCACAAATCTGGTGTCTCGATCTGAAACAATACTCTTGGGAAACCCATGCAATCTAACAACTTCTTTGAAAAACAAGTTAGCAACATGGGTGGCATCACTAGTTTTATAGCATGGAATAAAATGTGCAATTTTGGAGATTTTTTCCACTACAAAAAAGACTGCATCATTCCCTCTCTGAGTCTTGGGCAATCTTAGAACAAAATCCATACTCACCATGTCCTAAGGCCTGTCTGGAATAGGCAAGGGAGTGTAAAATCTTGCATTATGGCTCCTTCCTTTATCATATTGACAGATTTTGCAATTCTTCACAAACTTATCCACTTCTGTCCTCATCTTGGCCTAGTAATAAAAGTGACTGAGCTGCTCATAAGTTTTATCACTACCAAAGTGTCCCGCAAGTCCACCACTATGCTTCTCTTTGATCAAATTTTCTCTCATGGAACATTTTGGTACACACAGTTGATTTCTTCTGAATAACAAGTCCTCCTCAAGAAATAATCAAGCAACTAGCTTCTATCTGTTAAAATAGGGTTACAACATGCCTCAAATGCTTCCTTAAAATTTGAATCTGTTTTGTACAATTCTTTGAGAAAATCAAACCCTACAACTTCAAAATTAGTTTCTTGAACAAGCATGTGCCTCCTACTCAAAGCATCAGCTACTATATTTGCTTGGCCACTTATATGTTTCAAAAAAAAATTAAAACCTTGGAGATACTTAACCCATTTAGCATGCTTATGCTTCAACTTGGGCTGCTGTACAATATACTGCAAAGCATGATTGTCAGAATACAATACAAATTCCCTAGACATAAAATAGTGTCTCCACTTTTTTAGTGTCTGAACAATTGCATAGAATTCCTTCTCATAAGAGGAATAATTTCTCCTGGTGTCATTCAGATTTTCACTAAAATATGCCACAGGCATATCATCTTGACTCAACACAACTCTAATGGCTTCCCCACTGGCATCACACTTTACTTAAAATGGTTTAGTAAAATCAGGCAGGATTAAAACAGGCTTCTCCGTTATCTTTTTCTTCAAAACTTTAAAGTTTCTTTCTGCTTCAGCAGTCCACTTAAATGGTTGTTTTCTCTTCTTTATTGTCTCAATTATGGGTGCATTAATCTTACTGAGTTTTCTTATAAACTTTCTGTAAAAACTAGCAAGTCCATGGAAACTTCTTACCTCAAAGACATTCCTGGGTGAAGGCTACTCCAAAATTTCCTTAACCTTTTCCGGGTCCATCTTCAATCCTTCTGCGGAAACAACAAAACCCAAATACACCAACTCTTCTTTCATGAATGAGCATTTCTTCAAATTTATCAGCAGCTTCTCTTGGTGCAGAATTTTCAAGACATGATTAAGATGCCTTAAATGTTCTTCTTTAGTTCTGTTGAAAACTAATATATCATCCAAATATACTATCACAAATTTACCAATGAATTCCTTCAATACTTCATTCATAAGTCTCATAAAAGTGATATGTGCATTTGACAACCCAAAAGGCATTAACATCCATTCATATAATCCTTCATTTGTTTTAAAGGCAATTTTCCACTCATCACCCTCTCTTATTCTCATCTAATGATATCCATTTTTTAAATCTATCTTTGAAAAATATTTAGCACCACTCAAACAATCCATTAAATCCTCAATTCTGGGAAAAGGGAATCTGTACCTGATTGTGATCTTATTGATTTCTCTGGAATATTGATTTCTCTGGAATCAGTACACATTCTCCAGCCTCCATCTTTCTTTGGGCTCAATACTGCTGGTACTGAACATGTACTCAAAATTTCTCTGATCAGCCCCTTGTCCACCAATTCCTGTAGTTGTCTCCTGATTTCGTCATTTTCTTTGGGAGTCATTATGTAGGATGCCTTATTCGGAAAATTTGATCCAGCGATAAAATCTATCTAATGGCTGATATTTCTCACAAGTGGTAGCTCATCAAGTAAATCATCCACAACAATGTCACAGTAATTGTCTAACATCTCTTGGATTTCTACTGGAAAATAAGAAATATTTGTATAAGTAAGAACTACTTCAGGTTGGAAAACTAAAGCAAAACTTACCTCTTCTTCTTCTATCTGCTGCAAATATTCCTTCCGGCTCAGCAACAAGGTCTTTGGATCAATCACTCTGTTGGATGGCTCCCCTTCTTCCATGGGTATCAATGTATGGTGTATCCCATCTTTGAAGAACTTGTAAGTGTTCTTTTTTCCATCATGCACTGCTGATCTGTCAAACTGCCAAGCTCTATCCAATAGTATATGACACACATCCATGGGTATTACATCACACAAAACCTTATCCTTGTATTTTCCCATTTGTAGCTCTATATCACACTGTTCTTTCACAACCAGCTGGTGCCCTTTATGCAGCCAAGACACCTTGTAGGGAGTTGGATGCTCCCTGGTCTTCAACTTCAAATTTTCTATCACCTCAGTGGAAACCAGATTGTCTGTGCTACCACTATCAATGACTAGCTGGCAGCACTTCCCTTGGGCTTTGCATATGCTCCTAAACAAAGTCTTCCTTTGTGCAGGCTCAGTGACCTCTTTGGCTTGCTTCAATAGGACCTTATTTACCACCAAGGACTCTCCCCTCTCTGGAAGAATTTCTTCTTCAATTTCTGCCTCTTCTCCATCCTGGCCAACAACAGCATTTCTTGGACCAGAACCCACATTCTCTGGGCACTCATAGTGTTTATGTACCACTTGCTGACATCTATATCACCTCAACTCTCTACCCCTGCCTCTGTCTCTGCCTCCTTTTCCTTTTCCTCTGTAAGAACCCCTTCTGCCCCTTGCATCATCCTCTTTAGATGCATTTTCAGGTGAGCTACTATTAGCTCCATCCCTGGGTGTAGTAGGCTTTCCTCTACCCCCCTGACTTCCCTTTCCACGGAAAGTACCTCTCTTCTTGGCAGATTGTTTCCTCAGGAGTTTCTCCTCTGCTTTCAAGGCCATCTGGTAAGCCTTTTCCACTGTATTAGGAGACAGAAGACCAATCTCATCTTGGATCTCTAGCTTGAGACCATTCACATATCTGGCAGTCTTCTCTGGTGTGTCTTGAAATTTCCCAGCTCTTATGCTCACTCTGTAGAATTCCTCTGTGTATTCTTTTATTGTCAGCAACCTCTGTCTCAGGTTCTGCGTTTTCCTATACAATGCCAGCTGATAATCACTAGGCAAGATTTTACCTTTTAATTTAGCCATCATTCTGGTCCATCTCTTGATAGGTTGCTTGCCAACTCTCCTCCTTTCTGCCTGCACTCCATCCCACCAAAGTGCAGCATGTCCTTTCAGCTTTGTCACTGCAAAATTGACCTTTTTATCTTCGCTTATTTCTTCATAATCGAAGAACTTGTTCATTTCATTTATCCAGTCCACCAGTGTTGTGTAACTAGCTCCAAAAATAGAAGAAAAGAGATATCAACGCCTTAGAAATAAGCCACTTCGAGGGGGAAACCTCCAATACATTACATAAATGAACAATTCTTGGATGATCCAATTTACAAAACCTCCTTTCTATATATAGGAGTCCATGGGGCCATAATGTAATCCTAGTGGGCCACAATGTAATCCTCGCCGACCTAACAATAATAATTTAAGGGCACAATAATAACAAAATGGGGGTTACAAGGGTACAATAATAACAATAAGGGGGTTACACTAACAACAATAAGGGACTATACTAGTAATATAGGGACCTAACATGCCCATCTCCTTCAAAAAAGTGTTGTCCTCAAAACTTGAGTAGCTCTGGGTGTTTCTGTATAAAATTCTCATCCTCCCATGTAGAATCTTCAGTGGGTAAGTTCTTCCACTTGATGAGATACTCTGAAATTGATCGATTCCGTAGTTGTCGAGTTCTTGTTTCCATGACCGCTTCAGGTTCCAATATGATTTTTCCTTCCTCATCAAGTTCTCGCAATATTGTTTGAACTGGAAGATTTTCACCTATAACCTTCTTTAAGCATGAAACATGGAAAACTGGATGTACTCGCGAAGAAGCAGGAAGCTCCAATTTGTATGCCATAGTACCAATTTTTTGCAACACCTTGTAAGGACCATAGTACTTTGGCGATAATTTATTATCCTTCTTAGCTTGCTTGAGGGACATTTGTTTGTATGGTTGTAGCCATAAAAATACTCAATCTCCTACATCAAAACTTCTCTCGCTGCGATGTTGATATGCCTGTTGTTTCATTCGATTTTGTGCCAAATTCAGGTTATCCTTTAAGAGTTGGAGAACTTCTTGCTGATGCTCGATGTGATCTTCCACTGCTTGAACCTTCGAATTTTCCCTTAAAGATGATGTGATGGATGGTGGACGATATCCATAAAGTGCCATAAATGGGGTCATTTTTGCTGTAGTATGGAAGGAAGTGTTATACCACCATTCAACGAGAGGTAACCACTTGACCCATTGTGTTTGTTTATCAGATACAAAACAACGAAGATATCATTCCAAACATTTATTTACTATCTCAATTTGACCATCAGATTGAGGATGATAAGATGAGCTATGAGCTAATTGAGTACCCAAACAAGAAAATAACTCCGTCCAAAAATTTCCAGTAAAAATGGGATCTCTGTCGCTCACAATAACCCTTGGGCTTCCATGTAGCTTTTGAATTCTATTCATAAATGTAGTAGCAACTGTACTTGCTTTAAATGGATGAGATAATGCACAAAAGTGTGCATACTTGGTAAGTCTATCAACTACCACCATGATGACACTCTTTCCTTCGGACTTAGGTAAACCTGTGATAAAATCCATTGAAATCTCCTCCCAATTTTGACTTGGAATGGATAAAGGTTGTAGAAGTCCTGAGGTCTTAATTGTTTCCACTTTATTTTGCTGGAAAAACAAACATTCCGCCACAAAATTTTGGATATCAGATTTAAGGCCATCCCAAAAAATTTCTTTCTTCACCCTGTGGTAAGTTTTTAAAAATCCTAAGTGTCCTCCTAAAGGAGAAGTGTGCAATTCTAGAAGAATCTTTTTTTTTAGTTGGGAATTATTACAAAGATATAAGCAATCTTTGTACCATAAGGAATCATTTTCCAACTAAATTTATCAGATGTACTAGGATCTTGCTGCAACTTTTGAATGAGTGTCCATACATCTTTGTCCTTCTTCCATTCATCTCTTGCTTTGGTTATCCAATCTGTTTGGATAATAGAAATGGCACAAAGCAATGCTTCCACCTCTTCATTCTTTCTTGAGAGTGCATCTGCAACAACATTAAGCTTTCCTTTTTTGTAGATTATCTCAAAGTCATAACCCAACATCTTTGTGACCCATTTTTTCTGCTCTTCTGACGATAGTATTTGTTCCAAAAAGTGTTTAAGACTATCATGATCAGTTTTTAACTTGAAGTGTCTTCCCATTAGGTAAGTTCGCAATTTTTTTAGTGCATGCAGTATTACTAACATTTCCTTCTCATAAATAGGTTTCTGTAAATACTTTCCTTTGATTGGACGACTTTCAAAAGCAATGGGTCTTCCTTCCTGCATTAAAACCACACCAATTCGATTTCCTGAGGCATCACATTCCACAATAAAGATTTTTGTGAAGTTTTGCGTAGCTAAGACTGGTGCTAGGCACATCGCCTCTTTAAGACGTTCAAAGGCCTTAGTTGCTTCAGGAGTCCATGAAAATGCATCTTTCTTCAATAATGTTGTTAGAGGTGCTGCTATCCTACCATAATTCTTAACAAACTTGTGATAATACCCTATTAATCCGAGAAATCCTCGCAACTACTTTATGGTTGTGGGGAATTTCCTTTCCTTAATGGCTTTAATTTTGTTAGGGTCTACTTTAACACCCTCGTGAGATACAATATGACCCAGATATTCCACCTCTTGTACTCCAAAGAAACATTTGGATTTTTTTACATATAATTGTTTCTCCTGCAATAGTTTGAGCACCCTGTCAACATGCTCAACATGATCCTTCCAAGACCTGCTGTAGATTAGTATATCATCAAAAAATACTAGCACAAATTTTCTAAGGAAGGGTTTGAAAATGGAATTTATCAACCCTTGAAATTTAGAAGGTGCATTGGTAAGGCCAAAAGGCATGACCAAAAATTCATAATGACCCTCATGAGTTCGAAATGTTGTTTTTGGAATATCTTCAGTCTTCATTCTAATTTGATGATATCCTAAACGAAGATCCAACTTGGTAAAATAAATTTCTCCATGTAATTTATCCAATAATTCATCAATCACAGGAATGGGAAATTTATCTTTAATGGTGAGCTTATTGAGCTCCCTATAATCTGGACACATTCGCCATGATCCATCCTTCTTGTGTACCAATACTACAGGAGCAGAGAAAGAACTTTGACTAGGTTGAATTATACCCGCCTCTAACATTTCTGCAATCATACGTTCAATTTCGCTCTTTGGAAGTAAGGATATCTATAAGGCCTGATGTTTGGAGGAACACTTCCTGGAATCAAATGAATAGCATGATCATGATCACGAATAGGTGGGAGTCCTTTTGGAGTTTCAAACACCTTGGAATGATTGTCCAAGACTTGTTGGAGATCTGCAAAAATAGATGATTTTGATGTCGGAACTTCTAGTGAGCATAATTGTGCAATTACGCCTCGTTGTTCTTTCTTTAGAAGCTTTGTCATGACATTAGAGCTTATTATCCTTCCTGGCTTCCCTTCAATACTCCGTAATTCGACTTCCTTTCCTTCTGAAAAAAATTTCAAGAAAAGTTCTTGAAAATTAAAAGCTACCGTCCCCAAAGATTGTAACCATTGTACTCCTAGTACAACATCAGCACCTCCCATAGGAATGGAAAGCATCGGACTAGTCAATACATATTCCCCCATGGTTAGCTTGATATTATGGCATTTTCCAGAGCAATTTATAGTTCCTCCATTTGCAACCATCACTTGACATTCTGGTGCTGGGTATAGGAAACAATTTAATTCCTTGGCTACCTTACAATGAATAAAATTATGGGTGCTACCTGAATCAATCAACACTATTACCTTTTTCTTCTTGATATGTCCTTCTGTATTGAGAGTTTGAGGAGTGGTAATTCCTGCCAATGCGTTACACAATATGGTCGGACTCATTTCTTCCTCTTCTTAGGTTGGTTCCTGGTGTATATCCTCTTCTTGTTCATTTTCTTCTTCTTCTTCACAATCTATGTAAAATAATTTCTTCTCAGCACACTTATGACCTTTAGTGTATTTTCTATCACAAATGTAGCAAAGCATTTTTGCTCTTTTTTATTCCAATTTTTGTGGTGTCAACCTTGTAGGTTGTGGAAATCTAGGCATAGCAACACTTCCTTCTTTATAGAATTGAGTGGTAGGCTTCCTTGTCGCCATTATTTTACATTCAACTTTTCTTGCCAACTTGAATGCCTTCTCCAATGAATCTAGTTCCAAAACACGAACTTCATGTTGGATGTTATCCTTTAAAGTGCCTATGAAGAGATCGATCCTGTGTTCCTCTGGAATATCAGTTACCCTTATATTCAATTTTTGGAAGTCCTCAATGTGCTTCCCCACTAAACCCTTTTGTTTGAGATTTATCAATTGGCTAAATAAGGTGTTGCTCTTTGTATCCTCATAATGTGCTATAATTTCTTCCATAAAAATTGACCAAGTGACAACTTTTTTACGGGAGCAAAGCCATCGATACCATACAAATGTATTTTGTTCTAAATGTAAAGTTGTGATGCGTACCTTTTGTGTGTTTTGCACATTATGGAGATCAAAATATTGCTCCATCTATAGTATCCATGTTATAGGATCCTTCCCATAAAACTTCCTCATATCCATTTTTGGAATATGGTGGTTCTTCCCGCCAACATTAGATTTTATGAAATCACGGTTAACATTTATTTTGTTCTCATCATGAGGTTCTTCTACTATCTTTTCACCATTAGGAAACATTTCTTGTATCAACTTAGTCAAACCTTCAATGTCTGCTTTTAGATCAGTCTTCATGTTTTTCATGTTGTTTTCCATGTTGTCTTTCAGGTCATCCATCTTAGCTTCCATGCCATCTTCCATGCCATCCATCTTAGCTTCCACGCCTTTCTTCAAAACTTCCATTTCATTTTTTGTTGCTCTTTGCGAGAGTGAAATTTCTTGCACTTGCTCTTGTAATTTTGATAGATCATGTTGCAATTCTTCATCTTCATGAGTCATAGTAGAACCTTCGGAAGGCTTAATGGTTGTTGAATTATTTTTACGGGGCATATTTTAGAACCCAAATTTGATATCTATTCTACAATATGCCCTTGGAATCAATTCAAATTGATTCTTAAAACAAGACTTATCCAATTCGGAAAAAAAAATACACACCTTTTTCTTGATTTTGAGGAGCTCGATATTGAAATTGGATTATCTCTGTGATTAAAACACTTCAATATCTGAATTTTGGCACCAAATTAGCCCTATGAATTATCTTTCGAATGCCACAGGTCTGACCTGATTTGGATTCTCCAAGAAAACGTTGTGTCCAATCTCCCACAATAACCTAATTATGGACTGGTTCAGTAGAACGAACTTGTACGACTTGCCACGTGTCACTGTTTCATCCTTTGTCTCTGAAATTGATAGCCAAGAAACTAACGTCCGTTTACTTGTGAAATTTTTTTACGGAACTCCAATCCGATGCCCAGAGAGAGAGTTATCGAAATTTTACCACGATCACCTCTTTGAGATGAAATTCAGGAGCCTGAAAAAGCACTACCTTCCACAGATCATATCTCCAAAAATATTGCGAACCAAGCTCTGAAATTTTTTGAAGAATTTCCTCAGGATTTCAGCTTCGCACCATACGAATTTCATATTCTGAACCTTCGTAGAAGCAAATTTATAGCTCAAATTCCACGATGACCTGTTTAGGAGCCTGAACAAAGACCTAACTTCCACAGATCATATCTCCAAAAATATTTCAAACCAAGCTCTGAAATTTTTAGACAATATTTCTCAGGATTTCGGCTTCGTACCCTAAAAATTTCAGCTTTTGAAACTTTGTAGAAAAAACATTATAGCAAAAATTCCACGATGACCTGTTTGGAGCAACGAAACCCTAGAATCCAAAGCTCTGATACCAAATGTTGTGTAACTAGCTCCAAAAATAGAAGAAAAGAGATATCAACACCTTATAAATAAGCTAATTCGAGGGGGCGACCTCCAATACATTACATAAATGAACAATTCTTGGATTATCCAATTTACAAAACCTCCTTTCTATATATAGGAGTCCATGGGGCCATAATGTAATCCTAGTGGGCCACAATGTAATCCTAGCCGACCTAACAATAATAATTTAAGGGCACAATAATAATAAAATGGGGGTTACAAGGGTACACCAATAACAATAAGGGGGTTACACTAACAACAATAAGGGACTATACTAGTAATATAGGGACCTAACAACCAGCTCCTCTGGGTTCAGTCCCCCTGCATAACTCGACACTTCAATTCTGGGCTTAACTGCAGACCCCAAAACATTTCTAAGGAGCCTCATGTCAGGAGGAATTTCAAAATTTTCTTTAGCTTCTTCTGTTTCAGGTTCACTGATGTCTTCAGGATCTCTGGGCTGTCTTCGCTCCATGGCATCCATTCTGGCCTCGGCCCTCTGCAACGTCCCCAACACCTCTGCGTTGGCAACAGGTCTCCTTCTGCCAGCACCTCTACTGTTGTGGAGGTAAATCCCCTTTGCGGACAGAGGCAATCCCTACTAGCCTAGATCGGGTCTAGCAACAATCGTCACACGCTATGGTGCAGGTTCCTAATTGCAAATAAACCAACTAGCAATGAAGGCTTACCTAGAATCCAACGATGTTGCTTGTAGAGAAAGTAGCGCTCCCGTTCCTTAGCTCTGGTAGATCACAATCCTCATGATCTCTATGATTGGACACCTGCACACGCAAGAAACAAAACAAACGCAAGTGTAAAATCCAGTATATGCAACTATATGTTAGTCAGAGAAGACATAACTCATCATCATACTCAACAAGAAGAGTGGAACCATAACCAATAGTCGCTTATCATTAATCAATCAAAGAAGAATACAACCATAGCCCTGACACTGAATTCTCCTTCGGAGGGTCGCCAACGGAACACGTCTCGAAAAATCCTATCGGGGATGGGACAAACCTCTCTCTTCGGATGTCTCGATAATAATCTCCTTCCTTGGATTTGGCCTTAAGGGAAGCAATCAAGGCTCTTGTAGCATAAGGCTCTGATGGCTCTTGGGAACTTGGAGATTAGCTTGAAAAGGAGATGAGCAAAATTTATAGATGGAGGAAGGGGAGTTGGGATCCCTATAATCATGGGATTGGCCCTATCCTCAAGGAAGCTTCCATGAGAGGTGGCAAACCACTTCCTCTACATGGAGATCTGGAGCCAAACCTCCCAATTCAAATTAGATACCAGTTTATGGATTGGTTAGGATGAAACTTCCACCATTTACTTTTAAAAAACACTCCTTAAAATGGCTGGCGCGAGTGCGACTCTGAGACAGAGCGCCAATTGGCACGCCCTCTTTGAAGGATTTCCCCCATTGGCACGAGTACTGAACTAGCTAGTCGCGCCAATGCAAAAAGGGGTGTTTTTAGGGTTTTTCACAAGGAGTTGTCTTCAGGGAAATGAAAGTACATGTTTAGGAGAATGCCATGAAATTATTTTCAAGTTATGTCACTGCTCACAGGTCACGAAATGAGCCCTCCAATTGTGCAGGATGGGGAATTGCAGGGACGGTGACAAATTGTTGTGTAATATCTACCAACTTGGATTGCCATGTCAGCTCTCAGCAAAACAACTCAAAAAACCTGCTTTGATACCACAAATGATGCAACAATACTGAAATTCAGACCCCTAAGAAGAGATGGTCACTATAGTCAGGGCTCTGTCAACATTTCCCTTCGATCTACTTGGCTTGGCTCCACGTGGTCTTCTTAGTTCTTTTGGACTTTCATTTGTCAATTTCAGAGAAATTGATAAATAAACATAGTTAGCGACTTTCGAATGTTTATTTATTTATATTTCCCGGTATATATATTTATTTCCAAACCTTAGGACTAAGGTTATAACCCCTCGTGCTTATACACCTTCAATCATGGAATTCAATTATTTGTATGTGCCATACCTTACAACCAATGCTTAAACCTTCGAGATTTTATATTAATATCGATTCTCTATTTCTTAAACAAGTGAATGTATATTCAACCCTTGACTCCGGGCCCACCTCTACGACCAATGCCCCAATCAAACACACGCACTGTATCTAGGTTATCCTTCGCACATCTCCATCAAACGACCACCGTCCGATGACGTCCCCCCAAATTGACGGTATCCGGCGATATCACTCTGCCTCCTGGTACGAACTTTAACGTGCGATGGCGCACTTTGAACGGTGGTTTTGGAACTTCGCCTAAACCACGTGTTGAACACTGAATAGAATCGCTCACGTTCAGAAAATACCACCTACTCTGCAAAAGCGGTGCAATATGGGCAACCCAGCTTTCTAATCCACTCGTGGTTTTGGTACAGTGGTTAATCGAGGTTCACGTCAGGTTTGCGTTCTCCTTTGTATTCTCAACTCAGGTTCGCAACTCGGGTTTATTTCAATAAAGGTTAATCCGATAATTCGGAGGGGAGTTTCACAGTAAGACAGACAGAGGAACTGAGTTGGAATTTAATTCGCAGAGTTTATCCAAGCCATTCAGGGGAACAATAGACATAGAAATGCGGAATTATACAACCACCACACTCAACGATTCTACACGGAACCAATGTACAATCGCCCCACAATTAAACAATTTCTTCACAAATAACGACTCGAGAAAGTTAGATAATCAACGAAACTGAAATTCATTTAACTGGAAGAAATTGTTAATACACAGATTTTATTGCAGAAATCTCTCCGCTCCTTCTCCTCCCTTCAATACGTCCGAGGAATACACTTTATATACATTACAATGTGACTCTTCGGTTCCTCTGCGAGGACCGTTTAGTGAACTAAAAGCCTAATTACAATAAATCGACTAGCTGAAACATGACAGATTGATCGAGTCTAACTATTCGACTTCTATGGACTCTAACTAATATAAATGAAACAGTCAGCTAAGGTATTGACACCTAGCTGTTACAATTCAAATGTTTTCGAACCCTCCTAGCCACAACATGTGGAAAAAACTCCTACATTGTTGGCTAGTGTCTAATGCCCCTGCATCAAGGAGGACATGCTAGAAGACACACATGGAGCTGAAAGCATAAGATGATCAATAGACAAGAAGATAATGGAACATAAAACTCAAACAAAATATGAAGATCAAAATCACACGGAAGACTCCTCATCTTCAATTCATGATCTGAAAATGGGAAAACTAATTATTTCTATTCTAGCCCCCTCATCAATATTAAAAATGTTTTTTTAGGATCATCTCAAGTTAACCATTTGTGAATGGGTTTATGTGTCAAGTTTCATGTCTCTTTGATGATCAAATTATGAGTTAATTAAATTTAAAAAATCATGCACAACAAATGAAATGCATAGAAATAACATATAACATACACATAATACAATGGATGATAACATAGTTCACCCCTCATGGGCTACATCTCCATCGACCTACTTCAACTAGCTAGGCCCTCTTCGGATTAAGATTCAAATGTATGATTACAAGAACATATAGTGCCCCAATGGATTTGAAACCTTCTCCATTGGCTTCAAAGCTCCCAAAAACCCCAAAAATGACTATTCGATATCCGAAATTGGTTTCCAATTGATCTAGGCTTCACCTCCTATCCTAGTGGCCATGGGATTTTTAATCTCCAAAGTGAAAAAAAAAACTTTCAGGAGCTCTCTAACACCTTTGAAAGATATACCACTATGGTCATAGAATAAAATATATCTAAAAATTACTCTTATTAAGCCAATATTGGTCTTCAGTTGATGTAAGCATGGCCTTCCTTCCTAGTGGCTCCGGGCTTCAAAATTATTCGAGGTGATTAAATCCTCTGTATAATTGCTCTTCTACCTCTGCAAGATATTCCAATGGATTCAGATCATGTCAATCTATTAGGAATGACTCTTCTTGAGGAAAAATTGGTCGAAAATTTCTCTAGATAGGGCTCATTCAATTTTGCCTAGTACACTGCCTCTAAAACTGGGGAGACTCCAGTTAGCTCTACCAAAGTTGGAGGAGGCTTAGAATTTTGATATTTCATTGAAACTCCTGCCAAATTAATATGACGATTAATTAATGGATAAGTTGTGATTAACGATGTGTTAACTGCGCATAAGTGTGTTTAGGATGGCGCTTGGTGTGAGGTCATGTGGCGTGGTCACATGGAAGGAGGGTTGGCCCGTGGGATGGTCCCCTCCATTCCAGCCATAGGATCTGCATACAACTTAAATAATAGTTGGGCGCATTGCTTTTCAAGTCCTTCCCACATGGTCTATTGGTTAAGGCGATGAGAGAGGAGGGGAAGGTCACTCGTTTGACCCGCTCTCCACCCATCCTACATACATTTTGGCCCATTTAAAATACGCACTTCAAAACATTTAATAAAACCTTTGTATTATATTAATCACAAAGTTTAAAATGCGCGATGGTAATATTTAACAGAAGGTTATTATATTTTCAATTCATACTTTGGTTTAATAATTGAAATTCCATCGGTATAATTCAAATGCAGACTTTGATTTGGATTTAATATAATATGTGTGGAATTTATAATATAAGTTTGGATTTCATAATAAATATTAATATATATAATATAATATAATATATTATTAATAAACCATATAAAATATTATAAATAACCATATATATATATATATATATATATATATATATATTAATCCAACCTTAGTAAAAATAATAATTCCAACACAAAAATATTCATGAACCCAAATTCAACCTTGGAGGACATTGGGAAAATTCCACCTTCTCAAACCCAAACTGGTAAATGCTGCAGTGACACTTGTCATAATCCAATTGGGAAATAATTGAAGAAGATTCCTTACATTCTGATTGGGTTACCATGTCATCAGCCTATACATTTTCTACAATTTTCTAAAAAAAATTCTTGTTCTAAACGGCGATCAACAGACTATAAATTTTTCATTCAAACTCAGTTTTCAATGAAACAAGTTACATTGGATTCTTGGTGATGTTTTGGTCGCTTTCGTTCTAGTTTGGTGTAATTCTTAGCACTTTTAATTTTGAGAAATTTTTTTCCCCTAATCTAGATTCTGATCACTCCTTCCCACTGACATGCTTTTGGACCCACAAAATTTGGTTATCTCATGAGAGCTGAATAATATTATCTTTCCCAAGTTCCATCATCTTGATTCTACTTGGAAAAATCGCCATGAAAACCACTTGGGTTCATTGACATGCATTGTCTTGCAAATTTCTTGGCTCTTCAACCACTCTTCTCATTTTTCTACTGACCCAATCCAATACTGGTTGGCTACTTGTTGGCTGATATAACACTTTTTTTGTACCAAATTGATTCCTCGATGCTTGGAAAACTATATAATTTCATTCCCACTTAGAATCATGTTCCTCCTTTGCACAAACATGCACTAGCACATTTGGCCCAATATCCGACAAACAAAATGTCACTCTTGTAACACAGGCGTCCCAAGAGCGACACATTGAGGTGGGGAAAGAAATAATTACTGGTCACGTCACAATTCTGACAATTGAGTTAACTGCTGGTAGAGCGACAATAATTCCAACGTTTTTTTATAGTGTCACATTTCTAACGTTTTAAACTTGATTTCTATTATGACGCTTACATTCATCACTATTATGATGCTTATGTTTGTAGCTAGTTGGACGCTTACGTTCGTCTCTACAACACTCCAGTATACGCTTACGTTCATTGCAATTCCGACGCTTACGTTCATCGCTATTCCTACGCTTTTGTTCAATGCTCTTTTGATGCTTACATTGATCACTACAATACTCCAACCGACACTTACGTTCATTGCTATTTTGACACTTACATTTGTCACTACAACACTCCAACCGATGCTTACGTTAGTCGCAATTTCGACGCTTACGTTCGTCACTATTCCGACACTTACGTTTGTCGCTAGTTCGATTCTTAGGTTTGTTGCTAGTCCGATGCTTCAAACATATTGACAAAAAAAAATTGTGTTGTTATTCTGATGCTTAAGGTTGTCGCTAGTTCGATGCTTCAAACAGAGAAAAACAATGGTGTTGTTATTTGGATGCTTAAGATTATAGATCGAAAAAAAACGTCAGGAAAATTGCTTGGAATACCATCTAGCTATAGTTTGATAGGTTGTATTAGGTGTTAAATGGCAATGTTTTCATATAAAATATAAGTTTCAGTAATTCATGCCACTCTTCCCTTCTGCATAAGAGGTTTCGGGTGTCTAGTCTACAATTTGAAGGTAATTTATTTCATAATTTCCTGTTGTAACTATGGATGTGGCTGTTTCTTATTTCTGCATGATTTAGTGATTTCTTGAAAATTTTAAGCTAAAAATATGCAACATTGAAAATTGCATGCATTTCAGAACAAATTCTAGTTTAAGATAACATGTAAGTAGGAATATACGATGCGATAGGGGTTTGTGGGATATGGATTTAAATTTTAAATTTCTCTCCAATGTTTTGTTCACATCATTGATATCCTCTGTCCTTTTTTTCAACTTTCCAGCCTGCTTCTCCACAAGGGGATCATTAAGGGAATTTTTTCTGACTCGAAGCTCCTTCACATTAGATTCTGAAAATTATTTAATCCACTTAATACTCGTAGGAAATTAAAACCCAATATAACCCAAATCCAATAATTTTATTTTTATTTACTGAGTGATTTAATCCAATTCAAAACTTGCAGAATTGAAAACCAAAATCTAGAGCGCAAAATTAAAACCGTAAATGTGATTTATTTCATTTTATTCTTACATAGACAGAGATTCCAGATATATTCATCCACTTACCAAACATGTTAAGGAAAATTTCATATTCCCTAAGCATGTGATTTCCACATCAGGAAGACTTGGAAAGCTAGCGAAAGAAGTGACTGCTTCACTTACACCAAATTATGTTAAATGAATATTACAAAGCAATTCCAACCCGAAAATGAAATGCAGAATGAGAAACTACATTAGGCATCGATGACCCTAGAAAAAACCCATTCGAGTATACAATGAAATATCCAAGAGGGATTTTTATTTTGTGCAACCTAAGTGGAGGATAATTTCCCTTGTATTTTACTATATGGAGCTTTTGTTGATCATTATCAAATGTTTATTTCAATGTGTTTCTCAGGGTTCTTAATTACAATCCATTCCCAAATTGTCATACATAATTTACTATCCTAGGGGGGTGTACAAGACAAATAAAAATTAAATTTAAATTGAAATAAGTTTTCAATGAATAGAATTCTACTTCAGAATAACCAGAATCTATTCAATACCAGAGAGTTCATATTGACTGAACCTATTCAACACCTAATATTGATCTTTTGGTCACTCCATTTCCACTATAAAAAGGTGGGGAGGAGCCAATTTACACAAAATTCAACACCATGCAGACATATCAACTGCAGATGACAAACAATACAGATCCTGTTGTCTGGGGTAACATTCCCCATAAATCAAAATAAAAATAAAGTGACACCATATTACAATACATAAATTTCTACTTTTGAATCATCATAATCCATTATCAAAAGAAAAACACACTTCAATATAATTGGACAGTATGGATAATTTGTCAGCATTTTGGTTTCCAGGGTAAAAATCCCTCACACAACTTGGGTTCAAGGACCAACAACACATCTTCCCCAAAAATAAGAAGATAAAATCGACTTTCCTGAGGATTTACTTGTTTCTTAAGGTTAGAAGTTAGAACCTTAAAGTAAGTACATGGATTTTGATAAAGGCTGCCACTACATGATTGTAATGGATCGACTTGTATTACTAGTTAGATGGGAAAAACTGCCCAACAATTCAACACTTTTTATCAAATGGATGGCAATAGTTCCCAAATCCTAAAAGAGTTGACTAGTCTTACTAGGTTGATCTTTTCAGAAGGGTGGTAAGGCCCCAGTGAAAAGGTCTTACTATTCTAGCGATAAGAGGAACATATCTTTAGTTGATCAACTTACTTTCCTCTCTCATATTTTAGTAGCTGATCATGTTTATCATTTCATTTACCACATCTTTTCGCCCAACTGTTGTAGCATTTCCATCACCCTAAACTCTTATGCCACTAGTCTCACGTAGATATGGAAATATCCCTAGTTGAGAGATATTCTTCTTGATCCATGTGCCATGTATTCTTCTTGATCCATGTGCATAAATCTATATGTTACCTACGATGTGCACTATTGTTGTACCGTTCAATCCTGCCGACAATAAGCGGGGGTACACTTGGCTCCAAGGAAACAAGCCTTAAGAGAGAGTATCCATTGAATTTAAGATCACTAGCTGTAGAGCTCCCTATTGAACTGGACTAGATGAAGTTTCCTATTGGACCTGGACTAGTACCCCCACCCGTCTATGTGGACAAGCCAGCCCCAGTAGTGTTATATAAACTAGCCCAAATAACAAAGCTTTCGTACCTTTTTAGTTTCTCTTGGAGACCCCCTATTGAAAAATTTCTTTAGTCTTGTTTTAGTCTAGCTAGCAGAGAAACAAGCTGCCTTCAGAGACTAGCTTATTAGCCTATACCACTAAGCCACCCTATGCTGGATTATATGAATTATTTGAGCTCTAGACACTTTCTTTCTCTCTTACATTCCATAATATCCACCTTAGTATTAGCTATTAGCAGAGCTGAATTCAAACAGTGCCATGTGAAGCTATAATTTACCTTCACAAAGAACTCTTTTTGGTCCATGTTGGATGGATAAATCGTTCTTGCGGAAAAGACAGATCTCCCTAGTATCCTACGATAACTAGCAACAAACAAATAGATGTAAACTACTTTCTCTAGATTATATTTGACCTAGAATTATCTATAATGAAGGATTTAGGACTTACCCATAGTCCAACGTTGATCGTAGTCAAATTTCCTGTCACTTTGAATACGTCTCCTTTCAGGATCTACAATAAAAAACATGAAAGAATCAGAAGCACCTGCATAATATAGACTAATTCATAAACCATAAATCTATCTTGATGATCAACGAATTCAAGAAATAAGCCATTTAAATAAAAAACTCATTGAGAAAACATGATCCATTTGTATTATCTTTAATGAAAAAAATAGCCTTACAACCGTGTTCCCCTTGATGTCATACAGGTTCTTTCGGGGTCCAGAACAAGCGTTTCCTCTAATTTTACAAACCTTTTCATTCTCTCAACTAACATACACATGAGTGTGAAATCATTGCCATATGATAATCAGTTAATAAAGTCAGAGTTTCTCCAACAATTCTCCTCAAAAAATCTCAAAGCCTAATTCCCCTTGAGGCTGAACTATGGCCTCAATTTATAGCAAAAGAGAAGAGGTTACAGCTCCAAATAAGAGGGGATATAATTCTCTTTCAAAGGGATTAAGTTACACGTACCAAGGGGTAGCCTCCTTTAATGGAGGGATGAATGTACATGAAAGGAGTGAACTTTCCACCGAATAATTGCTTCCAGAAGCTTCCAGATTCAACCAGTTGGGCTTCTAAATTTTACTTCCATCTTCACTTTACCTTTTACAGGGAACCACACATTAAATCAAGAAAAAGTGTGGCTGGTTCCGCATGTTATAAAACAAAAAGATGCGGCACCGCAGGTAATACTAAGAGAAAGTGCGGTACAAGTATTTTATGACTTTTATAAGCTTTTCTCTCAATTTCAGGGATCGGTTTTAGGAACTTGATGTTTGTAGACTTCTAAGGGAGTATTGTATGAGTTAGAATTCTAAGGGAGTATTGTATGAGTAATGATGAACCCATACAGACAGTAAAACTTCATGGTGACAATTTTAGTGTAACAAATTTCCCCCTAAAGTGCAAAGTCTGGGACCATTCGAAGAGTGATGTGTTTTATCATTTTGAGGATTAGCTTGTGGACACTCCAACCGGAATCCTATAAAAAATTCAATGAAAAACAGATATATATATATATATATATATATATCATCGCCGAGGTAGGAATTCCCATACTCAGATCAAACACTAACTAAAACTTGTTCTCATGTAGAAACAATTTTACTATCACATCAATAATGTAGACATAGTATGGACGCAACCATATGTTATGAATAGTGTACATCATAATGAATAATAAAACTCCTCACAGCCTGGATGGTGGAAACTAGATCCAAGGTCTTGATTTCCACTATTCAAACTAGTACGATTCTATCCATGCGATTGATTGTGTCGAAGTTGAACATGGGAGAAACCACTTGATTACCAGTCAATGATGTGAATTGTTAACAAGTGTGAGTGAAACCACCAATAATGAAAATGGCTCTCAAAGTACTCAGTACAATCCATGAAATTTGAATAAATGATCTGAAGTCAAACATTTCACGGAATCGTTCGATCGGAGGTCAATGATGTAACCTGTCATTGAAGGTGAGAAACCTGGAATTAAGGCATGCAAATTACAAGGTATTGAAGGATTCTAGATCAAATTCTTAGATGATGATCTGTCATCGATAGAAAGTGACCTGTTGTAGGAAAGCCCACGACATGAAACCATTAGATCAAGTTTTGTAGAAATATTTTGCAAGGACTAACTCAGGAATGGTCAACGCGAATGGAGAAAAATGTTTGCAATGAATGGTTTATTTGAACTTTCCTATTGAACACATAATGACACTGCAGATGGTCTGGTGACAATTGACCTAAGCTAATACCTAGAAACTAGCTGAAGACTTTCAATATGGTTTGATTAACTGATAGGCAAAGGATTTTCCCAACCTAAGTAGAAGTGTGACAAAAAGTGTCCTCTTCAAGAGTAGTAAACTTCTTTTTAAACAAAGTGTGACAAAAGGATTTGTTTTATCACTTTTTCCCACACCATTTCTGGCAAGTACCTCTTTATTTTTGACAAGCTTAATGAGGATAACATTTTCTTGTTATATAAGCTCATCCTTCGAATGAGTCCAACTTAGTTTAAAATTGAACCCTAAGAAGGAGGGGTTTGTTCCTGTTTGTAATCGACACGTCCTTTACTGTTAAATTTTAACAAGTCAAATATAGGAGAAACTCAGTGTTTTTCAATTTTAGGGAGTCAGAAGAAAAAATTATGGAAACTCCATGAATGGAATTTTTCGTAATTCTAGTCTCTCGGGCCCGAAAAAGGATAAAACAATACAGGAGAGGACTCTATTGACCATGATTAGTCAACGTATACCTTTTTTGTAAATAATCCATTTCAGTCTGGGAAAGGGGTAAAATTATACTAAAGGGACGACTATTCATTTCCTTTAACGAGTTCAAATAGTCAAGTACTTGGCAATATTTTCATCTTTAGAGAGTCTGAAAAGGGCTTAAAAGAGAAATCCAGGTTTTCACTTTTTCGTAATTTTCTAAGAGTCCGAAAAAGAGATAAAAGTGTACTTAGTAGTTTCACTTTTTCTGTAAGTTTTAACGAGTTCGAAAAAGTGATAAAAAAATGTACTCATTCGCTTTTTCATAATTTTTACCGAGTTCGAAAAAAGTGATAAAAAGTATACCCCTTTGTCAAAAGGATCATTTCACCCAAAAAATCTTGTATTCTACACAAAAACTAAAAAATTAAACATACCTATTTATGATTAATAAAAATAATTTGGAAAACAACTTTTCAAAGTGAAAAATAAACAAAATAATATTTTATTTATTTAAAAAATCTTACAAAATGGAGTTTTTGTAAATCATTTTTACCATTTGGTTTCAGAGTGAAAATTGAGAGCTTTTGGTAGAAAACGTTCCAGAGGAGATTGTGGAAGATTCGCTTGTCAGAATCACAAACCATCAGTTCTAGGTAATCCACATCATCCTTACCTTCATTTTTTTCCATTTACTTTCCGAATTTAGGGCTTAAATTGAATTTTAAGAAGTAAAATAGGTTCAAAAATTCGCTCACGGGGGTCCACAGGTAAGACACATGAAACCTGTGGACCCCGAAAATTTTACAAAAGGAAAATTATCATGGTCCCGCACCTTATGCATAAGACACATGCAGATGCATGCACTGTTTTTATGTGAAAAGTATGGAGGCATCGTAAGAAAAAATAAAATGAAAAAATATCTCAATTTAAACCAAATTTTCCCATTCAAATTATTTTGACCTTTCAATTTATCCATTGCAGGATATTTACAATGCTTGAGTGGAGAGAACGTGAGCATGAAGAAGTTGATGAGGCTTCCATGTTACATCCACCTACATTACGTGTTTTAAGAGAATGCGGTTTGTACAAATTTTGGCCCATGCAAGGTATGAGGGCTCAAGTGAATTTGATTACCTGGCTAGTCAACAAATGGAACATACATGAACAATGCTTTATCATTGGAGGTCATCGGCTCGAAATTGAGTTGGAAGATATATAATTCCTCACTGGTTTATCAAAGAGGGGAAATCCACTCTCCTCTTTTGGGGCTAGGGCAGGTGGCCAGTCTGTCTCTAGCCTTTAGGAAGAATTTTGCAATGAATAAGAAGACCCCAAGGATAAACATATTGACATAAAAACCATTATTCGTCCTGAGCTTAAATTGGTTGCATTTACAGTAACCAGGTTGTGTGGGAGCGTAGCTCCAAATATTGCTACAAGATCCCAAATGCAAACTTTCATTGACTGCTTTAGAGGCACCATTTTCAATTGGTGTGAGGTAGTGTTGGCCAATGTCAAAGGCCAACTGACTAGAGAAAAAAATGCGAAGTTGAAAAACTTCGGATATGGAGCGATCTTGGTTACATTTTCTCTAGAGAGGTTTCCTTTACTGGCCCCACAAATTATTTCAGTTGATCATGGTAGAGTCAAAGACCCTCGAATGGTTCGATGGGTTGCATTGATGACCTGTCACAGTGAAGGTGGTGAGGTTGTTAATTTTACCCTAGCATATTTCCATTGGCTAGAGAATCAAGTCTTCATGATAGAAGATTTCCCTTACGCTGGGATATATTTCCGCCGCGACCGGGAGATGTCTCTTCCTCTAGGGACACAGTGGGATGAGTCAGGTAAAAAATCATTGGATATGTTCTAAATTATAATTTTTATTTTGTTTTTTGAATCATCCAAAACTGATTACAAAAATTTCAAATGCAGATGTGGGTCCACGTTAACCAGCCACTCTCCATCCTTTTGACAGGAAGCCAGCTGCAGCAGAACCACCACCACAGGATCAGACAACAGAGGTCCTTACCGATCTGGAAAGCCATCTAGAGTGGTTGACTTTAGATATTCAAGAGACTACCATAGATGACATTCCACTCCGCTTATAGAGATATGTTATCGGGGTTCCGGGACTGTTCAAGAGATTTCTCAACAAGGTGGCATGGGCTGTAGTGTTTTATCGTGATCATCACCATGGATAGTGGATGATTGATATTGTATACTTGTATCATTTTTTGTATCACTTTTTCCTGATCATAAGGCGTTTTGAACCTATGATCGAGGACGATGTAATATTTTTTGAAAAACACTACTCTTATGCTATGATATTACTACTATTTCCAGTTATCTGTCTTAACATGTTATTGAATGTTATTTTGATCTATTGCCTTAATTATTGAAAATTTATATTTATAACACTATAAGCTACTGCATCAACTAATGTGTTTAAATTTCTTGAAATTTATTGATTCTCAATATAATCAAATTTTCATTCCAAGAGACGAACTTTAAAAAATAATCGTAACAACACTGGGTTTTTAATTGCATATAATCTATTCAATTGTAATACAACGAGTTCAGAATCTAACCTAACGATCAAACTTAGAATTCCAAATGAAATGGATTCAGACAATAACTCAATAACTGTGCTATACTCTGCAATATTTTTCGTCGTTTGACTGAGGCTTACCCCATGCATAGATACTAACTCATCAGTGGGTGAATAAATAACCCAAGCTGCGGAAGAAATGTTCCATGTACTACGACAAGCACCATTAGCAAAAACAATGTATTTTTGAAGGGATGTCGACATCTGCAAAATCAAGAGTGATCAAGATAAGTAGGGATAGTAGTAAAATCACACTTAAACTAGGCACGCTCTTATAATCTACGACATGCCAGCTTATGAAAATAACTAATATACAGGGAAGATCTCCGCACAATAATCAAGCATAATATCTCTTTAGATAAATCCCATTTCTGGGTTTTCCTAAAGAGACCTCGTCAAAGTCAATGAGTTCATAGGCCCCTTTTGCAAGTTGTCGCTTGACAATATAAGGACCATACCACATGGGTTCAAATTTACTAGCCCCTAGCTTGATCATAAACGAAGACTAGGTCTCCTACTAAGAAAATACAAGGTGTAACACTTCTATCATACTGAGCTTTCATTCGTTTTGCAAGAGTTTCGATAGCTAATGGAGCGGTGCACCGATTCTCATCTAATTGAGCTAAGTACAAAAAGTATTTCTCCTCTTCAGAAGTGGTTGGTAGTAACTCTATGGCTAGTTGGAGTGACAGTATCACGCATTCAATCGATAATACCACTTCTAAACCATAAACCAGTTGAAAAGGGGTAAAACCTGTTGATGTTTTTGCTAAGGTTCGATATGCCCAAAGTGATGAAAAAAGCATGGTGTGTCAATTCGATTTATGAATTCCGATGATTCATTTGATCATGGTGGATAAAAATTCATTGATAGCTTCAACCAGACCATTGGCCTACGCGTAATATGGTGTAGAACTGTCATGGTGCAGGCCAAATTGATCAGTGAGTTCAGTAATCATGATGTTTTGAAAATGACTCCCATGGTTAGTAATTATCACTTGCGGTACACCAAAACGAGCAATCACATGATTGAACACCAAAGTAGCTGAAGTTTTTCCATCTGCCGCAAATGTAGGAATCGCCTCGGCCCATTTGGTAAAATAATCTACTGCGAGAATAATATACCCATGCCCCCTGGCCAATTGAGGGTTACATGTAATGAAGTCAATGCCCCATTTTGCAAAAGGACCGACAACAATTATAGGGTGAAGAGGAGCAGGTGGTGCACGCATATTTCGATCAAATATTTGACAGTTGTGGCATTTTCGGATAGCAGAAATACAATCTTTAAATAAGGACGGCCAAAAATAGCCAGCGTGCAATATCTTTTGGGTTGTGGCATACCCAGACATATGACCACCACATGCTCCATAGGGATAGTCATTTAAAACCTTTCTAGCTTCGTCAAGAGTTATACAATGTCTAAAAATAAGTTTCGCACCACGACGATATTGTGTGTCACCAACAATATGATATTGCTGAGACTAGAAACATATTTTTCGTCGTTTTGACTGTGAAAGTTAGGTCATAAGAGTTTGGGTTTGGAGATAAATTATGATATCTCCATACCATGGATTGATGGTACTGATAAGAAACAAAGATTCATTTGCGATCGGATGTTCTGCCACAGTTTCTTTGTCAGTACTTGGGAAGTCACACATAAGTTCAACAAAGAACAATAATTTCTTTGATTTGGATTTTTCAAATTCCAAATCAAACTCTTGTAGGATAAAAATCCAGTTAGAGTATTCACCTCCTAGCAATTTTTTGGTCAAAGTATACATCATAGGGTTACAATCAGAAATCACGGTTGTTTTGCGTAACAGTATGTAATGACAAAATTGTTGGACATCTTGAACCGCTGCCAAGGAAAATTTCTCCACATGTGAGTACTTGATTTCGATCAGATGTAGATTGGGACTCAGATAATAAATCACATGTTCATTGTGGAATTCATCTTCCTGAACTAAGACCATGCCAATCGTAGAATTGGAGGTTGCTAAGTATAAAAAGTAATCCTAGTTGTAATTGGGAGGATGCAATAACGGTGCATGGGTCAACGTGTGTTTAAGAGCATCAAAAGATCAATCAACGATCTCGTCCCAAAAGAAAGGAATATTTTTCTTTAACAACCTGGTAAAAACTTTGGTTAACTCACCATAGTTAGGAATGAATCGACGTAAAAAGTTCACTTTCCATTGCAAACTTTGGAGTTGGCGAAGAGTAGAAGGAGGAGGTAAATTGATGATAGCCTCAACCTTCGATGGGTCGACACAAATGCCTTCCTTTGAGACAACAAATCCCAAAAATCGTCCAGATTCAAAAGAAAAGACACATTTTCGAGGATTCAGGAGAATCCTATAATAGCTACATATCATAAAGATAGCCCGTAGATGAGTAAGATAATCTACTCTGCATGATGAATGAGCAGGTAAATCATCGAGATAGAGTTGGACAATGTGTTTAATGTCATGAAATGCATAAGACATTTCCCTCTGAAAATTTGCACGAGCGTTCTTAAGTCCAAAAGGTAATTTGAAGTAAGAAAAAGTCTCGCACGGACAAATGAAAGTTGTTTTGGGTTGATCAGCAGGGAGTATGTTGATTTGATTGTAGCCCGAAAATCCATCCATAAATGAAAACATTTCACTTCCAGCACAATCATCAATAATTTGATCGATATAAGGGGTTGGATAATTGTCTTTTGGACAAGCTCGATTTATATCCCTATAATCGATACATACTCGTATCATCCCTTGTTTTTTATTAACAGGAACAAGATTAGATATCCAATCCATTAAAGGAATTGGATAAATAAAATATGCACGAAGTAATTTCTCAACTTCTGCTTTAATAGCGGTAGCTTTCCGCGGATGTATCTGATGTAATATTTTTCGTACATGTTTAGCATCTGGGTATGTTTTAATTTCATGAACAAAAATTGATGGATCGATTCCTAGCATTTCTTCATATTACCAGGCAAAAATGTCATGGAATTCCTGAAATAGGGCTTTATATGCTTGGAGCTCATCTGGCGTACAAGAAGCACCTATATGAATTTTTTCAACAATTCCTGGTTTTACTGAGATGTCAATAGGAACTGTCATAGAAATGGTTGCCAAGTTTAATTTAGAATCAGAATTTGTGAGAGGATTTTGAGGTTTTTCGACATAATTAGCGGTAAAAATGGAGGAAAAATTAGTTTCAAAATGATCGAGATCAAGTAAAAACGAAGATCGATGATGTAGATCTTCGCATGGTAATTCTTCTATAGACAAAAATTCACGAATATGCTCATCATTATTGAATACTTGTTGAACAGGATCCAGAATTGATGGCGAAGCTGAGCTTGATATCGAAAGTGATTCCTCATTTATCACATTCACTGGATCAGGTTTAGTTGAAGGAGTATCAGAAAATTATTGTACTGCATGATATGCTAATTCAAAAGGACTCAAAGGCATCGCACCATCGAAAGAATCCAGTTCTGAATCTGAAGGTACTATCCAAGGATCATCAAAGGAAATAGTACTTGATGTAATCATATTGATGTTAGCAATATGAGGTGGTACGTTGGGAGCAAGCAGGGAAAAAGTTCCCAGTAAAGTAGAATCTTTAATTAAACCCACTCCAACATCTTTATAAGAGATGGTCGATTTTTCGACATGTTGGATGCTATCAGTAGCGGTTGGGTTGGATGAATAATATGAGAGCTGGTCTATTTTAACGATCTTTCCTTTATGAGGAAACATGATGAGACGAAAGACCAACTGCGACCCAAGAGAAGGTTGTAATCTAGAGGGGCATGAACCACTTCCACATCTAGATTAACGGTTTTTCCTTCGACCTCTATTGGTAGATCCTGTAAAATACCATACGGATGGAAACCTATTCCATCAAAATATTTGAGGATAGTCGGCGATTGGTTAAGTGTCGGAGAACCAAGTGATTTCCAAAATTTTAACAACATGATACACGTAGATGCCCCTTCATCAACAACAGTACGAAAGAATTCTTTTTTTTTTACTATTATTGGAATCTGAAAAGCCATTTGATGGGGTAGGTGGGGTATAAAATTCTCTAAATCGAAGATCATTAGGTTCAAATCCTAAATGTCTACAGATCCTATAGCTAACAATAGCAATTTTCTTTGGGCTAGACATGATTGCAGCACTTCCAAAGCCGACATTTATGAAGGGGAATCGCCAAGTCTTCAACAATATTGTAGTTCTGAGAAGCTCTCGCATGTGGATTGAAAGCTGATTTACGAAGTACCCCTTTAGCAGGCGGTTTGATTACTAAGTCAAGACTCGGTTTCTTGATATGTAGTGGATCAAAAACTGAGGGAGATTCATTTGATGTTGAGTTAGAATTTTCTACTTCTTTACCACCAAAAGGATTTTTACTACCGTAGTCTTGCGATCGCGTCACAACCATTAAGATATAATTTAGTGTATTTCAGGAAGATCCAATCATGTTACTATCTTGAGCAGGAAAGGGATCCTTCAAGACAGCAGGTATGGGTGAACCCTTAACGAATTTCGATACCTTAGCTCTATGCGGGCACTCTTTAGTAAAATGATCCTCATCACAAATCAGACAAGGATAACAAGGTTTTCGTTTATCGTCAGTTGGTTCAGTTTTATCATTTTTATCTTTTGAAGATGATTTTTTGTTTTTATTCTTACCTTTATTCTTACAACCAGTTTTAGGTTTGGCTGTAGATGATTCTAAAACATGAATATCGGTGGAATTTTCAGCGGAAGAATATCCTTTTTGTGAACCGGGTAAATTTATAATAGGAGAAGTCATCTTGGAAGATTTCTTCTTACCCTTTCCAGTGTTAACAGAACCAATTACACCATCAGTGACATGAGAGCCTGAAGGAGTTGTAGTTAATTGACTAGGTCTTGGTAAATTGGGGATTTTGTCATACATAGTACCTGACTGTATATATACAAGGTCAAGGTACTAAGCTTGAGAAATGTCTTAATCTTCTGTAACAATGCCTCCTTTGGCTACATCTTCAGTCATTTTGGGCAATAATGATTTGATAAACCATTCAGCCAAAATTTGATTTGGAATAAACACTTTCACTAAACGTCTCCTACATCTCCATTCATGAATGTCATCAGATATGTATGTAGAAATAGATTGTTTTAATGAGGTTAACAATTCCGTACCATTGTCGTATCTGATAGGTAACTGAAAATGGGTTAAGAAAGCAGTATCTAGTGCATTAAAATTATTAAACGATCTTCGTGGTAACTCAATGTACCATTTGGCAGGTAGACCAATGAGAGTTCTCTGAAAAAGACGTAATCGAATCGAATCATTGATTAGTGAATTGGATGCACACTAGAGGTGATAAGTCATAAAATTATTAGATGGATCTTCTCTTAACTTAACTTCAAACTTTGGAATATCACTGGGAAACTTATTAGGCATTGGCGGCCAATACGGAATATAAAATATCGGATCATTCGTAAGGCACGATAAATCAGGTAAAACTGAAGTTTCTATAAACAGTAACCGACGGCTAGGATCTTGATAAAATTGTGTAATCAAACCAGTTCCAGGAGGAGGATATCCAGGATATCCTGGAATTTTATTTGCATTGGGAATTGTGAAACCTCCTGGATAACCAGGATTAATCGGACCATACTGGGGTTGTTGAGGTACTTGATAAGTATACCCAGGATACAGCTGATACTAATACGTTGGATTTTGTGTACCATGTCCAAATTGATACTGCGCCTAGTACAATTGATAAGTAAATTGTGGTTGACTAGTGAGAATCGTACTTGTACCAGATTTTCATGTAGGTACCTAGGCCGTAGTCTGAATTGTAGGTCCTGACTGTGGCATAGATAATTGTGGAATTTGCACTGATACAGGGGTAGTAGAAACAAGAGCTACAGATACTCCAGAAATAGGTGTGGTAGGTTGAACAGAAGTCATAGCAGCAGCAGAAGTTTGAGGTTGAGTTCTAGGTGTACTAGGCCCAAGCTGCTGAATAGAACCATGTGCAGAGACTTGAATGGTAGGTTGGACAGGTTGCTGGGTTGGACCAGAACCTATGGGTTGTCCAGGTTGATTAGGTAACTGCACATTGGGTTGTAAATTCTGTTGAATTTGAGATGGATCCCACACCATATTAATTCTGGGATATTGACCCATAGAAGGTTGTGCATATGAACGACCATAACCAAGTTGAATGTAAGTTTGATAATTGACTGCCAAATTTCCAGATCCTTGTAATAATGGTTGACCTGAAGGAGGTTGAAAACCTTGAGCTGGGTACTGACCCTGAGGTTGATATTGACTCTGAGGCATGTTCGGAATCTGGGGTTGATATTGAACTTGAGGTATGTATTGTCCTTGGAGTTGATATTGACCTTGAGGTATGTACTGTCCTTGAGGTTGATATTGACTTTGAGGTATGTACCGTCCTTGAGGTTGCTCCCTAGGAAGGAAATATTGTCCTACAGTTTGACCTCTAGGTGGTAAAAAATTACCCTGTGGTTGCCCTCTAGGAAGTAATTGACTACCTTGAGGTTTCCCCCCAGGCGGTAACTAAATTCCTTGAGGTTGCCCCCCAGGCGGTAACAGACTTCCTTGAGGTTGAGGATTTGGAATATTGCCAGACATCATAAAAATCTATTATGTTTTCAACGTGCCAGTGTTTGTTCCATTTGTACCAGATGATAACACTTCTTCAATTGGTTGAGGAGCTGCTCCTGAGAAGGTAGCAAAGAGCGACTGGTATCCCGAAGGAATAGATGAACCACCGTATAAAAATGTTTTTGGAGATTCAGAAAACATAGATGACCCACTCAACATAGCTAATGAAGGTCGATAACCTCTCGGTGTAGGGTAAAAAGGAATTCGGGGAGGTGAATAAGTAAGACCTATGTTTTGCAAAAAATCTATCAATGATAAATACCAAGCGTCAGTTCTAAAAGGACTGTAGAATATTGATTCATGCTCTCTAAGATTTAAAGTTTATTGGGTTTCAGGAAGAACTACGTCTTCGTCTGGACCAATGATTTCTTCAATACATATGAGATCAAAAGGAAGGTTTTCGGTAATGCGATGTCTTACTCTAGGTGAATCAAGATCACTAGAAGTCGGAGTAAAAAATACTGAAGATGATTCTAACACAACAGGTTCAATTTATAACTTATAAATTTCATGTTCTTCAGCTAATTCACTGGTTGCAGAAACAATGTCAGTGACTTCGGAAATTGAAATTGGCTCTTGAATATATTTTGTTGTTTGTGATTGATTTACTTCATGATAATCAGGATCAGTAATTATGGATGATTCTCCTGGTTCCGTTTGATCTAATTCTACTGGTAGTATGTGGTACCAGAGCTCTCAGTCCTACAAGTTGGCTTGGTGTATACTCAGGGGGTTTCCCCTGAAGTCTACATGATTGTCTTTGTAATTCAGGCATGATTAAAAATTATTAATCACACGCAATCAAAGAAAATTTCAATCAAAATTCCTAAAGTCTCTAAGGAGACAAAAAATAATGAAACACTTATAAAATCTAGGAGATCAAACCACACCCAAACAGGAGATTCCCACACTAAAAACACTATTTGGTGATGAAATCCAACATCTTAGTATTTTAATGTAGAAATGGAGGTTGGAACAGTTACCTCGACAACCTACTTAATGAAACATAACGGTGAAAGTTTCTCCACTTAAACCATCTCGAGTGAAGATAACCCTCCGGAGAGTCCAAGTGAGTCTAGTCGACATCTACTCCAGGTACTGTGGGATCTTTCCTCCACCGCCACCTTAGGAAAATATCTTAATGTTTATGGCCACTAAGGTCACAAATAGGAGAAAATATACCTGGGATAACAATCTACGATCCGATATACGTGCAAGGGCATAGTAACAAAGCTTAATCCCCTTGAAGGCTCCTTGACATAATCCAAGGTATACCAACAAGTGACCCCAGGCTCCCAGACTCCTCGTGAATCATCAATTCGAGGTTTACCATTGTTAATACATGCACATCTTCTATCGTTCCCAATGAGACGGAATTAATCACCTCACTGGTTTGGATATGATCTCATGCTTGACTCCTTTAGGAGGAGCTTCCCATAGCATACAAGCTACTATTGTATTTTTCCTACGACAAGATCAACTACTTGTTTGTTTTAACTATCTTGGAGAGTTAATTACTCCCTACTCCAATAAAATAGCCTAAGCTATGTTGGTGAAAATATTCCTAGAAGTATAAAAATTACTAGGTCGATTTTAATACTTGTTTTGTCAGCTCAATAAGAAAACGACCTAAAGAGACAATTGTCGAGGTATAAAAGGTATCTTTTTTAACACCTATTTATCTCACATTAATTATCAATCTGGGAGCGACTTTTTATTTCAAGAGTGTACTCAGTCTGAGGCAGCAATTTATCCAAGAGTAATGCTGTGAAGATGTAGTACAGAATAAAAAATGCAAAGCTAACAAATGCTTGTAAAGAAACCTACTTACATTGACATGAATGGAAAGATTAAACTACATCAATCTTGCAAAACATCGATCAGGGATGCAGTAGTAGTAACTCTTTCTCTTAGAAATCGATGTAGGATAACCAATCTGGGGACTTAGGAGCAATAACCTCTATCCTCTACAGCTGGAGATCTTAAAGCAGTCGAAACAAAAGCAAATTCAATAAAAGAAATTTAAAGGAAACAAAGCTGGAAAGGAACAACAGCATGTAACTATAACTGATCTGTTTGTTGATCTAAAGCTATGAATCAGAAATAAACAATAAACAGAAATGGAACAGAAATATGAACAACAATCAAATAACTATGTAATCGTAATAAATCTAAATGCAATTATCACACAACAGAAATAAAATAATAGAAATACAAACAGCAGAACGATTCCACTAGGTCGGGCCCTCAACCACCAGTGAAACGCTGCTACGCTTTACTCCAGCATTTGAGAAATGGAACGAGAACAAAATATTTTACTAATCAGGCATGAATAATTTTTAAAAACAATTTGTACTCTCTTAACAAGAGTCAATGCACAATTCTGCAAATTACAACAAGAAAAGTCTCCCTCTTCTCCCCCAATACACAATACATGCTCTCCTTTTATAATCAGAAGGAGGAGAAATTAAATAGCGAGTATGATCTCCCATAACAATATTGGATTGCTCCCAATAACTTGATCAACTAGAGAATACATTTCCAACATTATTTCAACAAGAGCAAGGAAAATTTGGCTTTGCAACTGAGATTTGGAGGACGACCGCAACAACAAATCTGAGGAAATCGTGCTCAAAGAACCCTGCGTTTCTATCAATACATGCCGAATTTGGGAAAACCGTTCCTAGTTAAGTTAATTGGGTCCGTTCTGGACAAAACCCATGTTTCGGATTTTCCATATTATTCTTCATTTTCTTAGAATCTCAACCGCAAAACTGTCACTTCTTATTCCAGCGAATTTATGAGTTGGAATATTTCATAATGATTTGGAAATCAAATCTGCAGTCTGGAAAATATCTTGGAGGCTAAAATGGTATGTGATATTACAAAATATATTAATAAACCATCATTGATAAAATTATGCATAATAATCATCAATTTATTAAAAATAAAGGAGAATAAATAATATTCATCCATAAAAGCATAAATCATTATAAAATGGATTTATATGATAAATTATAATAAATGATATGATAAATAAGAGTAAAAATGGATGAAATAAGTGTTAGAAAGTGGTCGTATTTACGACCCAACAACAACTCAAATGATTATTATATACAATCTTAAGTTTACTATTGTCTGCATCAAATGTCATCTTTCAATATCAAGATAAGCCTCGGTTTAGTCTAGCCATAGCTTTCTATGCACAAATTTATGCATTATCTCTTTTAGATCTCATAATTTATTTTCATCATGGAAAATGAGAATTGCACTAGCACGTGTATTGAGTTCACCAGTTTTGAACCTGTTCATCATTGTCGCCATGTTCACACTTTCCACTAGAACATGCTTGGATGGAATTTTGTTATGAGTCCTGGATCATGTAGGGCTTCATTGTGCTTCAGTTTTACTCCACAACTAGGCTATGATGCAAAATTATCCCAACTTTAGTGTGATGTTGTAGAGAATATATAACTGTGTGAATGATGTTAATATCTAGTATTATTCTAGTATATCATATTAAAATTATAATCATATGTCTTCATTGTTTCTTAATAATATTTTTCTGTTGATTCATAATCTTACCTCTCAATAGTAACACTTTCTTCAGGGGCAGCTCAAACCTAAAGCTGCAGTGACCACCAATTCAATATAGAAACATCGAATTATGATGATGTTTCACATGAAAAAGAGCACTTGCATCATCAGAGAAAAATACGATGATATGACTCATCTCATTCTGCATTGTTTCATGGGAAGTGCCTTCCTCACGTTCAGGTAGCTATTCCACTCATAATTTACCCAATATTTTTCATCCATAAGCTCAATTATTTCCAGCAAGTCAATTTGTGATGCATGAAAGATATTGCCCAGTAAAGATATAAGATCAACTCCCTTGTTGCATTTCTTAACTAAATTAAAGCATATTTTAGTAATATATTTTCCAAACATGAGGAAAAAAATGTCATGAAAGAACAATAAACCAACAATGTTATGAAATAATAGTGATTTGGCACTCATTGAACTAGCAAGGAATTAGGGACAAAATATCATCTTCATCGAGACAAATGAATGAAAGTGTTACAAGAACACAAATACAAAGGAAAAAAGCACACAAATTTTTAGCATTCATATTTTGTAGGCAGAGATATTTAAAAAAGAAAGGCATTTGGTTCCGAACAAGTTAAAATGAAATAAACATTCAATAACCCACAATTAGTAAATAAAAATTGGAGAGGAAGTTATTGTGACAACTCCTACCATGGCTGGAAACCAAGTGGATAACATAGGCAGTAAAAGATAAAAATTAAAACTATTCTTCGGCAATATTATCCATTTTTGGGCAATAAAGGCATCTACCTGCAGATAATTCAAATGAGATAAGCCCTCAATAAATAAGAAATCATTGAAGGATTTGAAAACCTCGTGGAAAGTGAAAGACATGGATCCCAATAACATACTAAAAATAACTAAATTTTCTTTGTGAGATCTACATAAGAGAACAATTTATAGTATAAGCTAGAGAGAAATAGTTGTTCAACTGCTCATTGCAGTTTGGGCATCTTTCCAAAGTAAATGGGAAGTTAATGGTGATTTAGTTTCACTTCGAGAAACACCTATATTCAGCTCTTCTTGAGATGCTCTTTATGTCAGTGAGGCAAATTCCAAAGTTAATGGAAACTGAATTCCTTTCTGATGATTCTAGTTTGGTATTTTGGTGTCAAGCATCTTGACAAGTACACTGACCTAGGCTATATACATACAACCTCCATCTGATTATAGTGTTTATAATATGATAAGACAAATTTTCCTTCAGAAATTAAAGGTTCCAAAATCTAGTCAAGATGTAAGAGAATTTAGTCCCACAAATGTTGGGCTTAATTAAATATTATTATTACCCTACAGTTAATTATTTTTTAGAATGAGAGATAAATTAAAAACAAAGGACACATATAGTGAGGAAGAGAGGTAAGTCATCTTTTTTGGTAATTTGTATTTTTTTGTTCACATCAACATGGTTCAGACCAAATTTCTTATCCATATTATTTAGACATGTCTGTCATGGGCTTTAATATAGATCTCCAGGAGTATCCATGAGTTTCATGGTTCACCATACCGCACCCATGGTCACAATCAAAATTACAGATTCTTTCTCCTCCTCATGAAGACTGTCATAGCTAATTTTTACATTGATTTACATGTGGGTGGGAAGTATTGTGTAATTTGTAGCAACTGGTTTGTCCAGTAGCCAAAACCAATCAATAGATAAAATGATGCTTCAAGTACATGGAGGTATTAGGGTAAATCCATTAATAGCATGTAAAACCTTGTAGTTACTTCTTCAAATCACTACAAAAAGAGGGTGGTATTAGGTGTGAAACCAATAAAGTTATTGAGAATGTTTTGTGTTTATACAATTCAACTCATAAATGGAATGTTCTGATTCCTAATAGGGTAAACATGTATTTATTGTGATATTTAACTAAAATAAGATACCAAAACCATGGATATCCCTCACTCTGTAATGTTCCCAATTTTAGCCTCAAGCTAAAATGGAACATTATAGTTGCATATTTTCATTTTGTTGAATAAAGTGGGTAAAGTGACCCATTCATGTAATAAACAGGAATAAAATCCATTAAAATGTGAAAAGGGATCATCATGGATCAGGATTTCACACCCTCATCTGTGAAAGAGGTTAAATTGCAAATGAGCAAGGTCTAGTTGACCAAAATCAACAGTGTTGAGATAAGAGGTGGGAGCCACCAAGTGGGACAACACAATTTTAGTGGAGGAATATTCCATGGGGGAGGAAACTTCTAGAGGAAGGAAGGCCAAGGGTGTTGTGTTTAAAAGAGGAGCAAGGCAACCATTGAGATTATCTTTGGATCATTTTACATTAAAGTCTTAGAGACTTGTTGCTGCCTCTTGCTGTTCAGTAGAGCTGCAGTGCCTTCAGGAATGAGGGAGTCTTGTTTAGGTTTTCCTCTCCTTCTTGAGGAGCTCATGAAGGATTTCACTCATCTCCCATATTCCGACATTCATACCATGGCATCAACCTACTCCATCAGTGCAGTATTTGTAGCAGATTATTGTGCAGTGTTGCAGGGTGTTTCTGGGGAGGTTTCCTACAACACCATTTCTAGCTGATATTTCAGAGGAGGGAGGTTCTCTACTTCCGGGAGGTTAGTGAGGATGGTTCTTGAGCTTATTCCACCATCATTGATAGGAGGCCAACCACTACCATTAGTTACAGCGCAAACCCTCTCATAGATTGCGTTCTAGTTGGAGCATATTTGCAGTGAGGGTGTTGCAAACATTTCAAAGGGTGAACTCTCTTGTGTCATGATCAACCTGAAATTTGGGAGAATAATTTGAGAAAGGAACATAATTAGATTCATCCATTCATGTTTCTCCATTCTACTCCACATATTGAGTTGCTGCTGCTACCCAGCAACTCTGGCATTTTGCAGTTTTGCATATTTCAGCCACTCCTTCTGGGATTGACTTGAGGTAGTGATTGGGAGCTTATATCTTCTCTCCCAATGATGTATGAGCCATATCTATGCAAATCCTATGATGTTTTTCACTCAGTGTATCATTCTCCCTCATGTGACTGCGCAGTCCCTACTCATGGGCATCCTGCTATGGAGCAGCATTTTGTATTATGGCATGTGTATTCATGGAAGGCTTCTTTCCTTATTATTTTGATATTCATTGTATAATTTTGATGTTGTTATTTCATAATAAAATGGCTCAAGGGTTTTCATACATTTTGGCATAATGTTTATTCACTGATATTTCCATTTTATGTCTTTATATTGTTGTAGCTGCATTTTTGGGTTAACTTCAAAGATTCCCAATCTTGTTGTATTTCCCTCTTGGAAATATTGTCCCTCGACAACACTCTATAGACAGAGTCTGATAGTGGTCTAGGTAGCCTCTGGAGCTCATCCTTCTTTATGAAGGTGACAAATCCAATAAATACCCCTTCAATTTATCTCTGGAATAGATTTTCTTTGTCGATTGACAATGTTTCTGAAAAAGGAACATTACAGTGGTATCGGAGCATAATTTTGGCTCAGCCCATGGATCTTCAACTAAGGTGCCATCTAAGAAGAAGAGGAAGACTCCACCTTTTGGAGAATAGAAAAAGGAGATGAGATAGCCAAGCTTCCCCCTAAATCCACCTAGGGCTTTCATGGGAGCCACAAGCAAAAGAGAAGGGAGAGATTTGAAGAATATCCACAAGGGTTTTAAGCATAAACAAACTCTAGGGTTTCTGATGAGGAATGTGAACATGCAGTCACATCCTTTGATGCACAATGCAGTCACATGTATAGCTTTGTCATGGAGAAGATGGGAAAGAAGGAGATGTGATCAAGAGGAAAACTCTTGGAGGTTTTCTGAGAAAGTATGAGTCTCAAACTCCGGCATTCAGAGATAATCTCACTTTCATGGATTTTTGCAAGTCTAAGGTGAAGGGGAGCTAGCAGCAAGATAGATTGTTTCTATTTACTTTCAGAGGTTCACCTACATGTTCAGCCAAAGAATGGGTAGAGGAGCTAAAGACCATGTTGCAACAGCACAAAGTTTCCAAAGGAGATGCTATTAGATTTGCAGCGCTGCACTTTAGAGGTAAGACCTATGCATGGTGGATATTTGAGTCATGTTCTTTAAAGGATGCAAATACTTCTTCCTATTTCAGATTAATTAGAGCAATGATGGAAGGATTTGGTGGGAGAAAATCTGAAACACATGTAGAGAAACAAACCAAGACTTTGCATGTAAAGGGAGGAAACATAAACTCAGTTCCACTTCAGAGCATTGTTGAGAAGGCTGACATCTTGCATCATACCTTGTTGGAGGCAAGGTATCCATCTCATATTCTTGCACAAGAGAACGTGGAGGACTCTTTTTCAAAAGGAGACCAAATTTCAGAGAAGTTTCCCCTACATGTTGATGAGGAGGAGGGAAACTCTAGCTAGACTTTTTTCAAAAGGAGACCAAATTTCGGAGAAGTTTCCCCTACATGTTGATGAGGAGGAGGGAAACTCTACTAGTATAGCTAGAGTTTATCCAGTACCTCGTGCAGAGGAAAGAGGAGCTCTTGCTCCACATAGATGGATTCTTGTGTCTTTGCAAGAAACTCCCCAGGATATCTCATGTAGAGATCAAGGCACAACTCATGATACATCTGTGCCATTGGTAGTAGGGTGCAGAGCTATGGAGATAGAAGGAGGAGATAGGGAGGATGATCAACATCATGTGATGAGGAGCACACATCCCTGTCTATTTTATGAGGTTGATGCACCTAAGATGATGATTGGATTGCACAGTAGAAGCATGGAGGGTTTTATCCATTCATACATTCAGTCATCTCTTGATGATGGTGTCTCACTGCATGGAGACATTGCACCAAGGAGACCACTAGATCAACAGAGGAGGTTGGATGTTCCACATTTTGGGGCCTCACACCTTGACCTCAGGAGGGTGTAAACATTGGCAGATTTCAACACAGTGAAGAGAGTTTGGGATAGACACAAGGAGGAGGGAGACACTCTCTCATTTTCAGCATCACCCACTCTCATCAGTCATACTACGCTGACAAATTTTGCTGCAGGGATGGAGGATTACATCTTCATGATGCAGGATGACTGCTCCACATATTTGATGAGGAGGAGGATACTTCCTTTGGGGAAGGAATCTTTCACACATGGGAGTAGATGGAGGTTACTCATGCTTACATTTCCCAGGATCGGGAGATTCCTTTGGATGATAGTTTCTCATGGGAGACTAGCTTTCCAGGATCCCCATTACTACTAGAGCATGAGTAGCTGCATGATGGGCATGGTAGAATTTTGGAGGATGAATTTTTCATGGGGGATGTGAATGTAGTAGACATCAGCGTGAGGGGAGCATCATACTATAGATCATCGGCGCTGTCTATGAGGAGGATAGATCAGGACTTCCTAGCTATGCACTTGGATGCATACTTTGCCTTGCTAGAGGAGTTTACTTGGGAGGGAATTCATCATGACATATATCAGCATATGGAGAGATGCGTAGCCCTATTGATGATGGAGAGGACATAACAACCACTTCCCTACTCATTGGAGGTGAGGGATAATTTTCAGTTGAGCCATTTCAGCTCAAGAGCTCAAGTGCATGAGGGAGAAGGTATAATTTCATATTTCGTATTGTACTTCTTTTCCTTGTTTAAGTAGCATGATGTATCAAGAGGGCTTGTACCTTCTTGCATATTATAAGAGGATGTACTTGCAGCAATTTGTAGCAGAAAAATTGGCCAATCTTATGGTGGGTTGTGGAGGAGGCCACACACTTCTTGGTGTGCACCATTGGCACCTATTTGTACTTTCATGATTCCATCTCATGAGATGTTCATGGAAGCGAACAAGTGGTTGGGAATCCACTTGTTAATTTCTGTTTTGATGCAGACAAGAGGTGCACTGTGTTGGTCCCATAAGAGAAGAAGTGACCCACTCTCTAGTTGTCTTGTGACATCTTGTTTACATTGTATTATGCTTCCTTATATTGTTGATGTTGTACATTCACAGGGAGAATTATTTGGAGAGTGTTCTATATGTTGGGACAACCCATTGGGAGCATGATTCTCCCCACTATGCATGTTTTATGTTGCAGGAGATACCATGGGAAAGCCATGATTGCCATATTGCTACATTCCTCTTCATGTGGAGGAAGCCACTGGAAGAAATTGAAGAGGCATTCATGGCTGATTTTCTTGATGGGGTAGCTTGGGCCATTCTTGGATGCCATACCATTTCAGCCCAACGATGGAGGTAGCCCCATGTATACTTCAAATGGAGAGAAGAACTCCTTGGGACAAATCAGCAAAACTCTCCATTCAGCCCCATTATATTACACAGAACCGGGGGCAAGGTTTTCCTTTGGATGATAGCATGGGAGAGGGGATCATCAGTGGGATTATATTTTCCCATGAATGTCATCACTCCTACCTTGAGGAGGCCATAGTTCATCAGGAGGGTTCCACCTACACCTTCTATCTTTCAGGGTGTACACCATTCCGGTTTACATACTTGAGAGGGAGCATTGGAGGACAGGTTTTATTGCAACACATCTTGAGCAGTGTTGGAGATTGTTGATGAAGAGGCTAAAAAGAAGAAAGGGGGAGGAATTTTTTTCTCTCTATGAATTTGCTTGAGGACAAGCAATGTGTGGGAGGGGAGGACTGTAATGTTCCCAATTTTAGCCTCAAGCTAAAATGGAACATTATAGTTGCATTAGGGGAATTTTGAGGTCTAAAATGGGCCTCCTAAGAAAAATGTACAACAAAAATCAATTTTATAACAACCAATAGGATTCAAGATGATGATGTCAACCATGGGGGATGATTCACCATTTTTTAAATAAAAGGTAAAAATATTAAAAAATAATAAAATAATAAAACTACTTTTTCAACTCGTATTTTCAACTTATCTCTGAAAATTTTTACTCAAATTTCGAGCGGTAGTACTCGTTGGATGCAAAATTTAATTCCTCATCCAAGGAGTACCCATGTTGCATACTTTCGATGAACTCTACTACACGAAAAATGAGAAATACATAAAAACGTGATTGTAATCACATTTTTTTATGTATTTCTCATTTTTCATGTAGTAGGACCCATCGAAAGTATGCAACATGGGTACTCCTTGGATGGGGAATTAAATTTCGCATCCAACGAGTACTCCCGCTCAAAATTTGAGTAAAAAATTTGGGAGATAAGTTGAAAATATGAGTTGAAAAAGTAGTTTCTCCATTTTTCCCTCTAAAATTTGATGATGTCATCAAATCTTATTTGATTTTTTCCACTATTATTTTATAATTTCCTTAGGAGGCCCATTTTAGACCTCAAAATTCCCCTAATGCATATTTTCATTTTGCTGAATAAAAGTGGGTAAAGTGACCCATTCATGTAATAAATAGGAATAAAATCCCTTACAATGTGAAAAGGGATCATCATGGAGTGGGATTTCACACCCTCATGTGTGAAAGAGGTTAAATTGCAAATGGACAAGGTCTAGTTGACCAAAGTCAACAGTGCTGAGATAAGAGGTGGGAGCCACCAAGTGGGACAACGCAATTTTAGTGGAGGAATATTCCATGGGGGAGGAAACTTCTAGAGGAAGGAAGGCCAAGGGTGTTTTTTTAGAAGAGGAGCAAGGCAGCCATTGAGATTATCTTTGGATCATTTTACATTCAAGTCTTAGAGACTTGTTTCTGCCTCTTGCTATTTAGTACAGCTGCAATGCCTTCAGGCATGAGGGAGTCCTGTTTAGGATTTCCTCTCCTTCTTGAGGATCCAATTAAGGATTGCACTCATCTCCCATATTCCGACATTCAGGCCATGGCATCAGCCTACTCCATTAGCATAGTATCTGTAGAAGATTATTGTGTAGCGTTGCAGGGTGTTGCTGAGGAGGTTTCCTACAACACCATTTCGAGCTGATCTTTCAGAGGAGGGAGGTTATCTACTTTTGGGAGGTTATTGAGGATGGTTCCTGAGCTTATTCCACCATCATTGGAAAGAGGCCAACCACTACCATCAGTTACAGCGCAGACCCTCTCATAGACTGCGTTCTAGTTGGAGCATATTTGCAGTGAGGGTGTTGCATACATTTCAAAGAGTGAACTCTCTTGTGTCGGGATCAGCCTGACATTTGGGAGAATCATTGGAGAAAGGCACATCATCAGATTCATCCATTCAACTTTCTCCATTCTACTCCACATATTGAGTTGCTGCCGCTACCTAGCAACTCCGACATTTTGTATTTTTGCATATTTCAACAAATCCTTCTGGGATTGACTTGAGGTAGTGATTGGGAGCTTAGATATTCTCTCCCAATGATGTATGAGCCATATCTATGCAGATCCTATGATGTTTTGCACTCAGTGTAGCAATCTCCCTCATGTGACTGCACAGTCCCTATTCATGGGCATCCTGCTATGGAGCAGCATTTTGTATTATGACTTGTGTATTCATGGAAGGCTTCTTGCCTTATTCTTTTAATATTCATTGTATCATTTTTCTGTTGTTATTTCATAATAAAATGGGTCAAGGGTTTTCATACATTTTGGCATAATTTTTATTCACTGCTATTTCCAGTTTATGTCTTTATATTGATGTAGCTGCATTTTTGGGTTATCTTCAAAGATTCCAAATCTTGTTGTATTCCCCTCTTGGGAATATTGTCCCTTGACAAAAATCTATAGACAGAGTCTGATAGTGGGCCAGGTAGCCTCTGGAGCTCATCCTTCTTTATGAAGGTGACAAATCCAGTAAATGCCCCTTTAGTCTATCTCTGGAATAGATTTTCTTTGTCGATTGACAATGTTTCTAAAAAAGGAACATTACACACTCTGAGATTAATGGATGCAACAACTCACCATGATCCACATATTCTAAATTTATAAAATGCTAACAATATTGGATGACCTTGGAACATCACTATATCCAGTCTGATGCATGAACTAATTACTGCACAATGTGCACACCCTAAACATGATAGTTTCATTCATTATTGGAGTATAATTCACATATACCTAACATTCCTGAGGATTGAATTATTTCTAAAGGTCAGAAGTTAGAACCTTAAAGCAACTACATGGCTTTGGCTAAAGTCTGCCACTAAATGATTGTAATGGATCGAATTGAATTTCTAGTTAGATGGGAACAACTGCCCACAATTCAACACATTTTATCATATGGAAGTAAATAGTTCCCAAATACTCAAAGAGTTGATTGGTCCTACTGGGTTGATCCTTTCATACGGGTGGTAAGGCCCCAACAAAAATGTCTTACTGTTTCTAATTTTCCTAAATTATCTAAGCTAATTAGAACATTATAATTTTGTTTTATTTTTCATGTTTATGAATAATAGACTAATGGAGGACATGCAACACTCCTTAGATATAAAAATAAATACATGCTCAATGTGAACAAGATTAAATATGATTTGGTTGCATAAAAATCACTTGTGTATGAACAGGGCTAAGCTATTTGAATGGGTCAACAGGACCAAATCACAAGACAGTCCAGGTGCATTGAACCTCCTAAGTGACTTGCGCAGTTCTAGAAGGAGCTTCTAAATGTGAAAGGGGATAATTCAAGTGAAGTGGTTTAGGGTTTTTCACTTCCTAATTCTATAAAAAGGAAGGAGAGGGCTCATATAAAGGTTGTTGATGATTTGTGGTTGGTTGAGCAACTTGAGTTCTCTTGGCTGGTTAGCCAAAGGGAAGAGGGTTTCCTGTTTAGGAATCCTCTCTCATTCCATGGAGTAGCTCTTTGGAGGAGGACGTGCTAACTTAATCCATTATTCAGCATTTGGCCAAGATTCTACTTCCAACTGAAATGTAGATCCTGTTGAGGGTTTGATTTCCTTTGTAATTTGCAACAAGTGGGATTTAGATCTTTTCAGATCGAAAGCATTCCAATACTTATTTTCAGTGGAGGAAGGTTTCTAATCCATTGGAGAGTTGTATTGAATGATTTGGATTCATTTAAGATCTTGGCATTAGGCCAATGTGTTCTTCATGGTTTACTACGCAGTTCCTTCCCCAGATCTGCGTTATTGCTGAAGGAGCAGCATTGCAGGGTTTTTGGCATCATTTTGGAGCTAGATCTCTGATGTGAAGGAAGCCTCCTTGCATCAAGGGAGATCCATGGATTGTCCAACCAATCCATGTATATTTCAGGTCTGATACATTCATTGAATTTTTTTCTTTAGAAATTATAAATCATTCTACGAATCTGTTGCAGTTAAACTCGGATCTTCTCCGGGATTTTCATGTATTGTTAAAATCCCTAAGGGGAATGTAATAAAGAGGCCTTTGGGAATTTTGATTCATTATATATCTCTGTTTTCATGTATTTATCAGTTTAATATCTGTAATATAATAAAAATAAGCTTCAGCCTCTTGTAAATAATTCTGAAGGGTTTTTGGGCCATTCTCTTGTGTTGCAACACCTCAATCTTGAGGGATTTTCTATGTAAAACTGTTGTTTAACCTTTCTTTATGCCTATTCCATGTTCCTAAACTCATTATATGATTTTTAATACTATTTTACATCTTATACCTTCAGGAAATATGCTTCCCTTGCTTCAGTAAATTTCTGCATCTTCCAAGTTATGGGAAATCAGGGTTTTTCTTGACTAGTCGAGAAGGAGGAACTGTTTGACTTAGCAAAAAACTTCTTTTTTCTGAAATTAGACATGTATATCCCTATTGACCTGATATAACATAACCCAGAGCCAAGACCCTTATTTGTACGCATATTTCTTATTATACTCATTTTAGGGCCAACATCCTCACTTTTCCCCACTTTTCTGCCCATAAAAGTTGAGTAAAGGTTGCTGCAGAATTTGTAATGGATTTATGAGTGATTATAAGAATTTTTAATGATATTTTAATCTCACATCCCTGAAAATTCATTTTTCCTGCATGTCTGGCTGAGAAATCCATTTTTGGAACATTACAGTGGTATCAGAGCATGATCTTTGGCTCAGCCTGTGGCTTCAAGCCAAAGTGTTGAATCATTGAAGCAGGAATATTTCAAGCTCTATATATAGAGTCTTCATATGGCTAGGTAGCCTCTGGATCTTATCCTTCCTTGTGAAGGTGACATATCCAGTAAATGCCGCTGCAGCCAATCTCTGGAATATAATATTGATACTCCTGAAGAGGGAGCTTTACAGCAGTATCAGAGAAGAGAAGAGACATAGATCATAAATCTAAAGGAGATTAGTTTTACCTCGTCATATTTTAGATCCAGGAAGAGCCTCTTCAAAGAGGTTAGACACAAGAAAGAAGGAGGAAGAAAATGAGACTCCTAGAGGGTTTCAAGAAGCAGAAAGTTGCAGTGAGACCTGCAGAAGGTTTCAATAAGGAGAGGAAGACCCATGCACTTCATATCCTCACAAAGAAGGAGAGCTATGCAAAGAAAAACCAGAGCATGGCTCCACCACTTGGAAGAATGACATGAGAGGATATCTCCTTGCTCCTTTTCTAGGCCCTCAAGGGTATGAAGAAGATATCAAGGAGATTGAGAAGGTGGATATTTGTACCAATGATGGCACAACCTTGGAAGAAAAACCTTCATGTTCAGTAATGAAGGAAGACTACATATTTGTAGAAGAAGCTCTTACTTCTACATCTCATCGAAAGTTGCACTGTGCTGTGACAAAGCAGTGAGGAAGAAGAAAGGAAACATTCCTCATTGGAGCATTCACATGGGAGCTTCATTCAGGAATAAATAAAGGATGGAATGATTGGTGGTAGAAATATTGGATTGAGAAACCCTTTCTCCCTTCTAGATGACTCTTTCTCAATGAGCACACTCTTGCTCAAAGAGAAACTTCTACTTGCAGCAAATCCAAGGCCCCTTCATTTTGGAAGGTCATGCATGAGGCGGAGACCTCATGAGAAGAATTCATTGGAGGTGCACTTCAGCACATCATGGAGTGCAAAGTTATTCAACAATTTGAGGAGGATCTTCCCTTCTCATAGAAGCAGATAGTAGATGGAGGACATCTTCGGATGGATAACATCTCTCATGACTGTGTTGGAAATTTCTTCAGCCATGCACATCATGATGGGAGGTTTTTTCCTACCACCTATTTGGATCCTCATAGGGTCAAATTAATCCTCGGGAAGATTTAATTTCAAGATCCCATGAAATATAGAAATCTGATTTGGGATAATGGTATCCCTCATGGGAGGTGTAACAAGATGGAGGATGGAGAGAAAGAGGCTAGAAAGCCACTTGCAGATTTTTGATACCAGGCAGCAGGAGGCTTGGCTGCATTGGCTGCTCTTGGAAGAGTTTGATCATCACACTCTTTCTAAGGGTACGTGACAGGATACTTGCATCATGGAGCAGCAAAGAGTATGTGCACATTGTTTTGACATAACATTTTTCATGTCAAGCACCATGTTTTCACTACATGGATGGGATGATAGACGCATGAGAAAGCAACAAAGGATTTTGTTTCTTGGGATTTTCTTGAGAGAGCAAGGGTAGATTTTCTCTCACAGTTTTCATGATGTTGCTGGAGTAGAATATGGCACTATCATAGTGCAAAGGGGATACTCCTTGACCTTAGATGTTCAAGAAGGACTTTCTTCATGGGAAGGACTTCTCATATGTAGAATCATTATGGGAGATGCCTTTGACATTATGCATGTCAAATATTGGAGCTATGTGTTGATGGGAGCCTATTTTCATAGGCCAGAAACGTTGTCACTTTGGAGCTGGAATTTATTGATGGAGTATTCCCAGGATCACTTATCATTCAATGCACTTGGTGAGAAAAGAGGAGGTGAAGAAGATGAAGTGGTAGATGGAGACATCTATTACTGTGGTGTGCTTTTCTGGACTTGGGTTTCCAGGCAGGAGGAGAAGAATTTCATGCAACACTTGGTTCATCCCCCATCATGGGAGTGTTCCAAACTATTATTGAGGATTCATTAATGAGTCCATGTATCTTCTTGCTTCCAACATATGGTGAGAGCTTCTTCTTGCATTTTCCTACCATCTCTTGGCAGTGCATTGCTCCACAAGAGGGAAAGCTATTTATTGCACTCCATGAACTTCATTGGGCCAAATTGCATGATGGAGATAGCCATCTATTATGTGGCCTTGGGAAAATATGTTTTCCTTACATGTGGATTCTTTATTCATATCATTAACCATGTCACAGGAAATTTTCCATATACTCTTCTTAAGCAGCAGTTGAGAAGACTGCGCTGTGAGGATTTGGGGGACTGTTGGTAATCTATTGCATCACATAAAACCTTCAGTATTTCCCTCATTATGATGATGATCATGTTTTATTTTATGATATTTCCATTATGAATTTTGAGAGCATGATTGAGAAAGAGACACATGAGATGAGTGTGTCCTTTTGGGAAAAAGATTCCCACATTTTCTATAGCACATGTTCTAATTGGAACATGGGGAAAGGTGTGGCCACCATAGCCAAACACTTGTTTCTTTTGGAGGTGAGCCATGTGTGTGATGGAGTACTTCATGGTGATACTCTTCTATCCATCACATATGAGAAATTTTGGGCTGATTGGTTTTACAACGTTGGAGGGAGGAGCTTTGCAGATCTAATCCTCATGATGCCACTCGAGGGCAATGTCCTTGCAACCCAAGATTAGTTTTCACTCTACACTTATCCTAAGTGGAGAGGAGAATAGCATGGGGTAGGCTATCTTTTCGAGCATGTGCAAAATTTCAGCCCACCTATTTTGCACGAGCTCAAGGTGGAGGAACATTTTCATAGAGTTGACACACTACTCAAATCACCAAGAATATATCCAAACCTTAAGATGACACACTTCTCTGAGAAAAATTATGAAATGCCATGGAAAAACTCATATTAAAACTTATAGCCAAACCATCAAGAGTTAGAAAAGAATTTTTAAGTGAACACAATAAAAATAATACACATTGGACATAATATCATATACACATGGATCATACATATCCAACTAAAGTGGTACCTAAATGAACTTCTTCCTAAACATAGTGTCTTAGATGGCTAAAGTAATGTGTCATCAAACAAATGATACATTCATGAATTACATATAGATCCATATACCTTAGATGGAAAATTATCAATATGATAGGAATTGTAGGGGTTGCGATGAAAATAAAATTTTAAAATATCCTCTAAAAGCCCATATAGAAAATTGGGTAACAAGTCCTATGACATACAACTTGTGATATATATATATGGTGGGAAATCCTCAAAGTATCTCTGAACAAATATGTCTCGTTGAGGTCGACATCAAGAAGAGGTACGATGCCTCACTAATTGGTAGTTGAAGAAGTTTGAATCTTGGTTTTTCAACTTGTCCCTAAGTAGGCAAGGCAATATGGAAGGAGGTGACCCCCTTGGAAGAGCTATAAAGGGGAAGGGCACATAAGGCCTTATATAAAGATCTAAATCCAAGTACCTCCCTCATAAAAATTTCTAAACATGTATTTAAAGAATGTAGTAACAACACATCCAAATGCTGATAAATACAATAGAACATCCCTTGAATCTCATAATAAATGGGGGTATCTACAGATGAGGTGATACTTTAATTATATCTCATATATATGGAAACATTACAAGATGTTATTTAAGAAGAGGAAGGTCATTATGATTAGTTTAAACTCGACGCAAATGTAAACCCACTTTGAATGCAACAAGGGTGGTTTGAAGGGAAACATCTGATGCTCTTGTGAGTATGTGGTTCAACAAAAAGCTCCCCCTTTCATTTGGATGAAGTGTTCCTAGTAAAAAATACATATTATAGTCGAGGCCCTAAAATGATGAAGTCCAAGTACATTGAATGTATTGTCTATAAATAAACTTTCTAATAGCCTCACACAAACATAAAATGATTTCATTTATATTGGAGGTGTAAATCACTTGACCTGTGTTACAACTTTAATTTCTCCCCCACAAAAATGTGCCATGCTTCCTTGTGATGATGCTTCAAACCTATTGTAGAACAACCTCACAATGTGAAAGGAATTTAAACATGATGTAACTTTATTATTGCCCCACATTCACCCTTTGGCTTACTACTTATGGCAAATTTGAGGTTATTTCAAGCACTTGGGTGCATAATATTATTTTATTTTCTCTTATGTATATATTGATACAATTGAGTTTGTTTGAAAAACAAAATATTTGTATTGAGATTTCACTCCTTTTGCTTTAGGAATAGAGAGGCCTTGTCTTTGTGAGTGATCTATTCATTTCCAACTCCTTGTGTGAGAGAGCAGTACAAGATCCATCTAAACATGAAGTGTGGATATTGTGAGCGATTAAAATCGAGGCTTGGAAAATTATCTAATTTTTCTATGTTTGGTATACATGGTAATAATGGCATTACCCACAAATGCATACCCTCATAACCAATACCTGGTTCTCTAAAAATCAAGTGTTTCCAATATGCTCAATTATAGGTGAAGGGTTCTCCTAGGAGGTCAAAATGTTGGTTTAGGGTGTTATTTTCAACCTTGGCTACTTAGTGGTTAAGGGATTCAAGGGTCAAGGTTTAAGGTCCAAGGGCTTTATAGTTGGAGGATTTAGTGGTTAATGACTTAAGCTTTAGGGGATTTAGGTGTTTAAGGGGTCGGAAGTTAAGGTTTTTAAGGGTGAAGGATTATGGGTTAAGGGTCACAGATTAAGAGGATAAGGAGTTATGGCTGACGAGGTTCATGGATTATAGGTTAGGGGTTAATTTATTAAGATTTAATGAGTCAAGGGGTTTATGGGTTATGAGTTATGAGTGTAGGGATTAAGGGATTATGGATTGGGGGTTAAGGGGATATGGAATTCAATGGTTATGGGTTAATTTCTTATGTTTTGTGATAACTAGACTCCTAATCCCCTTATCACCACTATTGGGGGTCCCCTATCGATTTCTCTTGCTACCTTCCCTGTAGGTCCCCTAGCCCCTATGAAATTATGTCCTAAGCCCCTTCTCATTTTCTAATGCTAGGATTAAATATCATATAAGTAAACCATGCTTTCACCTATGATTATACCCATCCATGCTAGACTTGTGTCCCCTTGCCCCGTTCTTTCACATTCCCCAAGGCACAAATCAAATATTTGGATGTATCTTGGATGAATTTTCACATTCCACTAGATTCACAGATGAATAGGAATTCCCATCATTTAATAATTTTTTACAGGGTTTTCATGCTGTAGTTAAGGGTCACATTGACAAAAAAAGAGCGTTTAATTATATTTTAGAGGGATTAAGGACTATAGGGTTGTTGACAGGGAAACAATGCACCTTGCCAACCAGGGGGAATTTACCCGAGGTTAGATATTTAAGGGGCTAAATGGGTTAGGGATTTAGAGGTTTAGGGGCTTCGGGGATTTAGAAATTAAGGATTTTAGGGGTTAGGGTTTATGGGGTTAAATGGGTTAGGGTTTTAGGGGTTTTAGGGGTTAAATGGGTTAGGGGTTAGGAATTAGGGTTTAAGGGGTTATTGGTTAAGGGTTTAAATATTTAGGGTTTATTGGGTAAATGGGTTAAATCTCTGACAACTGGAAACTCCAAAACATGAGTGAGACTCAGTAGGCAAGGGGTGCACAATACCTACGAAACACACTTTATTTTTTATATATCTCACAAACTGTAACATATTTTTCAAAACTGAAGGAGGTTATTTTATATGATAATGTTGGGAAGAAATACCTCTCTTCATTTCTCCAAATCCTTCCCCATATTCTCAAAAAATTATTTTCAAAACTATGGCTGAGAACAAGAAATTTCCAAACTATGAAAAATAATATTTAAAGATGAGGTGAGATCATTGTCAGTAGGAAAGAATTTGATCACTTTATCTTGGAGAAAATCCCCTCCATGGTCATATCCCAAATCAGTTGGGATTCCTTTTTCATTTGAGATATCTCCAGTTTAACAACAATTAATTGGAGGGAAAAATTCTGAGTTAAACATTCTGATTGAATTTTTATCCTTAGATGGTTTTAGTGCAGGTTTGGATATTTGGTTATTGCTCACTATGTTTCTTAGAGAAAAGTATTTACAAAAGAGCTAGGAAATGAAATTACTCAAATTTCAAGGCTTATGAAGAATCTAAGGGGAGGAAGATACAAGAATTCCATATTTTTGTAAGTGGAGAAGCATCTACTTGGAGTGTAGGAAATTGTTACCAAGGATAGTTCTTCTTCAAGTTTTTTTTTTATTTCTTTATTTATTTATTTAGTTTATTATTATTATTATTATTATTATTATTATTATTATTATTTCTGATTGTTGATATTGCGAATGCAATATCTACTAAGAAAGTGGTTTAACAACTTGGATATTTATGGATTCAAATGTTTTAAGGGAAGAATACTTTGGTAGAGATTGATTATAAATAATTTTCTTTCACTTCTTCCATTCAATGGTTCTCTTTCTTTCAATCCACAGAAGAAAGATTCAATTGAAGTTTGTTAACTTGCTAAATCATCCTTTGTTTTTGGATTAAATCCCTATGGGGAATTTGTTCATTCAATCTCATCCAGAGAAGGAATTTTCTGTCAAAAGAAGGGAGTGAAATAACTAGGAAATTTATTTAAGAATATAATGGCCTTTCTATGTGATATGATCAACGATCTACTTATATGATGGTATAGTCATAAACGGATCACACAAACATGCACAATGGACATGGGCACCAATCAAAACTTATCGTTTTTTTTATTGCCACCCTCACACGAGCCGACTCGACCCGCCCCTCCCGAACGCATTTCCCTATGTGCCCTCACACGACTCGACCTGCTGGAACTTTTTTCCCTGGGCACCCTAACAAAACCGAACCCAAAATGACCCGAACATGTTTCCTTAGGTGCCCTCACATGAGCCAACATGACCCACATGAACATGTTTCCTTGGGTTCCGTCACATGACCCGACCCGAACCGACCCAAGCCACCTAAATGCATTTCTTTGGGAGCCCTCACACGACCTCACATGACCCAACCTGCCTAAAAAAATTTCCTCGGGTTCCCTCAAATGACCTAACCCGAACCTCTCGAACGCATTTTTCTGGGTGCCCTCACATGACCCAACCTGACCCGACCCGACCTGCATGAATGCGTTTCCATGGGCACCCTCACATGACCTGAACCGCTCAAGCATGTTTCCATGGGCACCGTCACATCACCTGATCCGACCCGAATGTGTTTCCTTAGGTGCCCTCACACGACTTGACCCGACCCAAAAAAAATTATTTCCTAGGGCGCGCGCCCTCACACAACCTGACCCAAACGAACCCGGCCCATCCAAATGTGTTTCCTTGGGCACCCTCACACGACTTAACCTGACCCAACTTACCTGAACGCGTTTAATTTAGAGGCCTCACACAACCTGACCTGACCCGACCGAACGTGTTTCCCTGGGTGCCCTCACACAACTCGACCCGAATTGACCCAAACGCATTTCCTTAGGTGCCCTCACACGACCTGACCCGACTGACAGGAACATGTTTCCTAGGGCACCCTCACATGACCCAACCCGAACAGACTAGACCTAACCCAACGCGTTTCCTTGGGCACCTTCATACGACCTGACCCTACCCCACCTTCCTAAACGTGTTTCCTGGGCACCGTCACATGACATGACCTGACCCGACCCAACCTTCCCGAACGCGTTTCCTGGGAACTGTCACATGACATGACCTGACGTGACCTGACATTACTGAACGTGTTTCCTTGGGTGCCCTCACATGACATGACCTGACCTGACCCACCTAAGTGCATTTTCCTGGGTTCAGTCACATGCCACGACCCGACCCGACTCGATTGGCGCGAACGCGTTTCCTTGGGTGCCCTCAGATGACACGATCTGACCCAACCCACCGAAACATGTTTCCTTGGTGCGCCTCACATGAAATGACCTGACCCGACCCGACCCACCTAAACGTGTTTTCCGGGGCACCCTCACACGACTCGACCCGACCCGCATGATTGCGTTTCCCTAGGTGTCCTCACATGACATATAATATCCCAAAATGGGAATGCAACAGTGCATAAGCACAATACTGGAATAATAGGGAGATATTAAATCATATAATGTGTTGAGAAACACATTTCCATCAAATGAATGTAACAACAACAAAAAGGATCTCTTCTACATCATTCCGAGTGGGGAGAATGCATCATTTAGACCATAAAAATGTTATTCCCAGAGAAATTCATTATAACAGTGAGAAATAATGTCAGGATCCCTTAGATTATGTAATATGGGGCTCACACCCAAAAGATATTCAGAAACAAATCTCATTTTCTTGTTTAAACAGATCTCCTAGTCCCGATATGGTTCAAAAATACTATCTCTTCATCCCACTATCTCTACATTGTCTCACAAGATGATCTCCACCTCCTATCCCAGCGCTGTAGACTTGGTCAAACTTGACCTTGTCCACATGAAAAAGTCCCTGTTCACACATGAAGGTGTGAAATCTAGCTTTTATGTTGATCCCCTTTCACATTATGAGAGATTTTATTCAGGTTTTTATTATCCATGGGTCTCCTTACCCATTTATTCATCTCGTAAGTGAAATCAACAAAATTTAATATTCCAATTTTCTGCATGCAAATTTTTGAATATTACAGTCCTCACCTACCAAATGTTGCTTTTCCTCAAGAAAATAAAAGGATAGAGCTAAAGAGTCTCCCCTCCTCCTGCTATAGCATCCACATATGATGTACTCCTCCAAGGAATGAGATGTTGTCTCATCAATGAATCTCGATATTGCCCCTCCCAAGCATGCAAGCTAGCCAAATAGTTATCATCATGAAAAGGTAAAGTACTCAAGGAGGAAATAAGTTGCTATCTAGAGGTCCCCTCAAGGCATGGAGTTTGAAATGTATTGGGAAACATCCTTCCCATGTGGATCCTCCATCCCCAAGCAATCATCCATACAAAATGAGTCACCTCCCAAAATGGCAACTCCTAAAAATGTTTCTCCACCTTGAGCTCCTGCAACGTAGGTGGGCTGAAAATATGAATATGTTAGACACAGTAGCCTACCCCATGCTATCTTCCTCTCCACTTATGATAAGTGTAGATTATATGCTGATCTTGGGCTACAATATAGTTTCCCTCAAGTGGAAAGATGAAGACTAGATCTCCAAAGATCTCCTCTCCAATGTTGTGAATCAAGCTAACCCAAATCATTCCATATGTGATAAATAGGAAATCATCACCCTATGGAATCTCATCAATAACATGGCCCACCTCAAAAAGAAACAAGTGTTTGGCTATGGTGGCCATATCTCCCCCCATGCTACCATTAGAACATGCAACGCAGAAAATGTGGGAATCCTCTTCCCAAAAGGACACATCCAACCCATGTGTCTCTCTCCCAATCATGCTTCCAATAAAAATAAGATCAATATCAGAAAATGAAATCATGATCAACATCAAAATGAGGGAAATACTGAAGGTTTCATGAGGTGCAGGAAGGTACCAACAGTTTCCCAGGTAGTTACAGTGCATTTTTCCAAACTGTTGCTTCAGAAAATAAAATTGCAAGTTGTTTCTTGATACATGGTTAATTATGTATGTCATCTTGTCTACTAATTAATAAATTGTTGGGTCCATTATCTTAACATACATGAAAGGATAAAACACTTGCCCAAATCCCTATAAAATATGGTTGTCTCCATCATACAATTTGGCCCAATGTTGACCATGGAGCTCGATGAAAAGCTTGCCCTCTTGTGGAGCAATGAACTGAATAGAAATGGTAAGAGTATGCAAATACTGTGCTAGAAAATCAATCAAAGAAAAAGAAAGATTCTCACCATGTACTGAAAGTAAGATAATGATAGTATCCATAAACAAGCCTCCCATATGACATGCTTCCATGAAGAGGAATCAATCATATGCTGCTGAAAGATCAGCCTTCTTATGCTTGGAAATCCAAGTTAAGAAGATAATATCAATGTAATAGATGTTTCCATCCACTATTCCATCTCTCTCACCTCCTCCTTGTTCATCAAGTGCATTAATTGTGAACTGATCTTGGGGATACTCCATCAATAACCGCAAGCTCCCAAGTGAAAGTGTTGTTGGCCTATGCAAATAGGCTCCTACTAACTCATAATTCCATTCTTTGACATGCATATTGTCAAAGACATCTCCAATAATGCTGCTACAGATAAGAAGTTCCTCCCAAAGTGGAAGTACCTCTTGAACATATAAGGCCAAGGAGTAGCCCCTTTGCACCATGATAGTTCCATCTCCTACTCCTACAACATCATGCAAAGTTTGAGAGAAAATCTTCCCTTGCTCTCCTAAGAACAACCAAAGCAACAAAAATTTTTGCTTCCTCCCCATACCTCCATCATACAAATCATGTGGTGAAAAAAATGGTGATTGATATGAAAAATGTCATATCAACACAATGTGTCCATACTCCTTGCTGCCCAATGATGCAAGTATCCTGCCACACCTTCTTCACCCACATACACTTAGAAAGAGGATGATGGCCAAACTCTTTCAAGAGTAGCCAACACAGCTAAGCCTCCTACTACCCAGTATCATAGATTTGCAAGTAGCTTTCCAGTTTCTTTCTCTCCATCCACATCCATTCATCCACCGGTGGATGCCTCCCATCATGTTCTTCCTTAGCACTCCCCCAAGGAAGACTACCATCCTCCCAAATCAAAATTATCCTCTTGCATTTCATGGGATGTTGAAATGCAGCTCCTTGGATATCTTCTAGGGAAGACCTCTCATCAATGTCCCCCTTGAATCCACAAAGATCCAAGTGTGATGAGGGAAAAAACTCCTCAAACTGTTGAATAACTTTTCACTCCATGATGTCTTGAAGTGCACCTCCAATGGGATCTCTCCATGAGACCTTCTCCTCATAAATGGCCTTCCAAAACCAATAAGGTTCTGGATCTGCCACAGGCAGAAGTCTCTCTTTGAGCTGTGAGATGCTCATTGAGAAAGTGTCATCTAGAAAGGAGAAAGTGTTTCTCACTTCAAGATGTCTACCATCTATCTCTTCTTCCTCCATTGCTTCATGAATGAAGCTACCATTTGAATGCTCCCATAAGGAATGGGTCCTCTTTTATTCATTACTGCTCTTGTACAATGCAGTGAAATTCCGTTTCTCTAAATCAAAAGTATGCAATGATGTAGATCCCTCCATAAGATTTTATTAAATGATAAGAGATGGAAACTTAAGCATAATTTGGTGAAATTTGGAAGCATATTGTAGGGCTGCAAGAGTTCCTTCCTCATATGTGTTGGCTTCTGGAACTGCTAAAGATGAAGGTTTCTCCTCCATGGTTGCAACAATGCTGGTACATGCCTCTTCTACTGGTGGTTTGGGCTTCTCCTCCCCTTTGCCAATTTATTGATCAACCTTTGAGAGAACTCAACAATATTTGACACTCTTGCATGGATCAAATGACTGAACTACCAAGCATTAGGTTTACCTTCAGGGTGTAGCACTGCAATTTCTACAACCTCTCTTTCTACCACTGGATGTATTAGGAAGAATGCTTCTAGCTTCATCACCCAAGAATTTTCTACACATGTGAGTGATCCATAACAAGTGGACAATAGAAATCTATTGCCTCTCATTATCCCATGGCTGTGGGGTCTTCTTTCTTCCTCCAGCTGAATGAACTGTGGTAAAGCTAGAGTCTCCTTGGAGGCTCTAGGTTTAGCTTTGTATTCATCAAGGTATTCACTTAGAATTTCAGATTCCAAGTGTTCTTCATGCTTCATGTATTCTCCTCTTTGAGAAAAGGAAGTGCATGGCCCTTCCTCTTCTTGATGTTAGTAATTTACCGCAACAATAAGATAATTTATCGAGAGAATAATTAAACATGAAAAGAACCAGCAAAAAATCATGAACATAAACACAAATTTTTATCCGGTAAAACCCCAAATCCGGGGAAAAAACCAACCAATGAAATTTCATTAACCATTGGCCAAAACCTTGGCCAATCCGACCAAGTGAGCCTTCACCGCTCACCCCCAGGCCTACATTACAATGAAGTCTCTCCAGCCTTTTATAGGCTACATTACATGAAATACCATGGGTGAAAAACCATGGGTGCACAAGACCATGTGCCCCAAAACCACCACTGTTTACCCTAGTCAACATTGACTCTACCTCGAGTCATGTTTACCTAACAGTTGAAACCATCTAGGAGTTTCCTTGCATTTCTTCTGCTTAACCTCCTTGGAGAGGTTCTCCATCGATCTGAAAAGTGATGATATCAATATCATTATTTCCATAATTCTTATCTTCTTCTTCTCTTTGTCTTATGATAGCACAATGGTTGAAACTCACAGGCTGAGCCAAGACTGTGCTTTGATACCACTATAATATCCCAAAATGGGAATTCAGCAGTGCATAAGCACAATAATGGAATAGCAGGGAGATATTAAATCATGTAATGGGTTGAGAAACACATTTCCATAAAATGAATGTAACATCAGCAAAAAGGAGCTCTTCTACATCATTCCAAGTGGGGAGAATTGCAGCATTTAGACCATAAAAACGTTATCCCAAAAGAATTGTGTTATAACAGTGAGAAATAATGTTGGGATCCATTATATTATGTAATATGGGACTCACACCCAGAAAATGTTCAGAAACATTTATCTTTGTCTTGTTTAAACAGATCTCCTGGTCGTGATATGGCTCAAAAAGACTGAAATCCCATGACTTGACTAAAAAAAAATTTCCTAAAGCATGCACAACTTCATTTAGGAGGGTTTCTGATACAATATTCTAAAAAATATCATATCAGGAGTTTTATTGCTCAAAACATGAAGAAAATTATGGATCTAGCCCGTTTAACACATCAGAAGGATAACTGGCAAGGGTTTCATGAAATCACAAGTACAAGATGCATAGATCTGCAGATTTGGATCTGAAATAACATAGTTTACTGAAGAAATATGTATAAATAACTGAAGAATACAAAAATTAAGGAGGATCCTTCTTACAAGTCTTTCCGGGAGAAGGGTTGGCCCTTTCCTTGAGAAAACAAAACAAGATTGAGGGGATTGACCCTCACACTGCAACTTTGCAAGAAAGGAAGCAGTTCCTGCAGGGGACTGCAATGTAGATGATGGAATTCCTTTGGCCAAGTGCCAAGATATGAAATTATGCTCCAAGATCTTCCTTATTGATCTCACAAAGTAATGGATACTCCCTCCTTTGAAAAATTAGTGCAGGAAGTGGTGTTGTGAACCCTCACTACAACACCCTACATCACAACATTATACTGCTACATAAATAATGGTGTAGCTGAAGGAGGATGCTTGGCCTCCAGCCTAGATGTGAGGAAAATCAGTACAAGCTCCTTCAAGAGGCCTCTAAAGAAAGGAGAAGGATTCCTAAACAGGAGATCCTTGTGCTAAGTAGCACAACAACTCTGCTAAACAGCAAGAGAATGTAGAATAGTCTAAGAAAAAAATTTAAATATCATTCATAAGATGTCTTTCTATGGCTGCCTTTCCCTCCTTTTAAACATCTGTGAGCCTTCTTGCCTTGGGACCCACTCATTAGGGTTTCCTCCACCAAGGAACCTTCGTCCCACTATCTCTGCGCTGTCTCACAAGATGATCTCCACCTCCTATCCCAGCATTATTGACTTGGTCAAATTTGACCTTGTCCACATCCAAAAGTCCCTGTTCACACATGAAGGTGTGAAATACAACTTTTATGTTAATCCCCTTTCACATTATGAGGGATTTTATTCAGGTTTTTATTATGCATGGGCCTCCTTACCCATTTATTCATCTCCTAAGTGAGATCAACAAAATTTAATATTCCAATTTGTCACATGCAAATTTTGGAATATTACATGACACAACCCGATTTGACCCTCCCAAAACCATTTCATTTGGTAGCCTCACACAACATGACCCAACCCAACCCGACTGCCTGAACGTATTCCTTTGGGTGCCCTCACATGGCATGACTCAACCTGACTGTCTCGAACACGTTTCCTTATGTGCCCTCACATGAACCGACCCCACCTACACTAACATGTTTCCTTGAATGCCCTCACATAACCTGACCCGAACTGACCCGACCTGCTTCAACGCGTTTCCTTGGGCACCCTCACATGACGTGACCTAACCCGACCTGCCCGAACGCGTTTCCTTGGGTGCCCTCACATGACACAACTCGACCCGACCACCTCGAACGTGTTTTCCTGGGCTCCCTCACATGACACTACCCTACCCACCTAAACGTGTTTCATTGGGCGCCTCACACGACACGACCTGACCGCGCAACTTGCCTGAATGCATTTCCTTAGGCAAGCTCACACGGCACGATCGAATCACACCAGACCTGACCAGCTCGAACGTATTTTTTGTGGCGCCCTGACATGATTTGACACGACCCGACCTAGAAACATTCCTTGGGCATCCTCACAAGACTCGACTTGCTGTTAGGCAGATAAATCATTCTGGCGGACAAGAAATATCTCCCTAGTATCACAAGGATAGCTAGAAACAAACAGGACAAATGTAAACCACTTTCTCTAGATTATATATGATTTAGAATTTTCTATGAGGAAGAAAGGACCTACCTGTGATCCAAGGATAATTCAATTATTCTTTCTCGTCACTCCAAGAAGTCAGCTCTTAATAATTGCAAACAAAGACATGGAAGAGAATCAAAAGCACTTGTAACATATACTAATTCAAAAATCACAAATCTATCTTAAAGATCAACGAATTTAAGAAATAAGTCATTCAAGTAAACACATAAACAACTTATTGAGAAAACATGATCCATTTGTATTATCTTTAAATAAAAGAAGGAGTCTTACAACCGTGTTCACCTTGATGTCGTACAGGTCCTTTCGGGGTCCGGAGCAAGCGTTTTCCTTTGGTATGACAAGCCCTTCCACTCTTTGTACCAGCCTAAATACGAGTGTGTAATCGTTCTCGCATGGATAACAACTAGCAAAAAGAGTATGTTTCTTCAGCAATTCCCTTCTCTATTGTAGCTACCAAGTACAAAGAAAGTACTAAGTGTATACAAAATGTATAGAGAAGTTTAACATATATGAGCATGTACCCTTGATACTGAACCAAAGCTTCAATTTATAGGAGAAGGAAAGTGGTTACAGCTCCAAAATGGAAGGGATAGAGTCCTCTCATCAAGGGATTAAGTTCCAAAGACAAAGGAATAGGCTCCTTTTATGAAGGCATGAATGTTCATGAATGGAGGGAGTGAGGCTTCGATTGGATAATGCCTTCTAGAAGCTTCCAGCTGGGAGAATATTCGACCATCTGGGATTCTAGAATTTACTTTTGCCTTCAATTTAACTTTTACAGGGGTCCGTACCTTTAATGAAGAAAATTTGTGGTCGGCTCTGCAATTTTTAGAGAAAAAGGGTACGGTGCCGCAGGTAAGGCTAAGGAAAAGTGTAGTACAAGTGCTTTTATGATTTTTAAAAGCTTTTCTCCAAATTCAAGACTTGGTTTAGGAAATTTAGGGTTGTATACTTCTAAGGGAGAATTATATAGGTATTGATGAACCCATATAGACAGTAAAATGTCATGGTGACAAAATAATGTGTAATAGATTTCCCCCTAAAGCGCGAAGTCTAAGATAATTCGAAGACTGAAGTGATTTATCATTTCGAGGATTGGCTTGTGGACACCGGTTGGAACCTGTAAAAACATTCAATTCAAACATATATATATATATATATATATATATATATATATATATATATATATATATATCATCGTTGAGGTAGGAATTCCCATACTCAGAGCAAAAAATAACTAAATCAAAACTTAAATAAAATGTTCTAATATAGAAATGATTCTAATATTACATCAATAGTAGACACAGTATGGACACAACCATTTATCATGAATAGTCCACTGCATAATGAACAATAAAACTCCTCACAGCCTCAATGGTGGAAACTAGATCCAGGGTATTTATTTCTTCTTCCCGAACTAGTACGATTATATCCATGAGATTGATTGTGTCGAAGTCGAACATGGTAGAAACCACTTCATTACTAGTCAATGACGTGAACTGTTAACAAGTGTGAGAGAAACCACCAATAATGAAAATGGCTCTCAAAGTACTGAGTACAAACCATGAAGTGTGAATAAATGATTTGAAGTTGAATGCTTCATAGAATCATCCGATCGGAGGGCAATGATGTAACCTATCGTCGAATTCGATAAATATGCCATTAGGGCATGCAGATTCCAAGGTACTGATAGGATTTTAGATCAACTTCCTAGAGTATGAGATGTCATCGATAGAAAGTGATCCATCATAGGAAAACCCACGACACGAAATCATTAGATCAAGTTTTGAAGAAATATATTTTCAAGGACTGACTCAGGGATGCTCAACGCGAATGGAGAAATATGTTTTCAAATTAATGGTTTGTTTGAATTGTCCTCTTGAAAACATAACGACACTGAAGATGGTTTGGTAACAATTGACCTAAGTTAATTCCCAAAAACCGGGTGAAGACTTTCAATGTGGTTTGATTAAGTGATAGGTAAAGTATTTTCCCAACCCAGGTAGAAGTGTGACAAAAAGTGTCGTGTTCAAGAGTGGTATACTGATTTTAATCAAAGTGTGACAACTGGATCCATTTTCTCTCTTTCCCCCCCACCATTTCTCGCAAGTACCTCTTTATTTTTTGACAATATTGAGGAAGATAACATTTGCTTATTATATAAGCTCATATATCAGATGAGTCCAACTTAGTTTAAATTGAACCCTAAGAAGGAGTGGTTCATTCCCGTTTATAATTTCCATGTCCTTTACTGTTAAATTTTAACGAGTCCAATATAGGAGAAACTCGGTGTTTTTCAATTTTAGGGAGTCAGAAGAAAAAAATTAAGAAAACTCTGTGGGTGTAGTTTTTGGTAATTTAGTCTCTCAATCCCGAAAAAGGATAAAATAAGACAGGAGAGAAATCTATTGACCATGATTATTCAATGTATACCTTTTTCGTAAATAGTCCATTTCAGTCTAGAAAAGGGTTAAATTTATACTGAAGGGACAACTGTTCATTTCCTTTAATGAGTTCGAATAGTCAAGTACTCGGCAATATTTTCATGTTTAGAGAGTCTGAAAAGGGCTTAAAAGAGAACTCAAGATTTCTCTTTTTCGTAAGTGTTAATGAGTTTGAAAAAGGGATAAAAATGTACTCATGGTTTTCTCTTTTTTTGTAAGTCTTAACAAGTTCGAAAAAGGGATAAAAATGTACTCATATGTTTTTCTTTTTCATAATTTTTACCGAGTTTGAAAAAGTGATAAAAAGTATACTCCTTTGTCAAAATGATCATTTTAACCAAAAAATCCTATATTCTGCACAAAAACTAAAAAATTAAACATACCTGTTTATGATTAATAAAAATAATTTGGAAAAAAACTTTTCAAAGTGGAAAATAAAAAAATTTGTATTTTATTTATTCAAAAAATATTATAAAAAGGAGTTTTTCTAAATCATTTTTACCATTTGATTCTAGAGTGAAAGTTGAGAGCTTTTGGTGAAAAATGTTCCAGAGGAGATTACAGAAAATTCGACCGTCGGAATCGAAGATCGTCAGCTCCAGGTAATCCACATCATCCTCGCCTTCATTTGTGTTCATTCACTTTCTTAATATAGGTTTCAAATTCATTTTTTATGAGAAAAAAATGTTCAAAATTTCACCCACGGGGGTCCGCGAGTAATACACATGACACCTACGGACCCCAACAATTTTTCAAAGAGAAAATTGTCGTGGTCCCACACTTTTTGTACAGGACGCGTGCGGACCTCCGCACTGTCTCTGTGCAAAAGGTGCGGAGGCGCCGTGAAGAAAATAAAATGATAGATTGTCCCAAAATAAACCAATTATTTTAACTTAAATTGTTTCTCATCTTCCAATTTTCCCATTACAAAATATCTACAATGCTTGAGTGGAGGGAACGCAAACATGAAGAGGTTGATGAGGCCACAATGGTACATGCACCCACATTACGTCTATTTAGGGAATGTAGTTTATATTAATTTTGGGCTATTCAGGGTATGAGGGCTCAAGTAGACTTACTCACATCGCTAGTAAACAAGTGGGACATCTAGGAACACTGCTTCATAATTGGATATCACTGGCTCGAAATCGAGCTGGAAGTTATATATTTTCTTACTAGTTTATCAAAGAGAGGTGAACCAATATATTTGCTTGGGGCTAGGGTAGGTGGCCAATATGTCACTAGCCTTCAGTAAGAGTTTTACAATGAGGAAGAAGATCCCAAAGACAAACACATTAATATAGAAACAATCATCCGTCTTGAACTCAAAGTGGTTACGTTTACTGTAACTCGGTTGTGTGGGAGCATAGATTCACATGTTGCTACTAGATCCCAGATATAGACTGTTGTTGATTTTTTAAGAGGCACCATCTTTAATTGGTGTGAGGCAGTATTGGCCAACGTAAAAGGCCAATTGACCCAGGAAAATAACTCAAAATTGAAAAACTTTGGGTATGGAGCTATTGGTGTCACATTTTCTCTGGAGAGAATTCCTTCACTTTCCCCACAAATTATCTTAGTTGATCTTGGTATAGTCAGGGAGCCTCAGATGGTCTGATGGGTTGCACTGATGGCCCATCATAGTGAGGGCTATGAGATTTTTCATCTCACTCTAGCTTATTTCCATTGGTTGGAGAACCAAATCTTCACCATAAAAGTTTTTCCATATGTCGGGATGGACTTCTGTGGTGATCGAGAAATATCCCTTCCTCTGGGAACACAATGGGATGACTCAGGTAAGAATCATTTTGACAGGCTCTAAATTCTAATTTTTAATTTTATTTTGTTTAAATCATCCAATACTGATAACAAAAAAAATTAAAATGCAGATGTTGGTCCACGCAGGCCAGCCACGCTCTGTCTCTTCGACAGGAAGCAAAGAGAGCTCGTTGTAGCACCACAAGATCAGGTAGCTAAGATTCTTACTAACCTAGAACATAACCTAGAACGGTTGACCTTGGATATCCAGGAGACTTCGATAGATGATATCCCTCTCCATATTCAGAGACATGTTATTGGAGTTCCAGTTTAGTTCAGGAGATTCCTGAATAGAGTAGCGCGAGTTGTCGTGTACTGTCATGATCACCACCACAGATAGTGGATGATTGTGTATACTATGACATTTTTGTTTTTTGTATCAGTATTTTTTCCGATCATAAGGTTTTTTAAACCTATAATCGAGGATGATGTAATATTTTTTTGAAAACATTACTTTTACTCTATGATATTACTACTATTTTCGGATATCTGTTCAACATGTTAATCAAATGTTTCTTTGATTTACTGCTTTAATGTTACGAATGTCTGTTTATAACACTAGAAGCTAATGCACAACCAATGTGTTTAAATTTCTTGGAATGTGCTGATATTCAATGTAATCAAACTCTCATTCCAGGAGACGTACCTTCAAAAATAATCTGAATAATACTGGATTTTTAATTGCGCATACTAAATTTAAATGTAATACAATGAGTTCAAAATCTAACCTAACGATCAAATGTTGAAATCCAAATGAAATGGATTCAGATAATAACTCAATCACTGCACTATATTCTGCAATATTATTCATTGTTTGACTGAGGCTTACCCCATGCATAGATATTAACTCATCAGTGGGTGAATAAATAACCTAGGCCGCGGAAGAAATGTTCCGTGTACTATGACAAGCACCATCAGCAAAACCTATATACATTTGAAGGGATGTAGACATCTACAATATCAATAGTAATCCAGATAAGCATGGATAGTAGTAAAAACAAACTTAAACTAGGCACACTCTTCTAATCTAAGGCACACTAGCTACGAAAAGAACTACTATAAAAGTAAGATCTCCACACAAGATTTAAGCATAATATCTCTTCAAATAAAGCCCATTTCTGGGTTTGTCTAAAGAGACTCCGTCATAATTAGTCAATTCATAGGCCCCTTTCGTAAGCACTCACTTGACAATATAAGGACCGTGTCACATGGGTTCGAATTTCCCAGCTCCTAGTTTATCATTAGCTTGGTCATATACCAATACTAGGTCACCCTATGAAAAAACACGAGGTGTAACACTTCAATTGTACTGAGCTTTAACGCGTTTTTTCTGAGCTTAAGCTGCCAATGTAGCGGTGCATTGAGTCTCATCTAATTGTGCTAGATACAAAAATAATTTCTCTTGCTCAGAGGTAGCTGGTAGTAATTCTATGGCTAATTGGAGCGACAATATTTTGCATTCAATCGGTAAAAAAACTTCTAAACCATAGACCAATTGAAAAAAGTGAAACCTATTGCAGTTTTTGCTGACGTTAGGTATGCCTAAAGTACTGAGAAAAGGATATTATGCCAATTCGATTTATGAATTCTGATTATCCTTTTAATCATAGTGGTTAAAAATTTATTTACATCTTCAACCTAACCATTAGCCCGCAGGTAATATGGTGTAGAACTATCATGGCGCAAGCCAAGTTGGTCGAAAATTTTGGTCATCATAATGTTTCTAAAATGGCTCCCATGATCAGTAATGATAGATTGGGGTACACGAAATCAATAAATCACGTGATTGAATAAAAAAGTAGCTGCAGTTTTTCCATCTGCCACAAATGTAGGCATCTCCTCGACCCATTTGGTAAACTAATCTACTGCGAAAATAATATACCCATGCCCCTGACCGAGTGAGGGTTACATGCAATGAAATCAATGCCCCATTTTTCAAAAGGACCGATAACAATTATGGGGTGAAGAGGACCTGGTGGCGCACGCATTTTACGATCAATGATCTGATAATTGTGGCATTTTCAGACTACTAGAATGAAATCTTTAAATAACGAAGGCCAAAAATAACCATCGCACAATATATTTTGGGTTGTGGCATACCCAGACATATGACCACCACATGCTCCAGAGAGGCAATCATTTAAAACTTTTGCATCCTCTTCGTGGGTTAAACATAGTTGAAATACAAAATCCACATCGCGACAATAAAGCGTATCTCCAACAATATTGTACTACTGAGACTGGTAAGTTATCTTTTGCCATTGTGAACATGAAAGCTTAGGCCAAAAAGTTTGGGTTTGGAGATAAATGATTATATCTCCATACCAAGGATCTAAAGTACTGATAAGAAACAAATATTCATCAGCGATTGGATGTTCTACCACAGTTTCTGTCTCAGTATTTGGGAAGTCACACATCAGTTCGACGAACACTAGTGATTTATTTGATTTAAATTTTTCAAATTCTAAATCAAACTATTGAAGGATTACTATCGATTTAGAGTATTTACCCCCGAGAAGTTGTTTGGTCAAAATATACATCATAGGGTTACAACTAGAGATCACTATTATTTTTCGTAACAGTATGTAATGACGAAATCTTTGGACAGTTTGAGCTACTACCAAGGCAAATTTCTCCACATGTGAGTATTTGATTTTAGTGTGATTCAAATTGCGACTGAGATAGTAAATCACATGTTTGTTGTGAAATTCGTCTTCCTGAACTAATACAATTTTGATCGTGGAATTAGAGGCCGCTAAGTATAAAAAATAATCTTGGTTGTAATTGGGTGGATGCAATAACGGTGCATGGGTCAACGCGTGTTTTAGAGCATCAAAAGATCTATCAGCGATCTCGTCCCAAATGAAAAGAATATTTTTTTTCAACAACCTGGTAAAACCTTTGGTTAACTCAGCATAGTTAGGAATGAATCTACGCAGAAAGTTTTCTTTCCCTTGCAAACTTTGGAGTTGGCGGAGTGTGCAAGGAGGAGGTAAACTGATGATGGCCTCAACCTTTGATGGGTCGACATGAATGCCTACCTTTTAAACAATAAATTCCAACAATCATCCAGATTGTACATGGAAAACACATTTGTGAGGATTCATATGAATCGTATAATGCATACATCTCACAAAGATTGCTCGTAAATGAGTAGGATGATCTTTCCTGTGTAATGAGCGAGCAAGTAAATCATCGAGATAAGGTTGCACAATGTGTTTAATGTCATGAAATGCATAAGAAATTTCCCTTTGAAAATTTGCACCAGCATTCTTAAGTCCAAATGGTAATTTACGGTAAGTGAAATTTCCCCATGGAAAAATGAATGTTGTCCTTGGTTGATCAGTAGGGAGTATGTTTATTTGATTATAACTAGAAAATCCATCCATAAATGAAAACATTTTGCTTCTGGCATAATCTTCAATGATTTGATCGATATAAGGGGTTGGATAATTGCCTTTTGTACAAGATTTATTTATATCCCTATAATCGATACATACTCTAATTTTTCCTTGTTTTTTATTAACGGTAACAATATTAGATACCCAATCTGTGAGAGGGATTGGAAAAATAAATCCTTCTTGAAGTAATTTTTCAACTTCAACTTTGATTGCAGCAAATTTTCGTGGATGTATCTGACATAATCGTTTTCTGATAGGTTTAGCATCTGGGTATGTTTTAATTTCATGAACTAGAATGGATGGATCAATTCTTGGCATATCTTCATAGGACCAGGCAAAAATGTCACAGAATTATTGAAATAGGGCTTTGTATATATCAATTTCATATTTTGTACAAGAAGTGCATATATGAATGTTTTGAACAATTCTTGGTTTTATTGAGATGTCAATGGGAACCGTTGTAGAAATATTTTCTAAATTCATTTCAGAATCTGAATTTGTGATCGATATAGGATTCTGAGGTTCTCTGACATATTTAGTAGTAAAGATTGACGAAAAATAATTTTCAAATCGATCAAGGTTAGGTAGAAATGAAGAACTATGATGTAGATCTCCCCATGGTAATTCATCCATAGACAAAAAATCATGAATATGTTCATCAGTATTGAATACTTGTTGAAAAGGATTAGGAATTGATGTCAAGGATGAGCTTGATGTTGAAAATAATTCTTCATTGATCACATTCAATAGATTGGATGCAGTTGAAGGGGTATCAGAAAATGACTGTACCACTTGATATGGTATCTCAAAAGGAATCAAAGGCATCTTGCCATCGAAAGAATCCATCTCTGATTCTGAAGACACTATCTAATGATCATCAAATGGAATAGTGCTTGATGTAATCATATTGATATTAGTAATAGTATACGGTATGTTGGGTGCAGGCATAGAAAAAGTCCCGAATAAAGCAGAGTATTTAATTAAACCTACCCCAACATATTTGTAAGGGATAGTCAATTTTACAACATGCCGGATACTATTCGTAGAAGTTGGGTCGGACGAATAATATGAAAGCTTGTCAATTTTAACGATCTTTCCTTTGTGAGGGAACATGATTAACCAAAATACCGATGATACGACGAAAGTCATAGCATAAGACCAAATTAAACCCAGGAGAAGGTTGTAATCTAGAGGGGCATCAACTACTTCCACATCTAGATTAACAATTTTGCCTTCAACCTCTATAGGTAGATCCTGTAAAATACCATACGGATGGAATCCTCTTCCATCAAAAGTTTTGAGGATGCTCGAAGATTGGTTAAGCATCGGAGAACCAAGTGATTTACAATAAATCAATGAAATGATACACGTATATGCCCCTTCATCAATCACAGTACGAAAGAAACATCTGTTTTTTACTAACAATGGAATATGGAAAGCCATTTGATGGGGTAGGCGAGGTGTAATTTTTTTTAAATTGAAGACCATAAGGTTTGAATGCTGCAGATATATGGCTCCTAAAAATAACAATAGTAATTTCCTTTGTGCTGGACATGATTGCAGCACTTCTAAGGCTGACATTGCTGAAGGGGAAATTGCCAAATCCTCAACAATGTTGTAGTTCTGAGAAGCCATCGCATGTGGATTGAAAGCTGATTTACGAAGCACACATTTAGTAGGCGGTTTGATTACTATGTCAGGATTTGGTTCTTTGATATGAATAGGATCATAAATAGAGGTAGATGTAGCTGGTGCTGAATTAGATTTTTCTATTCTTTTCCAGTAACAAGATTTTTACTACCATAGTCATGTGATCGTGTCACAACCATTAATTGTGACATCATCAAAATATCTACTGATGTATTAGAAGAAGATCCAATCATTTTACTATCTTGAATTGGAAAGGGATCCTTCAAGACAGTGGGAGTGGGTGAACCTTTGTCAAACTTAGAAACTTCAGCCCTATGTGGACATTCCTTGGGGAAATGATCCTCGTCACAGATAAGAGAAGGATAACAAGGTTTCCGTTTTTCATCAGTTGATTCAGTTTTATCAGTTTTTTCTTTAGGAGATGAGGTATGTTTATTATTTTTCTTCCCCTTTTTCTTTTTACTGGATTTCAACTTAGTAGATGAATCTACAATGTGAATATCGGAAATAGTTTCCAAGGAAGATTCTCCTTTTGGTGAATCAGGTAAAGTTATTATAGGAGAAGTAATCTTTGAAGATTTCTTCTTATTCTTAGTTTTAGTAACCGAACCGATTACACCATCAGTGGCATGAGACCATGAAGGAGTTGTTGTTATTTGACTAGGATGTGATAAATTAGGAATTTTCTCGTACAAAGTTTCGGACTGGGTATATACCAAGTCTATATATTGAGCTTGAGAAATAACTTGTTCTTCTATGACAACTCCTGCTTTGGCTACATCTTTAGTGATTTTTGGTAGCAATGATTTAACAAACCATTCTCCCAATATTTGATCTGGGATAAAAAACTTTTACTAAACGTCTTCTACGTCTCCATTCATGAATATGATCTAATATATATGTATACATAGATTGTTTTAGTGAAGTTAATAATTCTGTGCCATTATCGTATCTGACTGGCAACTGAAAATGAGTTAAGAGGGCATTTTCTAGGGCATTGAAATTGTTAAATGAGCCTTGTGGCAGTTCAATGTACCACTCAGCAGCTAATCCTATTAATGTTCTCTGAAAAATTCTAAGTCAAACAGAATCGTTGATTAATGAGTTAGATGCGCACCAAAAGTGGTAAGTTATAACATGGTTGGAAGGATCCTCTCCTGTTTTTCCTTCAAATTTTTGGATATCAGTGGGAAAATTATGAGGAATTGGTGGCCAATACGGATGATAGTAGATGGGATCATTCATAAGGCAAGATAAATCCGGTAAATCCAAAGTTGCTATGAACGGAAATAGACTGGTAGGGTCTTGTGGATAACCTTGTGAAACTAGACCAGTCCCATGAGGAGGACATCCAAGATAACCTAGAATAGGTTATGCATTTGGAATTAGATTACCCCCTGGATAACTAGGAATAACCAGACCATACTGAGGTTGAACAGGTGTTTGATATGTATATCTAGGGTATGGTTGCTGCAGGTAGACTGGAGTTTGTGGAACAGGCCCATATTTCTATGGCCCCTGATATGGTTGATAAGTAAATTGTGGTTGACTCATTATAACTATACTAGTACCAGGTTGTCTTGCAGGTATCTGAACAGTAGCCTAAATTTTTGGTCTAGACTACGGAATAGATACCTGAGGAATCTGTACCGACGTTTGAGGGGAAGATGTAACAGGAAATGTAGACATTGTAGGAATAGGTGGGATAGGTTGAACAAAAGTCTGAATAGCTGTTAGTGGTGGATTACTAGATGAACTCAGACCAGGTTGCTTAATAAAACCAGATGCAAGTGTTGGAATTGAAGGCTAGACTGGTTTTTGGGGTTGATTATAACCAACAGATTATCTTGCTTGATAATAAGGTAATTGCATATTTGGTTGTAAATTCTGTTGGACTTGGGATGGATCACACAACATTCCGGGAGATGAGGGTCCCATTGAAGGTTGTACATAAGATGGCCCATAACTGGGTTGAACATATGGCTGATAATTAGCTGGATAATTTCCACCTCCTTGTAACATTTTTTGTTCAAGATACTGCCCTTGAGGTTGATATTGACCTTGAGGCATGTACTGACTCTGTGGTTGATATTGAACTTCAGGTATGTACTGTCCCTGTGGTTGATATTGACCTTGAGTTATGTACTATACCTGGGGTTGATATTGACCTTGAGGTATGTACTGTCCTTGGGGTTGATATTGAGCATGAGGTATGTACTATCCTTGGGGTTTCCCCCTAGGCTGTATTTGGCTATTTTGAGGTTTCCCCCCAGGATTTATATTACTACCTAGAGATGTGGGGTTCAAAATATTTCCAGACATCATATAAACTTGCTCATTGTTTGAAGTTATAGTATTTGATTCATTCAGGCCAGAAGATGACATTGGTTTTCTTGGAAAAGGAGATGCTCCTGTGAACGTAGCAGAGAGTGACTGATAACCTGCAGGAATAGATAGACCACCATAGAGAAATGTTTCTGGTGATTCAGAAAACATATATGACTCACCTGACATGTTTATCTGAGGTCTATAACCTATTGGTGTAGAGTAAAAAGGTATTCGAGGTGGCGAATACTGAAGACATACGTTTTGCAGAAAATATGTCAATGAAGAATACCAAGTGTCTTGTCTAAAAGGACTGTAAAAAATGTATTCATGTTCTCTAATTTCTAAATTTTACTGAGTTGAAGGGAGAATTACTTCTTCTTCTATATCAGTGATTTCTTCAATACTAATGAGACAAGGAGGAATAACTTCTGTGATCCGATTCCTCACTCTAGGTGAATCAAGATAATCAGGAGTTCGAGTAGTGAATTATAAAGTAGGTTCTGATGTAACAGGTTCAGTTTTTGGTTCAGAAATTTCAAGTTCTTCAGGTGATAATTCACTTGTTGTAGAAGCAACTTCGATTAATTTGAAAATTGAAACCGTCTGTGGAGTATGTTATGCTACTTGCGATTGATCTACTTTGAAATTAGGATGAGTGATTATAGATGATTCTCCTTGTTACGTTAATCCAGTTCTATTGATAACATTCGGTATTAGAGATTTAAGTCCTTCTAGTTGGCTTGGTGTGTACTCAGGGGGTTTCCCCTGAGTTCTGCATGATCATCTTAGTAACTCAGCCACGATTAAAATTTTTAACAAACGCAATCAGAGAAAATGTCAATCAAAAATTCCCAAATTCACTAAGAAACAAACAAATGATCACATGCATATAAAATATAAGAGATCAAACCACACACAAACAGTATATTCCCGCACTAAATACACTAGTTGGTGATGAAATCCAACATCGTAGTATTTTAATGCAAAAATAGCGATTGGAACAGTTACCCCGACAACCTTCTTAATGAAACAGACCGGTGCAAATTTCTCCACTTAAACCATCTCGAGTGAAGATAACCCTCCGGAGAGTCCAAGTGAGTCTAGTCGATGTCTGCTCTAGGTACAGTGGGATCTTCCCTCCACCATCACCTTGGGAAATAATCCTAAAGTTTATGGCCACTAAGGTCACCAACAGGAACAAATATACCTGGGGTAATAGTCTATGATCTGATACACACACAAGGGTATAGTAACAAAGCTGAATCCCCTTGAAGGCTCCTTGAAATAATCCAAGGTTTACCAAAAGTGACCCCAGGCTCCTCGATAATGGCTAATGTGAGGTTTACCATTGTTAATACGTGTATATATTCTATCATTCCCAATGAGGATGGACTGATTGCCTCACTAGTTTGGATATGATCTCATGCTTGACTCCTTTAGGAGCAGCTTCCCAGAGCATACATGCTATTATTGGAATTTTCCTTTCACAAGATCGACTACTTATTTGTTTTAACTGTCTTGGAGAGTTAATTAAACCCTACTCCAAGACACTAGCCTAAGCTACGTTGGTGGAAAAGAACCCTAGAAAATTAAAAAATTTCTAGATTAAGTTTAATTAAGTGTTACTTTTAGTTGGTTGTTTCTTAGGACAATGGGCATGAAAGTGAAAATTCAATGATTTATAATGACCCGACTCCAAAAAACACTAAAATGCATCTATATGAGAAACAATTCATTCCTTTTCAGTGAAGCCTATTAAAAAGAAAGAGTTGAGGGATGCAATTGCTTTTAAAACATCAATCCTTCCTTTTAAAACAAGAATATATGAAAATAAATCTTTTTCATGAGAACTCAATGATTAATTTCTCAAAAATAAATCCATTTTTACCATTCAAGTCTTAAACTACAAATAAAACAGTTTCCAAAAGAAAGGTATGATTACCTAGAAATCAAAATTCAAAACTAAAAACACTAATTTTGAACTCTAAAAATTTCTAAAGATTTAAATTTTAAGACTAAAAACTCTAAAAATTATTGAGGATGGTTTGCTCAGTTTGTAATCTAACCAAGAAATCCTTTGCTTATCCCAGCAAGAAATCAAAATCATCCAATGGTGGTTTTTAAAGTGAAATTCAAAACTTATTGAACTAAAAGTCTCTTAAGATTAGCAAAAAAATTAAAAAATTAAATCTAATTCTCATACAAGCAAGTTCTGATATAAAGTCAAAGGCTCAGCAAGAAAACAATGAAATACCAGTGAATTAAGGTATATAAAGGTTTCTGATCTTTGAGCAACACAAAGGCAAAGCAAAAAATCACTTATAAAATGCAAATCTTTAGAAAATCACTCAAAACTTAGGAATGCTAGAAGAAACTTTCACAAGAGGCTTTTGATAGTGAATACAAGGCTAGGTAATCATAGATAATCTTGTAAGCTGGTACCAGAAAAGAAAATTTTTGATTTTTAAAAAAAAAATCTCAAGGTCTGCAAGTTTCAGTGTAAAAAGGTGTGGTACCACACTTTTAACACAGAGAAACTGTGGAGGTGACCACACTGTTTTCAAAGAAAAAGTGCGGAGATCAGAAAACTTAAAGAAAAATAAAAAAATATAAGTATTTTTCAGGCATTCAATAGAGATAATTTACCCAAGCAAGTATGGACTAATAAAAATTAAAAAAAAATGCTTTCAAAAGTCAAACTAAAAGAAAAAGAAAACTAAGTTCAAGAAAAGAAAGAAAATTCCCCGGTGGAGTCGCCATTTTGTTAGGTGGATATATTGTTCTTGCGGACAAGAAATATCTCCCTAGTAGCACAAGGATAGCTTTAAACAAATAGGACAAATTTAAACTACTTTCTCTAGATTATATATGATTTATAATTTTCTATGATGAAGAAAGGACCTACCTGTGATCCAATGCTAGTTGAATTCTTCTTTCTCGTCGCTCCAAGAAGTCACCTCTTAAGACCTGCAAACAAATACATGGAAGAGAATCAAAATCACCTGCAACATATACTAATTCAAAAATCACAAATCTATCTTAATGATCAAGGAATTTAAGAAATAAGTCATTCAAGTAAACACATAAACAACTTATTGAGATAACAAGATCCATTTGTGTTATCTTTAAATAAAAGAAGGAGCCATACAACTGCATTTTCCTTGATGTCGTACAGGTCCTTCTGGGGTCCGGAACAAGAGTTTTCCTTTGGTATGACAAGCCCTTCCACTTTTTTAACTAGCCTAAATACGAGTGTGTAATCGTTCTCGCATGGAGAACAACTAGAAAAAAGAGTATGTTTCTTCAACAATTCCCTTCTCTATCGTAGCTACCAATTACAAATAAAGTACTAAGTGTATAAAAAATTTATAGAGAAGTTTTACATATATGAGCATGTACCCTTGAGACTGAACTAAAGCTTAAATTTATAGGAGAAGGAAAGTGGTTACATATCCAAAATGGAAGGGATAGATTCCTCTTATCAAGGGATTAAGTTCCAAAGACCAAGTAATAGGCTCCTTTTATGAAGGGATGAATTTTCATGAATGGAGGGAGTGAGGCTTCGACTGGATAATTCCTTCTATAAGCTTGCAGTTGGGAGAATATTCGACCAGCTGGGCTTCTGGAATTTACTTTCACCTTGAGTTTACCTTTAACAGGGGTCCGCACCGTTAATGAAGAAAACGTGAGGTTAGCTCCGTATTTTTTAGAGAAAAAGGGTGTAGTGCCATAGGTAAGGCTAAGGAAAAGTGCAGTACAAGTGTTTTCATGAGTTTTACAAGCTTTTCTCCAAATTCAGGACTTGGTTTAGGAACTTTAGGGTTTTAGACTTCTAAGGGAGCATTATATAGGTATTGATGAACCCATATAGACAATAAAATGTCATGGTGACAAAATAATGTGTAACACCCACCCGAGCACATTTCTTTTAGTACCCTCATAATACGGAATGACCGGACTTGACCTGACCTGGCCGAACGTCGATTAAGGCACGAGGGAGCAAACTGAAAATGGGTCGCATGAATGTTCACAAGGCACATGGGTTGTCACAACTCAAAAATTTTGATACGACCTCCCTCACATGATCCAATCCAAACATGTTTCATGTGACGCCCTCACATGACACGACCCGACCCGCCCGAATGAAGGCACTAGAGAAAAAATGGAAAACAGATCCCATAAATGTGCACAAGGCACACAGGCAGTCACAACTTAGCATTTTTGATATAGACACCCTCACATGACCCAACCCAACCCGACTCGACCCGCCTGAACACGTTTCCCTCGGCACCCTCACATGAACCAAACCAACCCACATAGACATGTTTCCCTGGGCGCCCTCACATGACCCGATCTGACCCGACCCACCCCGACTTGTCCAAACCCATTTCCTTGGGCGCCCTCACATGGAAGGACCCAACCTAACCCACTCAAACATGTTTCCTTAGGTTCCCTCACACGACCTGACCCTCACACGACCAAAATAGACCCGGCCCTCTCGAATGTGTTTCCTTAGGTGCCCTCATATGACCTGACCCAACCTGACCTTCCCGAACGTGTTTCGTCAGGTGCCCTCACATAGCACGACCAAACCCGACCCGAACCACTTGAACATGTTTCCTTGGGTGCCCTGACACAACCCCACCTGACCTGACCCGCCCAAACATGTTTCCTTGGGTGACCTCATACTAACCAACCTGACACTACCCGCCTGACACGACTTGACCTGACACAACCCGACCTAACATGACTCGACCCGACCCAACCCGACCCGACCTAACATGACTCGACCTGACCCTCACATGGTTAGGAAACTTTCATCACAAGTCCGACAGTTTACAGTATTTTTTCACAAGCTCGATGGTTTGGATATGTGTGTCGCAAGTTCGATGATTTGGATACCTTTGTCGCAAGTCCAATAGTTTGGAGGGTTTCATCGCAAGACTAAAAGTTTAGATATTTTTGTCGCAATACCGATGGTTGGAGCCTTCCATCGCTATTCCAAGGTTGGCAACTTTTTCATCGCAAGTCGTCGGAAGAGCAATGGTTTGGGGCATTTCGTCACAATACCGATGGTCGGAGCATTTCATTGTGATACTAACTATGTAGAGTGTTTTCCTTGCAAGCCTGAAATTTCGAGAGGTTCATCACAAGTCCCACATTTTCTCTGATGCTTTTTGGCACGATAAAAAAATTGAGAAAAAGTGGGGAACTTTTTGAAAATACGTGAAAAATGTGAGAACTAAAGTGTCAGAAAATTGACCATATGTACTAGTGATGCATTCGATGCAAGCTTCTCCTTGGAAACCATTTTTCCAAATTAAGCCCGTCTAAGTGAACTACATTAATGAGTTCCAACATCAGTAATAACAAGAAAGTAAATGACTATTATTTTACCTCCATGGTTCCAAATTCCACATCTAGAAGAATGCATCTGCCATCTACTTCTCTTCTTGGTGTCAACACATAAAATGGTCTACAATGGTTGCAAAATTTCTTTTGACATATTTTCACAAACAAAACCATCAATCTGAAAAACACATAATGCAAGTAACATAACTTGAAGAAATATCCTCTTGCTCCTTCAAAGAAACAAATTTCACATCATGTAAACATCGCCATGTACTCTTACATCTTGTGTTAAAACTCATTGACCAAACACAAGTCGAGAAAACATGCATCTTCAAGCGACTGACTCTCAAGTCAAGCATAAGCATGTATCAAAATTTAATGATTCTTTTCCCAAAAAAAAATGAATTTCACATTTCATGAAACACTTCATCAACATCTCCTTTTCATCTTTGGAGACAAAATCAATTCTTCCAAGTAGATATGTCATGCATGTAACACACAATCTACAAACAGAAGTCAACACTCGTGCATGTGAAAATGATCAACACTCTCTAGTTGACAACATACATGTTAAGAAAAGAAATCAACCAACACAAGTCAATTACTCATGCATGTTCAAGCACAATGAAACCATCAAAATTCCACTTTTCATACACACAAACTCTCATGCATGTATACAATTCTTCAATTCTCTCACAAGTACAATCATAAGTACAAGAACCCAATTCATATGTACATTGACTTAAAGAGTTGAAATGAAATAATTTTGGTGCAATAATAGTGAGTCAACATATCTCCACTTTAAAAACACCTTCTTGGAATAAACATGCAACATGCATTCAATTGGCAAAGAATGCTTCAATCATTAAAATACATCCAAGGCCTTAATTGCATAAGAAACCTAACTATCTCTTACCAGACCATTTCAATGGCACCTATTTCAACTGAAAATCATCATGCAAATCATCCTGACCCACATCGATTATGGAATCTTGTTTTCCATTCTTATCATTATCTTTCACCACCTTCTTCAAATGTCGTGTATGACTTGTTTGATACAAAGTCCAACACTTGTCTACAATATGACCTTGCTTATGGAAATGAGTGCAAAAAAATTTCATCTTCTTTTCAACATGTTTCTATTTGTCAAATGGAACTTTGGCTTGTTGCCTCCTTTGATTTGAAATTTTCATGTGCATGGCTATCTTCTTCCAACATATTCAAATATAATTGTTATTCAAACCACAAAGGGAACATGCAAACTTTCTCCAAATCTTATGTGAGAAATTTCCATGTTTATCATAATCAAAAGAAACTTGATTTAAAGCACATTTATACCTTGAACTTTCACCTTTTTCGCCTTCATGAGGAGGTTAATTTGATGAGGTAGTGGCTCTCTTCAGAATAAAAAAAATGGATTCAATAACTTTAGAGCTTTCAACATCCTCTTGTTCACCATTCTCATTAGATGCATGCTTATGAACACCTTCTTTCAAAGTGGGTCTAAAACTTTTGCATTCCTCATGAACAAAATCTCCACCAGCTTGAGATAATGAACATGTAATGAAATTCCTTCTTGGAACATCTTCATGTGACTCATTGGTTTTAGAGCTTTCTCCATCATGTTGTCCATAACCAAGACCAAACTACTTAGGCCTTTCCTCAATAGAATTTGGCTCAACTATGCCTTGTGCATGTTTTCCCAATCCTTTACCTTCATAGCCCATATTCATCAATAATTTCAACCCTATTCCTCTAGTGTGTCTTTCAAAAGAACCTACACATTAATTTTAAGAGGAAATTGAAGATAAACTTGAATTGCATACCTCTATTTCATTCACATACATGTCTAAGGATTCCTTGGCATCATGGAGCTGAGTCCCCATCTCATGAATCCTTGGTAGGTTCTCATTTGCAATATGGAGTTGAGTCTCAATCTCATTCATATTTTCAAGAATATCTTGCTTCTCCTCCATCATGGAAATCACCTTCTCTTGAAGTTTTATACTCTCCCTCTTATCTTCATAGTTCTCTTGCACTAGATCAATCATGATGTAGAGCTTCTGTAACATCTCTTGATCAAAGATTTTTTCTAAGGAATATGGATTAGAAACATTGATTCGTGAATTTTTCATCACACTTGCAATGCACACAAATCTTCCTTGCTGTGATTTGAGAACTGAGCTCTCAATCTTGACTTCCTCTTCTGAGGAGAAGGTATAGACATAAAATTGCACACAATTAATTATCCTTGCACAAATTCAAAAAATAATAGCTAATTATTCAGGCTAACCTTGGCTAAAGTGAGTTAAAATTTTAATTTAATACCAAATTTATCTGAATATAGGCAAACTAGTTATAGATATGCTAGCTCCCTCATTAGTATTAAAAATGTGTGTTTAGGATCGTCTCAAGTAAACCATTTGTGAAGGGTTTTATGTGTCAATTTTCATGTGTCTTTGATAATCAAATTATGAGTTAATTAAATTTAAAAACTCATGTACAACCAATGAAATGAAGAGAAATAACACACATCATACACATAATACAATGGATGATAATGAAGTTCCCCCATCCTTGGCTACATCTCCATGGACATGCATCAACTACATATACCCTCTTGGGATTAAGATTCAAATGTCTGATTACAATCACTTTTAGTGCTCCAACGGATTTGAATCCTACTCCATTGGCTTCATAGCAACCAAATACCCCAAAAATGACTATTCAATTTCTAAAATTGGTTTCCAACTGATCTAGGATTGACCTCCCATCCTGGTGGCCATGGGCTTGTTTAATATCCAAAGTGAAAAAACACTTTCAGGAGTGCTCCAAAGCCTCTAAAAAATGTACCACTACATTTAGAGCATAAAATACATCTAAAAATTACTCCTCTTGAGCCAATATTGGTCTTGATATGATCTAGGCATGGCCTTCCTTCGTTGTGGCCCAAAGCTTCAAAATTATTCAAGGTGACAAAAACCTTTGTATACTTTCTCCTCTAACTCTGAAAGATATTCCAATGGATTCCAATCATGCCAATTTGTTAGGAATGACTCTTCGTCAGCAAAATTTGGTCAAAAATTTCTCTGGATATGCATATTTCCAATTTTCCTAGTAAAGTGCCTCTAAAACTTGGGAGACTCCAGTTAGCTCCACCAAATTTGGAGGCCGCTCTAAATTTGGATATTATGTTGAAAATACTGTAGAATTAATCTGAGGATTAATTAATGGATAAGGTGTTATTAACATCATGTTAACTGTGCATAAGCACTTTTAGGATGGCGATTGGTGTGAGGTCATGTGGTACGATGTCATGGGAGGAGGGTTGGCCTGTGGGCTGGCCCCCTCAATTCCCACCATCAGATCTACATACAAATTAAATAATATTTGGGCATGTTTCTTTTCAAGCCCTTCCCCCATGGTCTGTTCGTGAAGGTTCTGAGATAGGAGGGAATGGTCATGGGTTTGACTCACCCTTCGCCCATCCTACATACATTTTGGCCCATTTAAAATATGCACTCCCAAAAATTTATTAAAAACTATGTATTATATTAATCCAAAAGTTTAAAATGCACCACCATAATATTTAACCCAAAGTTATAATATATGAAAATCAGGCTTTGGTTTAATAATTGAAATTCCACCGGTAATGCAGACTTTGATTTGGATTTAATATAATATGTGTGGAATTTACAATAAAACTTTGGATTTCATAATAAATATTATATATATGTATATATGTTAATACAATCTTAGTAAAAAAATAATTCTAACACAAAATATTCATGAACCCAAATTCAACCTATTCCACCTTCTCAAACCTAAGCTGGCGATTGCTGCAGTAACACTTGTCACAGTCCCATTGGGAAAAAATTGAAAGATATTCCCTAGATGTTGATTGGGCTTCCATGTCATCAACATGTACTTGTTATGCAATTAAAAAAAAAAATTTGCTTGTTCTGAACTACGATCAACAGAATATAACTTATTCATCCGAACTCAGTTTTCGACAAAACAATTTGTGTTGGATTTTTGGTAATGGGTCGGTCATTTTCATTCTAGTTTGGTGAAATTGTGATAACTTCGAATTTTGAGCAAATATTTGCCCCTAATCCAGATTCCGATCAAGTGATAAGGAGGAGGAAGAATAAGAACATGTATAATTTGTTCAAGAAGACATAAGGAAAGAAGCAACAAGAAGGATAACCTAAAACAATCACATCATCATGTAGTCGATGTCATCAGTGTCATGTCATGTCCTGTGACAAGTCATGATATGCCACATCATTATTGTGGATCATGTAAATTGTATTCAAAACGTACTGTAAAGTGGAACTTTCCAAAGGAAACACATGTAATATGAAGATTAATGTTAGTTTAAAATTAATAGGAATTTAAACAATCATGAGGGTAGTCAAAGGGTAACAAGGAGGGTGAAGCATCACCCCTTGGTAATATATACACTCTCATTGTATGATAAAAGGACTTTTCACCATGCCCCCCCCCGTAAAGCATTAGAGAGGTAATCTAGTTCTTTTGTGCAGCAAGGAATGGCTCCAATGCTCCACTATTAGAGCTAGCGATGTTCATTCTATACATGTGTCTTGGAACTTTCTATCCATGATAACACTTCGAAATAATTTTTGAGTCAATTGGTCAAAATTAGCTACGTTTTTAAATTTTCTCAAAATAAAATTTCATCTACAAAGTGTCATTTGTCCATCTTGTCATTATGTAGGGTCAATTTGAGTTTAAATGGGGTCAATCGTAAAGGTTAAAATCCAAACTTCCATGTGTTTCTGGCTTATTTGGTCATTATTGGAACTTGAGTAGTTTTACAGAAATCTGCAGTAACTCGAGTTAGAAAAAATGAGTTTTTTCTACAAAATATACCAAAACTTCCGCAACAAAAGGTGCCCCTTCTACCACCTATTTCACTATAAAACCTTGCCAATTAGTAACTGTTCATTTTTTTTAAATAATGGGTTAGATTTTATATGGATTGTGATTACATGTCAGAGTTCACCTTTCTTATCCATTATCGACAAATGCCACATTGCATGTAAGAAATATGTTTTTGGAGATGGATAAGGATCTTTTTCAAGATTGCCAAAGCAAGTTCCATGAAGATGAAGAAAAATATAAAACTTTACAGGAGAAACGTGAACATAAATGGAAGGGATTGGAAAATTTTGTTGTTTAAAAGCTGTTATTAATCAACCTATTCTTATTTACCATCCAGTAGGTTCTGATGTTACTCCCAGCCATAGAGCCTCATCGGATTTAAAAGTCTTCCCTTTCATGGAATTTACTAATGCCTCAGCTTGTTAAATTGACAGAAGGTTTTCTTAAGTTTTATTAAATCTCTTTGACATGTGTTAATTTGAGTGGAAAACTTGAAATTTTCTGAGGATAAGTATTTTCTGGAAAATAGTGAAACACAAAAATTCGGTAGAAAATTTAGTTATAAAAACAAAGTATTTGCTATGAAAGTTCTAGAAATTATTGTCTTGGTAGTCAAATTCAAACTCACTTTCTGACCAAATGGAAAGTAATTTTTGAAATATGAAGGATTCCTTTCTTTAACACGAGCTCGTATATAAAACACTCTCTCATTTTTTGCACAGTTATCAAGGTTTGGAAAATATGCACTTATCTTTGATGCTTGTTTTAAATAATTTTTCCTAGTGAGATTTGTTGCATAAATTTTGAAATTTGACTTGGTGGATGTCTAGCTCAGCAAGGTTAGCATCCACATGGCATGATGACACATCAAAAGTTAGCTATATTTGATAAGAAGCATGAGAAAAAAAAATGGATTTCTTAAATTATGATAGACTCCTTTTTGTTTTCAAACTCTGTTGAAACACAAATATCCCTAAAAAGTCTCCATGTTTTCTAATTAAACTAGAATTAGCTCTCTTAGCTAAAGAATTGAGTCTAGTCTAGGTGGAATATGGTTGTAATGGAGGCCTCACTCTATAGATGGGAAAATTTTTCAATTTGAGGAGGTTGATGGCTGATATGAGAGAACCACCCTTCTAATATTTTTACATTTAATGTACATTTGCACCAAACTGTCTTTTTAACTTGAGATTCTATTTGACATATGTTTTTACCTCCACGTTTCATTTATGTAGTTATCCGTTTCATAGAAATTTGATTTCTTGGAATTCATATCAGATGCTCCAAATTCCTTCATTTTCTTTTTTTTACTATAAAAGTTTATTTCACACCATTTTAAAGCCAAATTTTCCTCAACTTCCCTAAAAGCAACTATGTTTGTAATTCATTTCCCTTAACTAACTCCATGCCTTGTGGTGGATTTCATCTCATTATTTCATATGTAAAATAACATAACAAGTACAAGATTAGCCTTTTGAAATTTTGGGATTTATACCGATAATTTTATAGATATTTTGAGAGAGCCCTATGAGACTAGAAGGGCTAACTTCCAGTTAAAATTTGGTTTGAAATAGTTATGTTAGGTTGATGGTTGACACAACCCACCTTGATTCAGCCCAATGATAACATTTTGGTGTGTCTAGTAGTAGATGAAAATATCCATTTCCTTTATTTTCATCGAATATCCTAATTCTGAATCTTCAGGGTAACAAGAAATCAGAGTTTTATTTTGAAGGTCGTGATATTACCATGGAGACTCCAATCTCAAAATATGTAGAAGATCAATGCTTCAAGGTGACTCCACTACTTAAAGAAGTTATAATATGAGTTCTACTACAAGAATAAATTCTAGGTATGCTCTTATGGATCAGCCTCACATCTATGGTTTTCCAAAAGCTATGCCCTGTGTTGTGGGAAAATCTACCCTAACGTCTGTGTTGAGGGACCTAACAAAGAGGAAGGCATACAATCACAAGAAGCATTCAAATTACAAGTCTTAATGCTTAAACTAGAAAACTAGTAATAGGCAACCTTACCCATATGTCCTACGTTTGAGGTCAACCGTAGGGTGCAAACCCTTTGCTACTCTTCGTGCTTCAAAACCTACAACTCACTCAAGCCAAAGCATAAAGACTAGTTGTAAAACACATATATCCTAGATGTTAGTATGTTAGATCATATAAACTCATAAAAGAATCATAAAATAATGATTACAAGGTCATTTACATGTATATGAAACATATGATAACATGACATCAGGAATCGAAAAGAGATTCATTTATTGATGTGTGTAAAAAAAAAGTGGAGATATCACCTGAAATTAGCCATGGCTCCAAGCGAAACCGTCCTTCGGATCCGTCCAACCCAAGCCTCAACAATCTTCTTCCATAAGAGGTGCACACATGATTTCACATAAATGGGGTGATCATCATAAGGAAACAAGTGTTTCCTGAACCTAGGAAGTGAAGGAGGCATATGGATAATCAGAATTGATCTGTTCTATAACAGGATATAGTATCAATAGCATTATCTCCCCTCCCTTAGGCCTTCCCAATGAGGTTTATTTATACTTCCTCAAATTAGTTTTTCAGTTGGGAAATAGTTTGGCCACGGGCTGGTGTAGGTGGTTTTCACATAAAACTCGTAAACCCCGTCAAATTAATAGGGAGTTTATATATTTTTTAATATTTTAAATTGTATATGCGGGTTAGATATGAACAAACCCATGTCTGTAGACATAAAAGTCTAGGCAGAGTCATGTATGGAATTCAAAATAATGTTTTTTAATAATTTGATCAAGTTTGAAAGGAAGAGGCTGCCCAAGGCCAATAAATAAGTCATCAAGTATATAAAGGTGATAAATGATGTGTTTTGTTCGATGGAAGAGGTTTCTACTTGGGTTCATTTTAGGGTTTCCCCTTCGGAAGTGGTCATATCCCTCATTCTGACCCTTCCTTAGGATCTTTTCCTTCTTCCGTTGAGGGTCAATGTTTCAATCCTTTTATCGGAGGCCAAAAATCTAATGATTTTCAAGGATGGAACCCTAATTTTATAGGGTTTGGAACTAGGAATCATTTTTTTCTATGGTCAGCAAGGGAATGTACTTTCCTCCTCCATAGGTGCTTCTCAGGGTTCCTCTCCATTCGCCAATGCTTGGAACCCTTACCAAGGGGTATCATCTTCATTAAACACTTCGATTGGGGGAAATATACATGTTTATTGTAATCCTATGATGGGAGGGGGTCCTAATCTGAATGATTCTGGGCCACAATGTTTCTCTTATGGATCATATTTTTCTATGAAAAATCCATGGAAACACGATGCCTCTGCAAATCAAAGTTATTCTTTTCATAATGTTGGGAATCCTTCCATTTGTGGATGGAATTCTCAAACTCCTCTACGCTTAACATTCCTTGCAACTTTGAATTTTTCAGATTGATCAAAATTGACAAATGATCCAATTTGATATAGCCTAGGTTAGCCTCCAGTACCTACTAAAATTTCCTCAGATATTCCAAAATTTGAAAGGAAGACTGGTGAGGATCTGACCGACCATGTTACCACTTTCCATTTATGGTGCTCCTAGTCATCCCTCATTTATTATTCGATTACGTTGAGATTGTTTTAGCGCTCCCTAACTGGAAACGCTGAAAAATGGTACATTGAGCTTACTGGGGGTACTTTTTCTACATTTGGAAAGTTGGCTACCATGTTTTTGATCCATTTCCAGTTTCCTATTCGTTATGATGTTGGAACTGATATCCTTGCCAATTTATAGCAGGATAAGGAAATAAACATTTCTAATCACATTTAGGAATGGAGGAGAAGGAAGAGGCTCATAAAAGCCCAAAATCCTAATGAATTCCTTCTCAAATGTTTTCTTAAATCCTTATAGCTAGAAATATCGAAGGATGTATCCATTTTTATGGTATTCTATGAGGAACAGGCTATATTTAGGGCCCAACATTTAGAATTGATCTATTCTCAGTTTGGGGTCCTTAATACGATTTTTAAATATGCTCCTCATTCCAAAGTATATTTATCCAAATCGAAGCCAGGTCCTCATCCTCATGTGCTTGTCAGTTCGACTGATAGTGGCATGGCTAACCTTTTGAATCAATTGCAGTAATTGTCTTTATAATCTACTCCTTCTATTCAGGATACATTGTTGGTATCTACTCCTTCCTAGCCCTTAACTATTAATGTTGTTTAAGCTTCCAACCCCAAAGGAAACCAACAATTCGATGGAAAGAATAATTTATGGAATAATAATAATAAAGATAAGGATGGTAAGGGTAATGCGAATAGATCCAATGATAATGTTGGAGAGGTGTTATGAAGGTAGATCCTCTCTGCGGATAGAGACGATCCCTATAGCCCTAGGGTGGGTGTGGTAAAAAAGGACACGCTAAATTTTTTCTTCCTAGTTAATGAATGAACAAAAGATATGGTAGATTGACCTACCTTGAATCTAATGCTGTCGATGTTGCAAAAAGAGTAGTCGTGTCTCGCTCCTGCCTTGACAAGTCACGATCCGTCCACTGTCACGCCCAGATACCTGTACATAAGACAAAGAGCAAGAACAACATATAGCAATGTAGTTTCACTCAAAACTATTAGCCAGTAAAAGAGGGCTAAACATATCATATCAAATAAACATCATAACACAATATTGGAACCAAACAGTAGTCATGTATATTAATGAGTAGAAGGAAGAGTACAATCGATGCTTTGACGTCGTGATCTCCTCCATCAGGGTTTAAACGAAAGGCGTCTCAACTTTTGGTCAGGGAATTCAGACCATGCTCTCTTAGAAGTCATCGACTCGAGCTCTCTCAACACTAACTTTCTTACTCTATCTCCTCTAGCAGCTTATCTATAGTATAATTCTCTATTTCAGCTATTCAGTCATTTTTCTATAATGTGTTTAGCTAGCTTCTACTAAAGGAGATAGTTTCTTATATAGAGGGTAAAGAGGAGGTTGGGATCCCTACAAAGGTGGGAGGGATTCCTATCCTTTAGATGAGTTCCAAGGGAGGTGGAAACTACTAACTAAAGGAAGGATTCTGTGTTTGTTTCAGTTCAACCACTCCTAATGACTCATCCCCGAGGTGGTTGGAATGGAACCTCTGTCTCTATTTTTAAAAAACATTCCATAAACAGCTTGGTGTGGGTTTCTAACTGGCACAGAGCACCAAGTGGCATGGGATCAATGTTAAATTTCCAAGTCGGTGCGACGATGTAATGGGCTACTCGTGCCAAGGCAAAAATAGGGATTTCCACAGCTCTGCTTAGGGAAATGTCAAGAAGAAGAATGTTTCTTTCATATAAAAGGATGCAAGGATGGTATTTGAAAAGCATGACACTATGTATTGGTCACAGAAATGACCCTCAAATGTGCAAGTTGGGGATTGCAGAGACAATGACAAAATTTTGTGTAACAGATACCCCTCAAAGTATGAAGTCTAAGAGAGAGGGAGGGGTTAAATCATTAAGAGAATGCGTTCAAACTAAACACCACTGTCGGAATACATGCGATTAAAAATAAAACGGATATCTGTGATACATGAATCATGTGGCATGGGCACAACCATCCATAATAGAGTATATAAAAACTGAGATCTGAGGTATGGACACAACCATCCAGTAGGAAGGATCAATAAATAGACTCAGGTATGGTCGCAGCCATCCAATCAAGAGATTCATGAAATAATTCATAATAATGCACAAAAATCCGTAGCTTGAAGTTTATCAGACAAAATATAGGGTCTTGTGCTCCATCTTGACCCGAAAAAGTACAATTTCGAGCATGTAAATGTATGAGTTTAAGTCGAACATGTAGGAAAATCGTCTGATTACCAGCCAATGATGAAATCTGTGAACAAACACGAGAGAAACCACCAATGATGACGATGGCCCTCAAGGTACAAAAGGTACAATCTACGGAATGTAAAAAATGACCTGATGTCGAACATCTGCAGAATCACTCGATCGAAGGCCAGTGATGTGAACCTTGCATCGAATGCGTAAAACCTAACATTGAGGCATGCAGGCTCCAAGGTACCAGAAGGGAGTCTCTAGATCAAATTCTTGGATAATTGTTATAAAATTAAATATTAAATAGCAATGAAACACACAAAATATGTGAAAAAACACAAGCACACAAAACACATAAAACCAAAGAGACACAAATATACGTGGTTCACCCAGTTTGGGCTATGTTCACCCCGAACAACTAATCCTTCCTTTCTATTATATAGCAAAATAAAGAGATACAACCTACAACAGATCATTGTAATATCCTCTATTCTCTCTCATAGTCTCCCTATCTGTTTCTTTCTCTGATAATACACATACATACACAGCCACAATACAATACCCTCATAAAAGCGAGGGGTTGCCTTTTAGGGAAAAAAATCGTAAACTAAACATAATTTCTACCGTCAGATCATCCACCTAATGAACAACCCAAATTGACTAGAAATTACTATACTTTTACAAGGTAGCGTTTAATTACAGGTGGCATTGCTACCCCATTAAGGTATAGGGGTCCAACGCTGTGATACAAAATAAACAAGATAATCAGGCTCCACACCTAACAATCTCCCACTTGGAGACTGATTGTAGCAACTGCACCATTGCTTCGTTTGCTAGACAATGACTCCTCTTTGGACCTGGCTGTTTCTCATCTTAACTGTCATCCTTGAAGACCAATTTAAATTGATCATAATCTTAATTTCTCCCTAGTTGCAACTTTTGTTAGCACATATACAGGATTCTGGCTAGTGTGTATCTTTCACAGCTTCAAATGTCCATCTTCCAATATTGACCGTATGAAATGGTACTTGAGTTGTATGTGTTTAGTCCTAGAATGAAATTTTGAGTTCTTTTCAAGATGAATCACACTTTGGCTATCACTATATAACATGCCCATATCATGCTTCTTACCTAATTCATCCATAAACCTTTGTAACCAAGTCATTTATTTACTAGCCTCTGTAGCAGCAACATACTCTACTTCTGTTGTTGAAAGTGCAACAACACTTTGGATTTTTGAAACCCAACTAACAGTTGTTCCACCTACAGTAAATAAATACCCTGTAGTGCTCATCCTGTTATCTCTGTCACCTGCCATATTTGCATCAACATATCCCTGTAGAGCGATTTTTGAACCACCAAAGCATAATTCTTGATTTGTGGTACCTCTCAAATATCTCAGAATCCATTTTACTGCCATCCAATGTTATTTTCTTGGATTTTTCATGTATCTGCTTACAACTCCCACTGCATGTGCAATATCAGGCCTTGTGCAGACCATTGCATACATTAAGCTTCCAACTGCTGATGCATATGGAACTTTAGAAATATAACCATTTCTTCTTGGTTCTTGGGGCAAATCTCCTTACTAAGTTTGAAATGGCTAGCAAAAGGTGTACTAACTGGTTTTGCATTATGGATATTAAATATTTTCAACACCTTTTGTATGTACTCATTCTGAGACAGTGTTAATTTGTGATTTTTCTTGTCTCTAGTTATTCTCATAACAAGGATTTGTTTTGTAGCTCCCAAATCATTCATTGCAAATGAATTTTCCAATTTTCTTTTGAGCACATTTATTTCCCGCATGTTAGACCCTACAACAAGCATGTCATCTACATACAATAACAGTATAATATAGCTGCCATCATTTTTCTTTTTTAGATAAACACAATGATCAGAGTGACATATAGTATAACCTTGTTCAGACATGAACCTGTCAAATTTTAGATACCACTTCCTTGGAGCCTGTTTTAATCCATACAAGCTCTTCTTTAACCTGCACACTAATTTTTCTTTCCCTTTGACCTCATATCCTTCTCGTTGCTCCATATAGATATCTTCCTCCAAATCTCCATGGAGAAATGTTGTTTTTACATCTAATTGTTCAAGATGTAAATATTTCGCTGCTACAATACTTAAAATAGTTCTAATTGAAGTCATCTTAACAATAGGAGATAATATTTCATCCAAATCAATACCTTTCTTTTGTGCAAACCCCTTCACCACAAGTCTAGCTTTGTACCTTTGTTTTCATCCATCTTCTTCCTTCAGCCTATAAACCCATTTATTCTGCAATGTATTTTTACCTGCAGGCAACCTAACTAAGTCCCAAGTCTGGTTATGCAATAAGGACTACATTTCTTCTTCCATGGCTAGCTCCCACTTCTTCCTACTTTCAACCTGCATTGCTTCTTTGTAACATTCGGGTTCACCAGAATCAGTCAACAATAAATAATATAGTGACAGAGAGTATCGTTCAGGGGATCTACTTATCCTGGTAGATCTTCTAACACCACTTTCAAGTGTTTGAGGTTCATGTTGTTGTTGTGGTGGTTGTTGTTGTTGTGGCTGTTGATTATTATTATTTTCAAGCACCTTTACCTTTTCTCTGATCTCATCAGGAACTGTGTATTCTTTGTTTTCTTTTTCCTGTTTCTTTTCCTGCAACTGATTCTTATACAAGACCTTTTCATTGAATATTAAATCTCTGCTCCTAATGATTTTGTGATTTTCATAATCATATAAGCAATAACGAAAATCATTAACACCATATCCAATAGAGGCACATTTCTTTGATTTTGCCTCAAGATTTGTTCTATTTTCTTTATTAATATGAAAAAAGGCCTCACAACCAAAAGGTTTTAAAAAAGAGTAGTTTACCTTTTTACCTATCCATGATTCCTCTAGAATACCACCATCCAAGGAACTTGAAGGCCCTCCATTTATCAGATAAACAACAATATCTATAGCATCTCCCCAAAATTGTAAAGGAAATCCTGCATGCAATCTCATGCACCTTGCACGCTCCATGAATGTTCTATTCATCCTTTTTGACACACCATTTTATTGTGGTGTTCTTGGAAATGTCTTCTCTCTACGAATTCCATGCTCTGAACAGTACCTATCAAACTCTTTTCACCTTGCACGCTCCGTTTATCAGATAAACAACAGTATCTATAGAGTCTGCCCAAAATTGTAAAGGCAATCCTGCATGCAATCTCATGCACCTTGCACGCTCCATGATTGTTCTATTCATCCTTTCTGACACACCATTTTCTTGTGGTGTTCTTGGAAATGTATTCTCTCTGCAAATTCCATGCTCTGAACAATACCTATCAAACTCTTTGCTGCAATATTCACCTCCATTGTTTGATCTGAGACACTTCAATTTATTTCCTGTCTCAATCTCAACCAAATCTTTCCATTTATTTAAAATCTCAAATACATCATATTTATTATGAATAAAATAAATCCATGTTTTTCTAGTTGCATCATCAATAAAAGTAACATAATAACGAGAGCCACCAAGAGATGATACTTGAGTAGATCCCCATACATCTGTATGGACAAGCTCTAATTTTTTGCTCTTCTTTTCTTTACCAACTCTGAGAAATCTGACTCTCTTCCTTTTTCCATAAATGCAGTCCTCACAGAAATTCAAATCAACATTCCTCAAACCCGGCAACAAATTTCTTGAGTGAAGAATCTTCATCCCCTTCTCACTCATGTGTCTGAGCCTATAATGCCATAATGTTGTATCTTCTCCTTTGGAAGTTAAAGCATTAACAGAGTTAGAAATACCATTGCATAAATACAATGTACCAACCTTTTCACCTTTTTCTATTACTAGGTCTCCTTTGGTGATGTTCCAAGTTTTATCTGTGAAATTTGTCACACAACCTTCACTGCCTAACTGCCCTGTTGAAATCAGATTTTTCTTCAGATTTCGAACATGCCTTATCTCCTTTAATAGCCATTTTTTTCCATTCTGTTGTTTTACAAGAACCTTACCCATTCCAACAATTTTACAGGGTTTATCATCACCCAAACGGACTTCTCCAAAATCTCCTTGAACATAGTCATGAAAATATTTCTTATCAGGTGTGGCATGGAATGAGGCTCGTGAATCTACAACCCAAGAATCAGTAACATTTTCGAAAGAAAGAATCAAAGCATCCTATAACACATCACCTATCACATTTTCTTCATGATTATTTTCTTGCCGTGTGTCTCCTTCTTTTCCCTTCCGAGATCTACAGTCTTTCTTTAAGTGTCCTTTCTTTCCACATGTCCAGCACACTATCCCCGATCTGGACTTGGATCTGCCTTTCCTTGATTTACTACAATATCCTGAGCTCTTTCCTCTTTCCATTTTTCTTCCCCTAGACTCTGCACTCAAAGAATTACCCAATGTCTCACCAAAGCTTTTCCATCGCATTTCCTCACTATGGATAGCACTGAAAACATCATTAAACTTTAAAGTACTAGATCCATAGACAGAGTTATTAATGGCCATAACTAAACCATTCCAGCTTTCTGGAAATGAGCACAAAAATAAAAGAGCCCTAACTTCATCATAAAAGTTTACCCCTACAGAACTTAACTGACTGGTAACTTTGTTAAAATCATTGAAATGGTCTGCAACAGATCCACCTTCTGACATCTTCATATTAAATAAACGTTTCATAAGAAATACCTTGTTTGAGGCCAAGGGTTTTTCATATAATTTTTCCAATGCCTTAATCAAACCCTCTATTGTTGTTTCCTTTGAAATATTGAAGGCTACCGATGTTGCGAGGCACAACTGTACTATTCCGAGTTCCTTTCTATCAATAATATCCCATTCTGCATCTGTCATTATCATCGGCTTATTTTTTTTTCCGCTCAATGGTAAGTACAAATCTTTCTAATACAGATAATCTTCCATCTGCATCTTCCATAGCAGGAAGTTTTGGCTGTTAAATTTCTCAACCGTAAATTTACCATCTTCCGCCATTGCTCCAACTCGAACGAGGAACCCTTCTTTCCTATGCGTTTATTAGACAAATAGACCTTCGGCTCTGATACCAGTTGTTATAAAATGAAATATTACAGAGCAATGCAACACATAAAATATGCGAAAAAACACAAGCACACAAAACACATAAAACTAGAGAGACACATATATACGAGGTTCTCCTAGTTTGGGCTACGTCCACCATGAACAACCAATCCTTCCTTTCTATTATCCAGCAAAATGAAGAGACACAACCTACAACAGATCTGTTGTAATATCCTATGTTCTCTCTCACAATCTCCTTATCTGTTTCTCGCTCCGAGAATACACATACATACACAGCCGCAATACAATACCCTCATAAAAGTGAGGGGTTTCCGTCTAGGGCAAAAACCCCTAAAATAAACATAACTTCTACTATTAGGTCATTCGCCTAATGAACGACCCAGATTGACTAGAAATTACTATACTTTTACAAGGAAATTTTACATCTGTTCTTAGCTTTGGGGGCACTGCCCCGAAACCCATCGCAAGGGGGAGCTCCATAAAGTCGCATCCACCCCCTGTGGAACCCCCAGGCAACATTTAATTAAGGGTGGCATTGCCACCGCATTAAGGTACAGGGGTCCTGTTGGGGTTCCAGTGTTTTAACCAGATTGGCAAGACAAAAATACCAGACAACATCAGAACCACTTTGGGGCCCTAGGATCTAGCCCTCCTGGATGCGGAGAGGGATATCTCCAATAAAGCAAAGAATGATATATCTTTGAAGTTCAAAATGAGGTATTAGGCTAGGTATGAAGCACGAAGGGGGTTTTAAATTATTTGGTCAGTTGTTGGGTTGGTCTGAGATCATTAACTGAGAAGGTTATGGAATGAAAGGAGCAAAGACAACAGGATGTTTTGGAAAAAGAGGTGTAGAAATTATATACATTATGCATGTATATATCCATACTCTCCTGATCTCACAATATTTATCTTCTTTTAAAATACGAAATCCTTCCACTATAATTCTTGCGGAATTTTAATCAACGATTGCAAAACACGTGAAGCAATAAAAACACACATAACACAGTTGTTTAATGGGAAAGCCTGAAGCTGAAAACCCCAACTATAATATCATGTATCATGGAGATCATATGAAAATCTCATACAAGCATACAAAGCTTATCACAAGCTCTCAGTATAGTACAATCATCATACACTAATCAGGAACAATATTGCAAATCCATGCACTGATCTTGTCCTCCTACTAACCTGCTTCCACTACGCAATCCAAGTTTCTTACAAAGACCAATTCGATGTAATCCCACTCTCATTGACAGCGTTATTATCATTGGCAACTCCAATGTATATGTAGATTCAATTTATGCAACACTAATATTCACAACAGATAGTCCATCTTGCCCTTTCACCTATCTCTCCTCTGGGTCTCCACTGAAACTGTCCATGCACTGTAGTTAACTGATGTATTCTTCAGTTGATTAATGAGTTATTATTTAGTGAATTAATTAATAATTAATTCACACCACTCTCACTAATTGTATCAATTAGTTAAACTGAATACAAATAGCTCAACTATGTTTAGATTAGTTAAACTAAATACAACTCCACTAACTTCCTCAATCAACTCCACCAAACTCTGTCACATGAGTTCTAACTGAAGTATTCATGCAATAGCTCCACATAACCCTCAGGAATAGCGTAATTCCTTCTGTCAGCTCCTGTGCCACATCTGTGCACTTAACTGAAGTGCTCCAAGAGAATAAGATAATTTTTAGAGTCTAAATATTATTAAGAGCTAATAATATTTGACATATCTATTTTTAGACTGGCAATCTAAAAATAGATTCTGCCCAATATGTCTAAAAATAGAAGTCCATCTAATTTTCCAACTTGACCAACCATCCACAAATAGCATCCTGCAACTCATAGAATATGATCGACATGTCTAAAAATAGACATAGTCTAAAAATAGACTTTGCGACAAAAATCACCTGTGTGGCCCCCACCTAGTTTTGGTGATCACTTTCCAACTAGGATCGGGAAAGATGTTTCAGGATGCCTCCTTCATTGTTTCTTGTTGCACCTTGCCCACTCCCTTCAACAAGAAAGGATCAGCCTGCATGCTACACCATGCATTCGCCCCGCAACCTTACAAGCGCCTATGCACCCATGCATCTACTTCCGCAACCTCCGAAATTGAATAGGTCTGCAAACAACTCAATCAATCAGCATCCGTCATCGGTCGAATTCCGTTTAAAGGCTTTCACTTCACATGTCTTCGTGGAACCGATCGCGCCGTTGAACTCCTGCACCCATGCACTCGCACTCGTTTCAACTCGAACAATCGCTCCGGGATCCGACACCGTCACTTGATCTGCCCGCATCAATCGAACTGATTGCGCGATCGCTTCTCCAGGCACCCCCGTAGCCAAGTTCAATTCATGAGATCCACCATCCGTGAATCCCCGCAAGGATAAGCCTTCGGGATTAATCATGCATGTCGCCCCACCTCTCACCCGGTGGTATAGCCGCATGCACTCCCTCTGCCCATCTGGCACGAAATTTCTCTGCATGAGTGGTTGCTCCCACTCCATGATCCTCATCTTGTGGCTGCTCCACATCCCGAGGTTCACTCTTACCTGCATGAAAATCCTGCTCCCTCTCAAGCTTCAATTTCATGGTTTTCCCAAACTTCTGAACATTAGGAAGCTCCGTAGAAATCCCATCTACTTCAAATCTATAAAGATTCTTCTGCATCTCTAGTTGTGGCTGCTCCACGACCTTCTGAGACTGCTTCTCAGGCTGCATGTTGAGAGGCTCCTTCTCAACCACCAAGTCACTAACCTCTGATTTTCTTCTCAAATCTTTTCATGCATCTTGTACCTCAGTGCATGTAGATTCTTGGCTCGCGCACATTGCAATTGTCCTGCCGTCGCAAAATTTTCTAACAAAAGAGCTGATTTTAAATCGATGATATCTCCCTCATCCGAGCTCCGATTCAACCAATGTTTTTTTTCAATTTGGGTATTTTTTCACAAAGAATCCAAATATGCTATTTTTTGCGGAAAATATTTCACCAAAAATTTCAGATATTCTCTGCAAACTCGCGCGCCCAAAAATTCCTACTGTCATTCCATGTAGAAAATCTATAACACAGCTCCGATACCATGTAGAAATTATATACAATATGCATGTATATATCCAGACTCTCCTGATCTCAAAATTTTTATCTTCTTGAAAAATAAAGAATCCTTCCACTATAATTCTTGCGGAATTTTAATCAACGATTGCAAAACACGTGAAGCAATAAAAACACACATAACACAGTTGTTTAACGGGAAAGCCTGAAGCTGAAAACCCCAACTATAATATTATGTATCATGGAGATCATATGAAAATCTCATACAAGCATACAAAGCTTATCACAAGCTCTCAGTACAGTACAATCATCATACACTAATCAGGAACAATCTTGCAAATCCATGCACCGATCTTGTCCTCCTGCTAGCCTGCCTCCACTGCGCAATCCAAGTTGATTACAAAGACCAATTTGATGTAATCCCACTCTCATTAAATGCGTTATTATCATTTGCAACTCTAATGTATATGTAGATGCAATTCATGCATCACTAATAGTCACAACAGATAGTCCATCTTGCCCTTTCACCTATCTCTCCACTGGGTCTCCACTGAAACTATCCATGCACTGTAGTTAACTGATGTATTCTTCAGTTGATTAATGAGTTATTATTTAGTGAATTAATTAATAATTAATTCACATCACTCTCACTAATTGTATCAATCAGTTAAACTGAATACGAATAGCTCAACTATGTTTAGATTAGTTAAACTGAATACAACTCCACTAACTTCCTCAATCAACTCCACCAAACTCTGTCACATGAGTTCTAACTGAAGTATCCATGCAATAGCTCCACTTAACCCTCACGAATAGCATAATTCCTTCTGTCAGCTCCTGTGCCACATCTGTGTACTTAACTGAAGTGCTCCAAGAGAAAAAGATAATGTTTAGAGTCTAAATATTATTAAGAGCTAATAATATTCGACATATCTATTTTTAGACTGGTAGTCTAAAAATAGATTCCGCTCAATATGTCTAAAAATTGAAGTCCATATAATTTTCCAACTTGACCAACCATCCACAAATAGCATCCCACAACTCATAGAATATGATCCACATGTCTAAAAATAGACATAGTCTAAAAATAGACTTTGCGACAAAAATCACCTGTGTGGGCCCCACCTAGTTTAGGTGATCACTTTCCAACTAGGATCAGGAATGATGTTTCAGGATGCCTCCTTCACTTTTTCTTGTTGCAATCTTCAACAAGAGGGTAGGTTATGAATGTGCCATCCATTGGGCTATGGAGTCATGAAAGGAAATTACTTGCAAAACAACTAGCCAAGGTTTTTAGAGGGAAAGTCATCTATACTAAGGATATTCAAGATAGATGGTGAAATGGAACAATAAGGAGTGAAAGGAAAGACACAAAGGGCAGCTTCAGATCAGACCAGAGGCCATCTAACTCTAGATCTACTTCATCATACTCTTAAAGAAAAATACTTAAAAGTTAAACACAGAACTAGGCCTGAGATCCTAGAAGGACTTTTAACCTTCGATGCTTTGACACTAGCTCATGATATCTTAAAAAGGCCAATCTATTTGAAAAGGACCCCAATGGACAGGGATCACACTAAATCCCCGGTATACAAATTCTTCCAGCTCAAACCCAACAAGAACATCATAAGTAGCAAACCAAAATTCACACATCAACTAGTAGTGAATAATAGGTACTACACTGGTTAAAGTACATGAATTTTCTCTTAGATTCACATTTAGTAGAAATACATCAAGGATAAGAAAAGCAGCGGGCATTAAGGTACCATGCAAGGGTATATCTTAAGCCTGATTTACTGATTATTATCATAAGATCAATGGACAACATGAATAATGTAAATAGACAATTCAATAAGAGAAACATCACCCATAATATAGATCAGGATCCTGTGAAATCTACTTGATTAATTGATGTGAAAAACCAGTCACATACACTAAGCTCAATGGCTAATACAGTCCAAGCTTTCTCCTCCTAGCTTACTAAATTACAAACTATTCAGCTACTCTCCCCAAAACTGTTCTAACAGTTAAACGAATCCCTACAATTGCAACTACAACAACAACAACAACCTTTACAATGTGTTCTTCAGGGGTTCTTATAGGAGAATGAAAAATAGCAGGAGTAGATGTGAATTTAATGGATTCATTAAGACATAGTGGAGGAATTATCCACGCCCACTCTGCTTAATAGCTCTACGATGTACTCTGTATTCTAGTTCAGAGTCTCTATCAAGTCAATATTGACCTAAGATGTTTTCTTTAAAGTCCTTTCTGGTTGTAAGACACTCTGTTCTGTCTTCTGAAGCAACTAAGGTGACTGAAGGTCTTTTGGGTTTCCATGCTTCCGTTATTGCTGTCCTGACAGTCTTTGGAAGCTTTATATCAGTGAAATGGCTTTAAGGAGCTCAAGGAGGCATGGAGACTTCTGTGGGAGGTGTACTCTCTGAGAAAATACAGTCTGTTGACGTATACATAGATATGGATTGTTTCATGTGCATTAGTCTTCAAACTGCGTCTTCTTCCTTTGAATAAGGATTAAAACATAAAATATTCAATTAGAGGCTTTAACACCCTTAATACCTGTTGCTGATACACTGGCTGCTACTGTAATGGCCTCTCTATGTTCTGAATCACCGTGGCTGTGATTATGGAAAACAGAGTGAATTCATCACTCTTGTGAAACCCTGCACAATAAAATAAACCAATTAAAAAATCTAGGGAGTGGCGGAAGAAATGTTGTGGAGGCCTATGGAATGGTGGCGCAACTGTGGAAATAGTACCTCTAGTGGAGGAAATGGTGAAAAACACTACAGATGGCGAATAAACGCTCTGATGGAAGTTTGGTGGAGAAATGGACATGGACCGTTAGATTATATGGACTAACGATGATCGACAGTGGGAATTGACTGAGGGGATGACTTTAGAAGGTTGGGGCGAAATGAAATGAACTTTAATATGAAGCATAAAGTTTTAATATCATAACACCAAAATCTGATGCTGGGTGGAAGAAATTAGTTTTAATGCAAATCATAAGGTTTGGACCTTTGAATGAAATACAAAGAAACTGTGTGAAAATGCAATGAAATGGGTTCGAATGGTGGGACCCGGTCAAGGGAGGAGGGCGATTTAACCTGGGCCGTCAGATCTTAGGAGGAGATCGATGGTTGAGATGAGGCAATGAAGTGTTAAGGTTGCACGATAGGAAAACTTGAATGGAACTCAAGATGAGATATGGGCCATTGATTTGGCTTAGATGGACAGCTATGATGAAATAAGGAGGTTATGGGGACACAAGGAGGAAAGGTGGTTTCAGGAGGAAAACCACCGGTATTGTGCGGCTGAAAGGCGGTTTAGAAAATTGCCCAAATCACGCGATATGTCTCGTTGCATGACACGTGGCCTTCAAAAACCACTTATATCGCGTAAATCTCAGGAGTTAAAGCTCAGACATGAAAAATATGCGATATTGATGATGGTCATTGGATTAGGAGTGGGAAGATCGAACAGTGGGAGACAGAGTGCGAAATGAGAAGATGTGCAGGTGAAGTGGGCCATTGGGTTCACTACGGATTGTTGGATTATGTGGATGGACGGTTGTGATTCAATCGGGAGCAGAGGAGGAAAAAGAGTTAAGGGAATGATTAGGAGAAAGGAAGACCGTGAGATCAAAAGTGATGGACGGTGAGGATCTAATCAGAACCGAAGGAGGCAGGGGCCAAATCTCCGATGGGCGATGAAGTGATTACATCTAGACCGTTGGATCGGTGACAAATCAACGAATGTGATTAGATCGGGTTCGATAAATCGGGGAACATAGGGGCAGAGTGAGGAGGAATCTGGGCCAGTGGATTAAGCGGGATGAACAACTTAGATTCAATCGGGGCACGCCAATCGAGATGACCAACGATACGGGATTGGGCGATTGCAATGGTGCGATTGAGTGACCACCGTCTGATATGTAGACAGATCGACAACTCTCATGTAATCTGAGGGTGATGGAAGAGGGGATGGGCACGTCGCGGGATAAGCGCTGACCGTCAAATCTTAAGAGATCGACGGCTCAGATTGCGGCAGGGGACTTCATAGCATAAGACCATCGCATCGGGAAATTTTTGTTTAACAAGGAAACACGCTCCCCGTGATTCTTCCAATTGCGATTAGTGCCCAGGCCTTTAGCGCTTGGTTCTGGGCATGGGGAATATGGGGAAGTGGTTAAGGGGGTTGGCCGAAAGGGGCTTAGCTTGTCTATGGTAAAAAATGGGTTTTTAAGCCAAAAAAGAGGATATTTTAAGGCTAAAAGAGGGATTCGATAGAGAAAATAAGGGGCTATTAAACCAAAAAAAGGGTGTGTGTAAGGTTTAAAGGGGAGTTAGGATGGTTTAGAAGGATAAGTGGGAAATTAAGGGAGGGAAAAAAGGTGAGGAAAACAGAGGTTTAGTGAGTATGAGATAAGAGGGAAAAAGGCCTTTTGGGCATTCTTCTTCACAAACAGACATGATTTTTTACTAGAAACAACAGTGAGGGTTTTTCAAAGGATAAAAGGCGCAGGGAGGCTTCAAGGATGATTTGTTTTTAGGGGAAATGCATTCCTTGAAGACTCAAAAAAAATTTTAGCCCACTGTTTTCTTGTCAAAAAATTCATAGGGGGCTAACAGTGGCTCCACATGGGGATGGCATCTTCTTGAAGGTGTCAAGAATTCAGAAAATAATCTTTGGAGTAGGCCATATACCTGGTACTTGACACATACATTTTTTTTCTTGGATCAGCTGCCACAAATCATGAAGACATCATATCAGCAATAAGCATTCTCCCAAACAACTACCTACCCATACTATAGTCCTAAAATTTTTCTTTTAGGTGCATTTGGACTTGCAGACCCTTTAAATCATCAATTTTTTACAAACAGAAAAAAATAAACCTATTCTACCTCTACCCTTATTACTCCATGAGACCAGATTAAACTGTTGGCCTCATAGTCTTCTCTACCTAAGCTACTATCTGCTAGGATTAAACTGTCTAGCAAATTTCTTCTCTACATTCTAAGACAGAAATTGAAAAAATAGTCAAGACAGGATTAGACTGTCTAGCTTGCTGTGGGCCATGGCACAAAGAAAAAACCGCTCATGGACTGAGAACTTTGCAGAAATTCAAAACTACGAACTAAATGCTCACAGACTGAGCTTTATTGAGCTTTTCCTACCTACTCTACACTAACTTGGAAATCTCTGATGCTCTAGGTGATACAATAATGGCAGTGCAGCTAGATGAGCAATAACAAAAAAGGACAGAAGAACTAACTTCTTATCAGAAACAACCATGGGATGTTCTGCATGTGGGTCTTCAAAACTGAGGCCACCAGCAGTGGTGACCACTTCTGATGTATCTAGCTGCTGTAAAGGATTAATTCTTGAGGGGCTGAGCCAATTAGGGCCTCCATGTACTCTGCCACAGGATCAATCAGAACATGATATAAAATTTCTTCTTTAAGGCCTTCCATGACTAGCAGGTTGTCTGTATCTTGGGCAGTTTCAATCACTGCATCTGCGGTGTGGTCCCTATAATCACACTCCTCTTTTTCCTGGTTGTGAGTATCTGGCAGGTAAGTGTCAACCAGGCATATCTCTTCTTCCACTAGATAAAGAAAAATATGTTTGTGGGAAAGAATATCCCCTCCATCTTCACTGCAGTTTGCATGGGAGGACTCATCGTGTATGGAGGGGCTGTCCTCTTATAACCCCGGTAGGTTCTGTTGGGATGAACTGAAGTCTGTGAAAAATTAACATATTCTTGAGCAGAGGTTTCTTTGATTACCTCGACCCTTTCAGGAGAAGGTTCAGGATTTTCATCTTGCTCAAAATTTTCTACATTTCTTTCTTCCTTGTCCTCTGTACTAGAAAGCTGCTGACTTCCTTCTTCATGGCAATCATAACTGATGTTCTGATGTATAATAGAGTGAAAATTCAAGGAATATTTGTCTTCTATCATGCTTTCAACACTTTCTTCATCAGTATCATAGATGGCCTACATCGTCTCATCACCTTCTTGCATTTGATGGCCACGATCTTCCTCTAATGAATCTACAGATGATGGCCCTATGAGCTTAGCTTCCCTTTGGAAGAAATCATCATCAGATAGATCATCATTAGATAAATCATAATTATAAGCAACATTATCCATCAAACCCTCGGGGAGCTCAGCAAGTCTTTCTTCAAAATAATCTGCAAGTTCATTTTCTGATTCAAACTCTTGTTCATCATACATGCTTTGCAAGTAACTCATGTCTTGCAGTGGTCTAGTTTTTTTTCCCTAAGGACAAGGCGTAGGTCTCTTCCAATCATCATTTATGGTTTCAACCTCGTATTCTTCCTCTTCTATGTTCAGCAGGGCGTTGGCAGTCTCAATCCATCTTTCCAGCTTGTTCTCTAGAGAGATCTGCACTATTTGCTATGCTCAGTATTTCTTTGCTTCTTTTAATTTTTCCTCCCTGCACTTTATGTTGTATTTGACAGTAATCGCTATGCTCTGCATTTATTCTAGGCTCGAAGGCTCTCTTTCTCTTATATGGAATTCCACCTCAGGATCGAAAGAACTCGTATAGTGCAATAGAGCCCATCCCAAGGGTGGTTTTATGTTAGCAGGTATTGCATTATATACCCTATTAAAACTGGCTGAAAATTCTTGTACTGTCTCTCCTGGCTGCCTTCTCAAATTCCGATACTCTTCTAGGATGAGGAAAACATTTCTCGGGGTTTCCCATTTATCAAGGAAAACTTGAGAAAATTGATGAAAGTTGAAAATGCTTGTAGCTGGAAGGTTTTTAAACCAACTCTTAACATTTCCTTGTAATGACAAGGAAAACATTCTAATGCGCACATCATCATCTTCTGTTTCATACAAGTCAAGTAAATCCTCGAGATTTTGAACATGTTCCTCAATAGTGGCCCTTTTATTTTCTCCATCAAAAATAGGTAGTTGTTTTATAAGCTCTGCAGGAAGGGGTTGGAAGATAAGAGGTAAAACCAGAGGCTTGTATCTTTCTATGACCTTTGTGGGTGTGGGAAGTGCAATAGGAGACTCATGGCTACTTGAATCTTCCTTAGGAGTAGGAGATACAACATGAGGCTCTTTTTCCACCAAGTTTTTCACAGGAGCATAGGTCTGCTCATGATCTGAAGATTGAGGTTTGAGATCTTTCCCATACTCAATGTGGGTTTCGTGTTGGTACACTTGATCAGGCTTAAAGTAGGATAGAACATAGCGATAGACAAAAACAATGAATCCTTTAAACTAAATCCAACCCAGATGTTCTACCCTTCTATGAAGCCTGGCCATATTTCAGGTTCTTCCTCCAGTGGAGTCTTTGAGAATTATGGAGTGTGGAGTCGCCAGGTGGATGAATTGACTATTTGAATCAGGCTGTTGTCCACAATCAGAATTAAAATACCAATCTAACCAAATATTTTGGGTCTTTTCAGAGCCAAACGGTATCTAAGATAAAATGCACTCAGCTCCCCAGTGGAGTCGCCATTATGTTGGGGTTCTAGTGTTTTGGCCAGATTGGCAGGACCAAAAGACCGGACAACATCAGAGCCAATTTGGGGCCCTAGGATCTAACCCTCCTGGACCTGGAGATGGATCTCTCAAATAAAGCAAAGAATGATATATCTTTGAAGTTCAAAATGAGGTATTAGACTAGGTATGAAGCACGAAGGGGGTTTTAAATGATTTTGTTGGTTGTTGGGTTGGTATAAGATCATTAACTCAGAAGATTATGGAATGAAAGGAGCAAAGACAGCAGGAAGTTTCGACAAAAGAGGGTAGGTTAGGAATGTGCCATCCATTGGGCTATGGAGTCATGAAAGGAAATTACTTGCAAAACAACTAGCCAAGGTTTTCAGAGGGCAAGTCATCTATACTAAGGATATTCAAGATAGATGGTGAAATGGAACAATAAGGAGTGAAAGGAAAGACACAAAGGGTAGCTTGAGATCAGACCAGAGGTCATCTAACTCTAGATCTGCTTTAGCATACTCTGGAAAATACTTAAGATTTAAACACAGAACTAAGCCTGAGATCATAGAAGGACTTTTAACCTTCAATGATTTGACACTAGCTCATGAGATCTTAGAAAGGCCAATCTGTTTGAAAAGGACCCCAGTGGACAGGGCTCACACTAAATCCCCGGTATCCCAATTCTTCTAGCTCAAACCCAACAAGAACATCATAAGTAGCAAACCAGAATTCACTAATCAGCTAGTAGTGAATAACAGCTACTACACTGGTTAAAGTACGTGAATTTTCTCTTAGATTCACATTCAGCAGAAATACATCAAGGATAAGAAGAGCAGCGGGCATTAAGGTACCATGCAGGGGTATATCTTAAGCATGATTTATTGATTCTTATCAGAAGATCAATGGAAAACATGAATAATGTAAATAGAAAATTAAATAAGAGAAACATCACCCGTAATATAGACCAGGATCCTGTGAAATCTGCTTGATTAATTGATGTGAAAAAACTAGTCACATACACTGAGCTCAATGGCTAATACAGTCCAAGCTTTCTCCTCCTAGCCTACTAAATTACAAACTATTCAACTACTCTCCCCAAAACTGTTTTAACAGTTAAACGAATCCCTACAACTACAATTACAACAACAACAACAACCTTTACAATGTGTTCTTCAAGGGTTCTTATAGGAGAATGAAAAATAGCGGGAGCAGATGTGAATTTAATTGATTCATTAAGACAGAGTGGAGGAATTTTCCACGCCCACTCTGCTTAATAGCTCTGCGCTGTACTCTGTAGTCTGGTTTGGGGTCTTTGTCAGGTCGATATTGAACTAAGATGTTTTCTTTAAACTCCTTTTTGGCTGTAAGGCACTCTGTTCTGTCTTCTGAAGAAAGTAAGGTGACTAAAGGTCTTCTGGGTTTCCATGCTTCCATTATTGCTTTCTTGACAATCTTTGGAAGCTTTCTGTCAGTAAAATGGCTTTTAGGAGCTCGAGGAGGCATGGAGACTTCTGTGGAGAAAATATGGTTTGCTGACGTATACACAGATATGGCTTGTTTCATGTGCATTAGTCTTCAAACTGCATCTTCTTCCTTTGAATAAGGATTAAAACATCAAATATTCAATTATGGGCTTTAACACCCTTAATCCCTATTGCTGATACATTGGCCATTGCTGTAATGGCCTCTTTGTGTTCTGAATCACCGTGGCTGTGATCATGGAAAACAGAGTGAATTCATCACTCTTGTGAAACCCTGCACAATAAAACAAACCAATTAAAAAATCCAGGGAGTAGCGGAAGAAATGTTGTGGAGGCCTGCGGAATGGTAGTGCAACTGTGGAAACAATGGCTGTAGTGGAGGAAATGGTGAAAAACACTGCAGATGGCGAAAAAACGCTCTGATGGAAGTTTGGTGGAGAAATGGACGTGGACCGTTAGATCAGATGGGCTAACGATGATTGACGGTAGGAATTGACTGAAGGGATGACTTTAGAAGGTTGGGGTGAAATGAAATGAACTTTAATATGAAGCATAAACTTTTAATATCATAACACCAAAGTTTGATGCTGGGCGGAAGAAATTAGTTTTAATGAAAATCATATGGTTTGGACCTTTGAATGAAATATGAATAAACTGCGTGAAAATGCAATGAAATGGGTTCGAATGGTGGGACCCAGTCAAGGGCAGAGGCTGATTTAACCTGGGCCATTAGATCAAAAGAGGAGATCGATGGTTGAGATGATGCGATGAAGTGTTAAGGTCGCGCGATGGGAAAACTTGAATGGAACGTGAGATGAGATATGGGCCATTCATCTAGGTTAGATGGACGACTATGATTAAATATGGAGGTTGCGAGGACACAAGGAGGAATGTGGTTTCAGGAGGAAAACCACCAGTATCGCACTGCTGAAAGGCGGTTTAGAAAATTTCCCAAATCACGCGATATGTCTCATTGTGTGACACGTGGCCTTCAAAAACCGCTTATATCACATAACTCTCAGGCGTTAAAGCTCAAACACAAAAAATGCGTGATATTGATGATGGTCTTTGGATCAGGAGTGCGAATATCAGACGGTGGGAGATGGAGCGCGAAATGAAAATATGCAGGGTGAAGTGGACCATTGGGTTCACTACGGACCGTTGGATTATGTGGATGGACGGCTATGATTCAATCGGAAGTGGAGGAGGCAAAATGGTTAAGGGAATGATCGGGAGAAAGGAAGACCGTTATATCAAAAGGGATCGACGGTCAGGATCTAATCGGAACCGGAGGAGGCAGGGGCCAAATCTCTGATGGGCGATGAAGCGATTACATCTAAACCGTTGGATCGGTGATAGATCAACGACTGTGATTGGATCGGCGTCGACCAATCGGGGAACACAGGGGTGAAGTGAGGAGGAATATGTTCTGTTGGATCAAGTGGGATGAACGGGTCAGATTCAATCACGGGACGCCAATCACGAGGACCAATGATATGGGATTGGGCGATTGCGATGGTGAGATTGAGCGACCACCGTCCGATTTGGAGACATATTGATGGCTCTCATGTAATAAGAGGGTGATGGAAGAGGGGATGAGCGTGCCATGAGATAAGCGCTGACTTTCAGATCTTAAGAGATCGACGGCTCAGATCACGGCGGGGGACTTCATAGCATAAGACCATCGCATCAGGAAATTTTTGTTTAACAAAGAAACACGCTCCTTGTGATTCTTCCGATTTTGAATAGCGCCCAGGACTTTAGCGCTTGGTTCTGGGCACAGGGCATATGGGGAAGTGGTTAAGGGGGCTGGCGGAAAGGGGCTTAGCCTCTTTATGGTAAAAGATGGGGTTTTAAGCCAAAAAAGAGGATATTTTAAGGCTAAAAGAGGGATTTGATAGAGAAAATAAGGGGCTATTAAACCAAACAAAGGGTGTATGTAAGGTTTAAAGGGAGTTAGGATGGTTTAGAAGGATAAGTGGGGAATTGAGAGAGGGGAAAAAGGTGAGGAAAACAGAGGTTTAGTGAGTATGAGATAACAGGGGAAAAATCCTTTTTGGGCATTCTTCTTCATAAAAAGAGAGGCTTTTTGACTGAAAACAATAGTGAGGGTTTTTCAAAGGACAAAAGGAACATGGAGGCTTCAAGGATGATGTGTTTTAAGGGGAAATGCATTCCTTGAAGACTCAAAAAACATTTTAGCCCCCTGTTTGCTTGTCAAAAAATTCATAGGGGGCTAACATGTCCAACGCTGTGATACAAAATAATAAATACAATCAGGCTCCACACCCAAAAATAATGATCTGAAGTCGATAGGAAGTGACCTGGTCGAAGGAGGGCCATAATGTTTCCCACATCATCGAGACGAGATAGAGGAACATGATGAAAGTGGATCAACACCAACAGGAGATCAGAGGAAGGTCGACAAATGTAAAGGAAAAGTTGTCTTGAACATATGAGTAGAACGAGACTGGATTTGGCAGTATTTGACATCAAAATATATAAGGTCATGATGACATGGGAAAAATAAAATGAGAGGTCAAAAGAGATTACCCAAACCCATGGAGGCAAAAAATGAAGAAATGAGATGGCCCCAACCCAACACGAATGCAGAGAACTGCCATGTTCAGGTGTGACATACTGCCAACATAACTACAACTTGGCTCCATTTCCCCCCGTCATTTCTAGCGAGTACCGTAATTATTTTTTTTAAATCTTGAAGGGGATAGCATATGCTTGTACTATAATTTTTTCCTTCGGACAAATCCGACCTAGTACATTTTATGAGCACTATGAAGGAGGAACTCAAAATAACGTCATGGTGATGATTCCCGATGTCATCCGGGTTTAATTAGTCTAACAAAGGGAGAAATCAACATCTTTTCATGTTTAGAGATTTGAAAAGAAGGAAGAAAATAAAACTCCAACAGTCCCTTTTCGTAACTAGTCTCACAGATCCGAAAAGGTAGAAAATTGTGTCTGAGAGAACCTCTTAGTCATGATAGGGTAAGGTATTCCCTTTTCATAAATAATCTATCCCAACCTAAAAAAGGGTTAAACGTATACTGGGTAGATATCGTTTCGCAGCCTTTTAACAAGTTCAAAATGACAAGGATCTCGGCAATCTCTTCAATTTTAGAGAGTCATAAAATGGCTAAAAGGTGACTCTAGTAGTGAATTTTTCATGTTTTTACCGAGTCCGAAAAAGTATAAAATATAGCTCGTTACTTCATCATTGTCGCATGAAAACCTATTGCTGCACAAGAGACATGTATGAAACCTATTTTTCGAAAATAATACAATAAAATAATTGAAAAACATGCCTTAAAACCTAATTAGGGTTGTGAAAAAGTTATAAGATGAAAAAAATGGTAAAAATAATTACTTTTCACTTTTTACCTCTTGTGGAGTAATAGTTACCCATTTTACTGTGCAATCTTGCGGCGACGATAGTGACCAATCCAATAGATCAATCGCAAATCCGTCAACTTTAGGTAAGAGCTGAGATCCCTCTTGTCATTTTAAGCTATTTCTTGCTTCCTGAAATTGTCAATTTCAAATTTTGGGGGGAGGAAATGTAAAAATTAGGGCTGCGCAGTTGGTGAAGGTTTCAGGCACAGAGTCGCGCCAACTGCTCGATTTTTAACACTAGGGCACGCCAATGGCACAAACCAATTTGTAGCAAAAATATACATCAAATACTCCAATTTTTTACAAATTTAAGGGTTAAAATTGACTGATACCGCTCATGTATGTGTGTTTGCAGGCAGAAAGAGGAAAAATGGTCATTGAATGGAAATAACGAGAACATAGTGAAGAAGATGAGCTAGCCATGGAAAATGAGGGAGTTATGGAAGCCCTTAGAAACTATGGTTTGAAAAAATTCTTTCTAACACCATGTATCCAAGCCCAACCAGAATTTCTACAATATCTTATCAGTATATGGAATGAAAATCAGGAGAAGTTCATCCTACGAGATTTAGAACTTAAGATTGATGTCTCTGACATGTACTTCATCATAGGATTATTGTGGAGAGGTGCAACACCACTCCTAACTAGCACCCGGCCCTGCATGGAAAATACGACCATGGTGATAGATAGGGTATGTCGAGGAGCGTGGAAAGGATCAGGTAGTGGGAAAGTTGATATACAAACTATCTCAGATTTGACACTACGCGTGGTATTGCATACCATCACACGGGCTGCGGGATCACAAGCACCACACAAAGCAACAAAGACACGGTTGCTTCTTGCTGTAGACTGCATGGCTCTGACCATCTACAACTAGGCAGAGGTTGTGACCATAAACATGAAGCGCCAACTAACCAAATGCAAGAAGACCAAACTGAAACAATTTTGTTATGGATCTATTCTGGTATCGTTCTTCCTGGAACGATTACCAACTTTTTAGAAACACGAGGTTATAGTCCCGACACCACCAATGAGAGAACCACGGATGGCCCGATGGGAAGCTCTAATTCCAAGGGCAGGTGGCGGCCAACAGATGTCCTGGAGGCCAAATTTTTTTTATTAGCTCCATCGGCAATTGATTATCATGGAGGACTGGCCCTACTTTAGCATATATTTCACTGATGATCTGGACCTCCCACTCCTGGAGGGAGAATATTGGGATGAAGATTTGGGTGAGACTCATTTTTAAAGTTTTATGAGTATTATGATTTTTTTTTTATTTATGCATGTTATAACATTAAATCCATGTGATGCAAATGTTGGCCTAGAGAGACTTTCCAGTATGTCACCGATAGCAAGGCAAATCCCTCGCAATTTCAACCCTCAAGGTGAGGGCGGCAAGGAATATGAGATAGTGTGCAACCTAGAGGGGATCACACGAGGAGTCCCAGATTATGCAAATTTTGATTACATTCCTCACGCCTACTAGAGACATACCATAGGGGTGCCCAGCCGAATTCACCACTCGCTGAGGAGGCTAGTATGGGTCGTGACATGTTATCACGAGCACCATGCTGATTAGACACCTAGGTTTATTTTATCTGCATATTTTGCGAGACATGATGTCTCGGGATGTAATAGAAAAATACATATATTTTTTGACGTTATGATGCACACAGTTGCAAACATGCGATATATATATATATATATATATATACATCTATTTCCTTGCATGGATCTCTTACATATGATGATGCTTTTACAGATGATGCAATGGTCTATCCAATACAATGTTAGCCACTATATCATTTAATGTGCTCATTCATCTAGGAATATGTTGATAGGTAATAAAATCAAAATGTATTTCCAACAAATGAGTACGTAAATACAATCTGAAAATGTGTGGATTTCTAACTGAATAATTATTATTGAGTTGCAGAACAACAAGCTGTGAATCTAGATTTAAAAGCAATGCACGTATGCTAAGGTTTATTTCCTCGATTAATAGCTCAATGACAGTTCTATATTCAGCGACATTTTTTGTAGTTCTTCCTAGAAAAATACCTTGCAGATCTATCAACTCACCAGCAGGATCATAGATTCCCCGGGCTACTGAAGACACATTCCTGGTACTACGAAAAGCACCATCCGCGAAACTGACATAAGGGGTAATAGAAATCTGCACAATAAGCAAGACCCAATAAGCAGGAAAATGCACACAAAGCACACCCAACCCAAAAACATGTAGAAAAATGAAAACAACACCCATGTATACCTATTACGCATGAATGACTCACACATAATATGTTTTGAGATACAACCCATTTCTAGGCTATTCAATAGGATGACCTTCATAGTCAATTAGCTCATAGGCCCCATTCTACAACACACCTTTAACGATGTAGGGCCCATGCCACATAGGTTGAAATTTTGCTGCCCCAATCTTATCATGATCTTGGTCATAGAGGAGGACAAGATCTCCTTCAACGAAAGAACAAGGGGAAACTGATTGATCAAAATGAGCTTTGACCTACTTTTTTTATGCTTTGATAATGAGAGTAGCAAAGCAGCGAGTTTCATCTAGCCTTTCTAAATAAAGGAGACGCTCTTCTTCTGGCGAAGTATCTGGCAGTAATTCAACAGTCAACTTGAGCGAAGGTATTTCACATTCAATCATAAGAGTAGCTTCTAGGCCATAAACCAACTGAAAAGGAGTAAACCCAGTTGCGTTCTTCACTGAGGTTCGATATGCCGAAAGAGCCGAATATAACATGAGATGCCAATTTGATTTTTGGATCCCAATCGTACGTTGAAGCATTGTGACAAGAAATTTGTTCACAACTTTAACCTGGCCATTGGCTTGAGGGTAGTACAATGTTGAGCTGTCGTGACATAGACCCAAATTAGATGTCAATTCCGCCACCATATAATGCCGAAAATGGGAACCATGATCGATAATGATGGCTTGAAGGACACCAAACCTAACAATAATATGATTTAATATGAGCTGAGAAACTGTCTTATCATCAGCGGAAAGTGTAGGCATTTCTTCGGCCCATTTGGTGAAGTAGTCTACGACTACGATAATATAATCATGCCCCTCAGCCGATTGAGGGTTACACGTCATAAAATCGATGCCCCACACCACAAAGATACCAACGGTAATGACAAGGTGAAGAGGAAAAGGTGGCGCATGGAACTTATGTTGATAAATCTGGAAATCATGACATTTACAAACTATGACAATACAGTCTTTGAAAATGGAAGGCCAAAAATAACCATCACAAAGAATTTTCTGTGTAGTGGCAGAACCAAACATGTGACCGCCATAGGCTCCACTATGACAATCATTCAGAGCTTTCTCGACTTCTTCGAGGGTCGAACATTGTCAGAATATGGAATCAACTCCAATATGATAGAGAGTATCTCCAACGATACGATAAGGTTGCAACTGATGGTGGATGCGTCGGCGGGCATCCTTCGTTAACTCAGATATAAAAGATGAAGTTTGGAGATAGATGATGATATCATCCGAAGAGCAAGTAATCCCAATATGGATTTTCTTGACAATGCCTGGTTTAATGGAAATGTCGATAGGCATCGTCTGAGTGATATTACTCAAGTTACCTTTCGAAAAACCTCATGGATGTGAACAAGTGTTTGAAGCGGAGGAGAAGGAACTTGAGATGAAAAACACTCAAGACAGGTAGACATGGCACAAAGAATTGGCAGAAACGAGGAATGATGATGAACATCATCCCACAGTAGATCGGAAAAAGACAGAGTTTCCACAATAGCCTCATCAGAAGGAAACACTTCTTTCAAAGGATCCGGTGAATCAAAATCATCAAGTCAAGGGGATGGGGAATAGCTGTCAAGAGTTATGTTCAAAGGAGCAGAATCATGATTAGAATCCGATGCAGCAATGAGTTCACAATAATCAATTTCAATCAGACTCAAAGGCATCGAATCGCCGAATGAATTGATTTGTTCAGGAGAAGGGATAACCCAGGGGTCATCGGTTCAAGAAATCATGTTGGCCTGAATAGTATTTGGTGGTGGAAGAGGGAAAAAACCCATGAGGGCAAGATCCTTGAAAATGCCTAGCACTACACTCTCGTAAGGAGTAGGAATCTTGTCTACATACGGAACGTTGTTCTCAAAAGAAGAAGTAAAAAAAGACAATTGATCAACAGTAATAATCTTTCCTTTGTCCGGAAACTTCAAAACACGAAAGAGAGTGGATGGAATGCACAACATGGTGTGAGTCCAACTACGTCCAAGGAGGAGATTATAATTTATTTTTGCATCAACGACTTCAACCTTGACATTGACTATTTTCCCTTCTAACGTGGCCGGCAAACTAGCGAGAACACCAATAGGTTTAGACTTTCTTCCATAAAATTCTTCAAGGGCATTGGGTGATGAAGTAAGAGCCGGAGAACCAATGGCTTTCCAACAAGTAGATGACATAACACAGGTAGATGCACCTCTTCCATGACAGCCTGGTGAATATTCAAACCATTAATACCAATATGAATAATGAGTGCAATTTGGTGTGGGAGTTGCGGGATGAAATTCTCTAAATCGAAAGCGAGAAAACTAGTATCGACAGGATCAATCCCACCTATCACAGATAACAAAGCTTTCCATTGTGAAGGACAATTTGAAGTACTTCTAATGTAGACATTATGAATGGCGCTTGAGCCAACTCCTAAAAAATACTGTAATGCTGAGTGTTATAGCATCATTTTTCACCCTCATGTGATTCACGATTGTCTCTTTGGCCTTGGGCACCCATTCCCATAGAATTGAACAAATTTCCTAAAAAACAGTGTTAAAAATCCCATACGCGGGTATGCCTAGACTTTTCCGCATGTGTACGCGAGTCCATACACATTTTTCCGCGTATGCCATTAAAATCATTAAAAAATATATAAAATTCCCTATTTTCAGGCTGGGTTGATGGTTACTCCAGTAGTTCAACCACCCTAGCACGTGGCCAACTGTTTCCAACTGATTGAAACTACTTTGAGGGAGTATAAAAGCCCCTCATGTGCATGGCCTAAGGGAGAGAGAAATTTATAGACATTATACTCTGTTGGAGCCCCAATTCAAGTCTGATTTCCCGTGCCTTCTGCACTTTTCCAGATTTTTACAGGAAACCCTTGTTTCCTGGAGATGTTCATCAGTTTATATGTCATCTCGTGTGCACAAGTCTTGAAAGTATCCTAGCAAGGCAAGGGTGGGACGGATCTGGACGACGGTCTGTACGAAGATCGTGGAAGGATTCAGGTGATCTCTCCACTTTTTATTACTGTACATGCTATTCGTAATGAAGAAGAACCATCTTGTTCCCGAATTCATGTGTTAATATCTGCTTGCATATGTGAAAAGATCATTATTTAAGAATTTATTATTGTTTATATGATGTTTCACATGGATTACACTGCCATTTAGGAGAAGTATATGCTGTACAACTATATTTCCGTGCATGTTCTTTCTTGATTTCCAGGTTGAAGAGGAAGAAGGGTTGCTGGGGGTTGGACCCTGTGGGATCTACATCAAACGTAGGATTGCGGGTGAGTTCTACTATCGATGTTATCTAGTTTTTAGCATACAAGTGTGGTTGTGTGAGTCCTTCTTGAATAGCATGCCCTGATCTGTGAAGGTTTTGACCCAACAAATCTCTAGGGAGTTCTATTTCCTGAAACAGAACTGGCGACTCCACTGGGTATCGCATTCTTATGATTCCCGTGTTGGGTGGTTTCAGCTATTTGAAAGGTTTCCAACAGTTTTAATTATTATTTCCAGTCCAGTTAACTTTTTCTCAGTCAGACTGAAGTCCTGGTTCTTTATCCAGGCTTGATATTTTTTATTTTTCATTATTTGCTTTCTCATATGCGAGTTTTGCTTCACACGGTCATGTACACACGCAATTTTTGTTAAAGGAAGTCACGTATAAGCGGGTTTCCTTTGACACAGGCGTGTATGCACGCTTGTTGAAAAGATGATAAATAGTGTATGCCTGGGCAAATTTTGAAAATTTTGATTTCTTGACTTTTTAGTCTTGTCTGCCTATGGAGACCTGTTCCTGCAGTGTCTTTATAGTCTCTGGATTGTGTTGATAGTGGTTATCGGTCTTTTTCTCTCTTGTTTGGTGGAAGACTGGCTTATTAGGAAAATCTTGTTTTTTTAGTGCTTTCATTTCTGGTTCGAGTACCAAGATCTCTTTCTGGGGATTCTTGGTTGTTTTTCTTAATCATAACAAAGAGCTTCTGCTCATATACTCTTTCCTCATTTTATGTTTTTCCTTGCACTTGGATTTTTTCCTGCATTCGGTTATTTTTCTTGAGTTCATTTGACTAGGTCTTGTTGCAATTTTTGAAGAGTCTTTCTTGGTTCTTTGAAGTTTTTGTTTGCTGCAAGGTTGTACTATTCTTCTGGGCTGAGTTACTGAGTTTCTTGTCTTCTTTTGCACATATAAATCTTGCTACTAAGTGGCACTATAATATTTGGAGCGTTTTTGAAGTTTTGCTTGAAATTCAGAGTTGTTTGGCTTGGTAATTGGATAGTTTTCTTGGTCTCTTCAAGCTCTTCTTTTTATAAAATTCAAAAGCTCAAAAAACATTTTGTTTTGTCATTTGCTTTTGTTTTGCATTTTTGTTTTCGTTTTGTTACATATTTTGAAGCTTTGTTGAGATTTATTGCCTTTGGTTTCTGACTTGATTTGGGAAGGGAATTGTCATTGGTTTCTTCCTCTTGTTTCAAGCATATTTTGGTGTCTTTATACTGAGAGTTTCTAATTTTGGGAACTAGTTTTGTGGACAACTGAAAAGTGATAAAACTGAAGGATTCTTTGGAAATTTCTCTTTTCTTTGTTAGACTTTGCATCTTAGAATTTTCATGCTCTTAGTTATTTGCATTAGGTGCACTTAAGCATTTGTAGTCTTTTTCATAGATTTTGCGACTGTGAGTTTGATTTTTGAAAAGAAAAGAAATATATAGTCTCGTAGAACCCGTGTAGAAATTTCTTTTCATTGAAAGGCAATTACTGCATTTGCATGTAGTTTGGTTTTCATTAATTTATTTTCTGCGTCATAAAACACCACAAGTTTCATTTCCATATCCCATTGACCTAATATAACAGCCAATTAAAATAAGCGCTATAATTTAAAAACAACTATCAATTTTTTTATTAAGTGTTATACACTAACTAGCTAGGTTGTAGGGCCTTGGATTAGGTGAGTGGAGAGCTAACTCTCCAAGGCCGCTCAAAATAAAACATAGAAGTTTACTAATTGAGCGAAATCCAACTTCGTTAGGTGGACCGGGAAAGCTCTCCTCCAGAGAGTCAAGCGCGAGGGGAAGTGAAGGCCGAGAAGAGAGATACCCCCTCTCTAATTTGCTGGATCTTGCCTCAAGACCGTTCCACCCGGCTTTCGACATGGATTGGTGCCCATAGTTTCCATTCCTAGGTTCCACACAGGTGACTACGGGGGGGAATACCCGTGGTACCTGAGGCAGATGTCATATCACTTCCAGCAGTACTTCTGGGGGCTGCCCTTGCGAAGCTTGGGTACTTGTTCCGGAAAAGGCTATTGTTAGGAGGTCGACATAACTATTTCTGTTACCTTCGCTAGTAGGCCTAGGCCGTAATTATCCCATACTACTTTCGGGAGGTCCTATTTTTCGCTTTCTCGTATTTTGGTGTCCGGTCCTAATCACCCGGAGCAGAAATACCTGAAGGCTGCTTGCTTGGTTGTATCTTAGGGATTTTTGTAGTGAGTGCTCTTTGCTCCTAGATTTCTTAGCTTTATAATTTTTTGAGTCTAATTAAAACTTGTTAAAGTGGTTGATCAAGCGCCTCGTCGATAGAGGAGAATCTGGGGGTTATTTCCCAAGAGTGCAGAGCCTTCTTCAAGAAAGCGTAGGAGTAACATAGCAGGTGAATATCACCCTGTGGTATCTAACGCAGTGGAGAGTGATCCTCCACAAGGGCTTGAAGGTTTCGTAGTTGGTTCTGGTGTTGGTTCCGAGAGGAGCGCTCTGCTCACCTCGAGAGTCTTATTTCCGGGAGAGTTAGGAATAGAAGTAGAGGAAGTACCTGAGTCTCCTCAGTCACTTCCATCTCCTATTCCTCCTAATTATCCGTTCTTTTTTGAGTACATCAGACCTAAGTTTGCAAGACCAGAAGATCCTCCATTTTATTCATACCTTTCGATGGCCACGACTGGGAACGCGGCTTCTGCTGTGAGTGCTGCAGGCATTCAGACTCCTGCTTCAATTGAAGGAGGAGGCACTATTGCTATATCTACGATTGCTTCTAGTACTGCTGTGTTTGGCTCTGGGTTCACCCAAGCACATGCTTCTCAATCTGGTCCCTTTTGTTTTGGAATGCCCACTAGTGGGATTCCTCCTTTTTCCTTTTCCGCTGCTGCAGCTGCATCTACACCCATGTCTTCCATGGCTAGTGGGTCAGCTTCTTTTCAAGGGTTCCCCTTCGGAACTGGGCATATTCCTAGTTCAAATCCTTCTTTAGGGTCTTTTCCTTTTACTTCTCAGACTCAGAGTTTTAACCCTTGGTCTGGAGGTCAGAGTTCGACTACTTTTACAGGTTGGAACCCTGTATTCACAACAGCGGGGGCAGGGAATCAATTTTACGCTGGTCACCAAGGGAATGTTTCTTTCCCTTCGTCGAGTTCTTATCAGACTTTTTCCCCTCTTTCTAATGCTTGGAACCCCTATCAGGGGCTTTCCTCTTCATTCACTACTTCGGGGGGGGAACTGGTCCGGTGTTTGGTAACTCTACATTGGGAGGGGGTCCTTCTCCAAATGTTGGGTCATTTGGCCCAACATTTTATACGAGTTATTTTTGGCAACCTGGTGCCTCATCAAATCCAGGGTATTATTTTCAGAATGTAGGGAGTTCATCCCATCAAGGATGGAATCCTCAGGCTCCACCTCGTTTACCTTTTCTGGCAACGTTAAACTTTCCAGATCTGTCGAAATTGACGAATGATCCGATCCGATATAGTCCGGGGTGGCCTCCGGTTCCCACCAAACTACCTTCAGACATTCCAAAGTTTGAAGGCAAGAATGGAGAGGACCCGGCTGACCATATGACCACCTTCCATTTATGGTGTTCTTCTAACTCCCTGATCGACGACTCGAATAGGTTGAGATTGTTTCAACGCACCTTAACTGGAAACGCTGCCAAGTGGTATATTGAGTTAACTGGGGGCAGTTTTGCTACGTTTGGAGATCTAGCTACAACATTTCTAAATCATTTCCAGTTGTCTGTCCGTTATGATGTCGGGACTGAACTCTTAGCTAATTTTAAACAGGACGATGCAACCCACATTTCTGATCATATTCAAGAATGGCGGAGAAGGAAGAGGCTTATTAAAGCTCATATTCCAGGAGAATTCCTTTTGGAATGGTTTCTGAAATCTCTGCAGTCAGATATTTCTAAGGATGTATCCCTGTCCGGGGTATTTTCCGAGGAGCAAGCCATTTTTAGGGCCCAGCAGCTTGAATTGATATATTCTCAGTCTGGGGTCCTTCATAAATATTTGCCTAATGCTCCTCGCTCCAAATTGGACTTATCCAAGACTAAACCCGGTCCTCATGGTGATGGACTTATTGGGTCGATCAATAGTGGTGCAGCTAACCTGCTTAGTCAATTGCAGCAGTTGTCTTTACAATCTGCTCCTTCTGGTCAGGCTGTGCCTGCTGAATCATCGCCTTCTCAATCTTTGTCGGTGAATGCTATTCAGAATTCTAACCCTAAAGAAAATCAACAATCTGAAGGGAAGAAGAAGGGACGTAATAAGAAAAAGGGCAAGAATGGGAAGGGTAATGCAAATAAATCCAACGAGCATGTTGGTGAGGGTCCAAAGGATAAAAATAAAGTGAAGTTTCCATGCAATTTATGTGCTGGAGACCATCTTACTCACCTTTGCCCTAAAATTCAGGATGCGCAACGCTTGTTAGCTCAGCAGGGTTCTTCTAGTTCCCAGGCTGTGTTGACAAACCCTTTTCCCCAAGGGCAACAACTAGTTGTTGGCGCGAATCAAAATACTGGGGCTTCCTCTGGGGGCACCCAGGAAGGGGAAACTCCATCAAACATATACATGATGAGTGCTCACGTGGATATCGCCATGAGATCCCGTGATTATGGCGAAGATGAGTCTTCGAAAGCCAAGGGTGCTCCCGATGCTACTGAGCTGCTTCACATCACGAAGCCTACTGTTGAGCCTATACCTCGGATGCCCAAAGCATCTACTAAGCATACGATGATTAATCCAAATGCCAGGGCTGCCCAGAACTACTTTATTGTGGAAGATTTGGCATAGAGTCCTTGTGCCATGTCGACTCTTGAGGTGCTCCAGTCTTGTCCAGCTCAGCGCAGTGCTCTGCTCACTGCTATTGGGGTTGTCGATCCAAAGAACTCTCTTATGATTACATTCGATATGACTAATTTTAAAAAGAGACTCCCCCATCATATGGTTTTTCATATTAAATCATCATACAAGAAATTTAATATTTTCTGGACGGTCGTTGATGAGGGTGCTTCCACATGTGTGATGTCTCTCACATGTTGGAAGGGAATTTGATCTCCCGCAGTTGTTCCATCTGCTACTCTTCTGACTGTGTTTGATGGTCATTCTCACAGACCACATGGTATTTTCCCAGCTTTTCCCATCTGTGTTGGGGGAAAAACTGTAAATATAGAGGTTGAGATAGTTGATGCAAGCTTGGACTACAACCTTCTATTGGGGAGAAACTAGATTTATGAGATGGATGCCATTGCATCTTCATTATTTCGAATTATTTGTTTCCCTCATGAAGGGAGGATTGTTACGGTGGATCAACTGGACTATTCTCCTATAGACCCGAATGCATCTACTGACTCAACTATTCCAAAGTTGGATAAGGCCAAGTCGCCTGTTGAGAATTTAGGGGTTGGAATGTATTCTTCTTTGATGTGTACTTTTGATATTCCACCTCCTACTGTTCATATAATTGAAATTTCATCCTCCAGGGCTCCTCTTCGAAGAGAGTTCTTTAGAACTCATTATTTTTCGGACCCTTGGACCTTACCTTCCCCTACCTCCACATTAGAGGAAGGTCAAGTGGGTGGAATGGCATTTCCAATGTCTGCAGCTGAGATTTCTTATCAATCTATTGTTGACAATGCAGAGTCCATTCCAGCTCCTCTTTCACTGGAAGAGTTGGATGGAGATGTGGCTCCAGCTTGGACACCTAGTTCTTCTTTCGCCTAGGATTGCCTTGATACCACTTTTCCATCTGAAGAGGCCATCCTGGAAGCTATGACTGGTATAGATAGACCGTGGGATGATTTGCATCATCGGTCCTACTTTTTACCTAATTTGAGCGAAGTTGAGTCAAGTTTTCCAAGTCCTTTGTCTACTGGTCCTGTTCACCCAGTCCTGAACCCTTTAGCACCAACACAGGTATATGCTGAGGGGAACATGGCAGTGATTTCTCCAACTATCCCGGTGAAAATTTCCACGGATCCCAATGTTATAGAGAATTTTTTCATCAGAGTTGAATGTTCCCCTGAAGAGATTCAGATTTACATTGATCTCTTTAAAGATTATAGGGATGTGTTCGCTTGGTCTTATGAGGAAATTCCTGGTATAGATCCATCTATTTTCCAGCATGAGATCAAGACTTACGAAAATGCTAAGCCTGTGAGGCAAAAAATTCGTCCGGTCAATCCTAGGAAGGCTGCAGCTATCAAAGCCGAGGTGGAGAAGCTGCTTAAGGCGGGATTTATTTTCCCTGTTCCTTTGACAGAGTGGGTTTCGAACCCTGTTCCTGTAGATAAGAAACAAGGAACAATTCAAGTTTGCATTGATTTCAGAGACCTTAATAAAGCATGTCCGAAAGATAATTACCCCACACCATTTATAGATCAGATTATTGATGAGTGTGCCGGTAATGAGATTTTCTCCTTCATGGACGGTTTCTCTGGATATAATCAGATTACTATCCGTCCTGAAGATCAGCATAATACTGCCTTTATCTGTCTCTGGGGTACGTTTTCTTATAAGAAGATGCCTTTTGGTCTTAAAAATGCTGGGGCTACCTTTCAGCGGGCCATGTCATATGCGTTCCACGACATCAAACATATTATCGAGGCATATTTGGATGATTTAGCTGCTCATTCTCGAAAGAGAATGGATCATCCTGCTCACCTCCGTCAAGTATTTTAACGATGTCATTTCTACAAGATTAGGTTGAATCCGAACAAGTGTGTTTTCGCGGTTACATCCGGTCGGTTATTGGGATTCATTGTGTCTAGGGAAGGGATTAGGGTAGATCCCTTCAAGGTTGAGGCAATACTTCGGTTGCCTCCCCTGTCGTATATTCGTCAACTTCGAAGTCTACAAGGAAAAGGTAATTTTCTTCGGAGGTTTATCGTAAATTATGCTGAAGTTACCAAAGGATTTATGAGATTGTTGAAGAAGGGAGTTCCATTTTTTTGGGATGACTTCGCTCAGCGCTCATTCGATGCTTTGAAAAAAGCATTGACCTCTACTCCTTTATCGAGTTCACCTGATTATAGCAGGGATTTCCTTTTGTATCTTGCAGCAGCAGAATCTACCATTGGTATGGTTCTGGTTCAGGAAGATGATGCTCTTATAGAGCATGTTATATACTATCTTAGTCGAGGCTTGGTAGGACCTGAACTTTGGTATACTCCGATAGAAAAACTGGCTTTAGCAGCTATTCATGCTGTGCAGTGACTCAGACATTACATTCTTCTATGAAAAACTTATGTTTTGGCAGCAGCCAATCCATTTCAGTTTGTTCTCAGTAGGCGAGTGATTGGGGGCAAATACAATAGATGGATTGTGATTTTGCAGGAATTTGACCTTGATTTTATGTCTGCCAAGTCCAAGAAATCATTATTTTTCGCGGAATTGATTTCTGAGTTGCCCTGTGGAGAAGAGATAGTCTATGATGAATCCTTCCCGGATAAACATTTGTTTCTTATCTCTCCACAGGATCCTTGGTATGGAGATATCATTGTGTATCTTCAGACTGCAAAGTTTCCCTCTAATTTTTCGAAAGATGAGCGTCATAAGTTGCGTCACTTGGCTAAGAATTACTTGATTATTGGTGATGCTTTATACCATCGAGGGGTTGATTCAATCCTAAGACGTTTCTTAACTCTCGAAGAAGCTAAGGCTGTGCTGAATGATTTCCACATTGGAGCTTTTGGTGGTCATTTATCTGGGCTTGCTACAGCCCAAAAGATCTTGCGTGCTGGGTACTTTTGGCCTTCAAGTTTCAAAGATTGTGTGGAGTCGGTCAAAAAGTGTCATCCATGTCAAGTCTATACTCGAAAAATGCGCGCTCATCCAGCTCCGCTTTTTCCAGTCATTACTATTGGTCCCTTTACAAAGTGGAGTATTGATTATACTACTTGTAACCCGCCTTCGGCTAAAGGTCACAAGTACATTATTGTAGCAGTAGACTACTTTACGATGTGGGTCGAGGCTATGCCTACTTTTGGGAATGATGGTGAGACTGCAGCTCTTTTTCTTTTCAACCAGGTTATTGCTCGTTTTGGTATTCCTAGAGAGATTTTCACTAATAATGGCAGTCATTTTCAGAATTACATAATGGCTGAGTTGGCTCTAAAATTAGGTTTCCGGCAAGAGCATTCATCTCCGTATTATCCTCAGGCCAATGGGCAAGTGGAAGCCGTGAATAAATCCTTGAAGACAATTCTTCAAAGGACAATCAATAAAGCTCGATCCAACTGGCATATCATGCTATATCCTGCACTTTGGGCATACAGGATGTCAGTGAAAACTGCAACTGGCTTTACTCCATTTCAGCTAGTTTACGGGTTGGAATCCGTATTTTCCATTGAATGTGAGATTCCTTCTCTTAAGTTAGCTGTTGAACTTCTTCCTGACACTTCTAGTCTTCAAGAACGTCTCCTTCATCTGGAACATATCGATGAGCAGCGTCGGGATGCCGCCACGATGAATGAAGCGCATAAAAACCGAGTTAAAGTTCAGTACGATAAGGCAGTCAAGCCTAGGGTTTTTTCGGAAGGTGACCTTGTTTTGTTCTATGCCAAAGAAAAAGATGCCCTGGGCACAGGAAAGTTTAAGTCTATGTGGTATGGCCCTTTATCGTTAAAAAATTCCTTAAAAAAGGAGCATATACCTTGGTTGATTTTGAAGGGAATGAGTTGTCGAAGCCTAGAAATGGGCTCTATTTGAAAAAGTATTATGCCTAGGCTTCGGCCTGGCATTTTGCTTTTGTATATAGTAGTTTTTATTTGTACATATCTGGTTTTTCAATCTTTGATGCGATGGTGATGTTTTTGATCTGCTTTGGCAGGTTGTGTCGAATGTCATGAGTCATTTTGGTTTCGCTGATGGTGCTAGTAGACACACCCGGAACTTGGCTTCCGCGGCTTGGGTGCTTCATCATCCATCCGGTCAGCTATTAGTATCAACAGGAGTCTGCATTGGTCTTGCTTCCAATAATATAGCAGAATACACTGCAGTTATTTATCTACTCTCGGAGGCAATATCTTTGGGTATTGATTCGTTGGTAGTTTTCTTGGACTCTCAGCTGGTGGTGTCACAGTTGAACAATACTTATCAGGTTCGAGATCCATTTTTACTCTAGTTGTTCTTGAGGGTATGTTTGTTACAAAGATCATTGCAATTTTTAACTTTCATTCATATTCCTCGAGCTGACAATTGGATGGCAGATTCATTAGCTAATCAAGCAATTGATTGGCATATTAATCATTCCATACAATAAAATTTAATCATCAAAAACATGATACATTTTTATACATTTGTCACATCACATCAAAAATCGCTCTATATATATCATCAGAGTGTTCAAAAACTATACAAAATTTGGATCCATAAGTCATACAAAATTTGGGCTTATGCCCGATCATGTTCAAATCTCAAAAAATATACAGTCCTCCGGTAAATCATATCTATATACTCCTGTGGTCCCTGCCCAGAAGTTGTGTTCCTATAAAACACGATCGCAGTCGCGACTCGGCGAAATAACCACACCCAGTCATGAGGTACTCCTACTACCCGTCTCGGGATGGCCTCGGGTAGATCTTCCACTGCAGCCATAGGCACTTGGCGGGTTAAACCCTCCAAGTTCCTCTATACAACATGGAGGGTTCTGTTTAAGTCTACTATATCCGCCTCGCCTCTGTGGCGCTTATGCCGTGGGTAACCATCAGGACGGACTAGTCCAATATCTGTATCATGATCATTATGATATTGTAAGTCACTTTGAATCCAATCAAAAACATATTTCATTTTTTCACACATATGGAAAAAATCCAAAAAAAATCATATAAGTTAAAAAATTGCAATCTTACCAACTGTACCCCATGCCGCACCAAGTGGAAGGACGAGGTATGGATCACCACGGAAATCCATCCTGGCATAGGGATAGTCCTCACAGTGATGATTTGTTCTCCCCACCATTGGAAGAACTCATCATCCTAGGTGGTTCAGGGAACTTCACTTCCCCCCAGTCTCCTCATCAGGTCTGCCCATCGAGCAATTCTTGGGTCCCTTGGGCTGTTGATAGAAGAGATCACTTTGGGTCTCAGTCCAGGAATCTTCTCGAAGAAGAATGTCATCAAGATAGTACCATATCTGAAATTTTTTTTCTTTGTTTTTCGGATGGAAGTCAATTTTTTCTTCATGTTCATTAGTATAGTTGTGCACCAATCATATATATGAGTTAAGCATTCCACAGCTATACTCATTTGAGTCCTGGAGGCTTGGTGTAAGGAAGCAGATCCTGCTACCCTGCCAATGGTAAATAGGAGAATTTTCATGTGCAAGTCTCTTAAATATTTGATAGAAATTTGAGTCCCAACTTTCTTGGAACCCACTACGTAGTAGACATGGACGTAATCTTCAACGGTGAGCCCTCCCAAAGGTTTTCCATGTAAATCTACTGGCTCCCCCCTCCGGGAGAGTCCAGTAATAAAATAGATATCTTCCACCTCGATACATATGGGCATTTGATCTATTATGAAACAATATTATTCTGGTTCCCAATAATTCACAAGCATTTCAAGCAACCGGACATTACTCTTCATATTTATCATTTTGAAAAATTTGAGCAATCCACAATTTCGGAGAATATTGAGTGATAATTGATCCTGCATTACTTCATTGTCAATGGCATTGTGCTCACGTTCTCTCCATGATATAGTCATCCTACAAAAATTCAATAATTTTTTCATTAGAATCATGTTTTTTCATTTCGGGTTGCACATACGTGGCTTTCTCTGTACACAGTCGCGTATATACGCGGCTTGGTCAATATAAACCCGCGTATGCGCAGAACCGTAATTTTAAACAAATAATTCTACGGCGAAATTTCCAAATTTTAAACTTATGAATGGACAAAATTGATAACAAGGATGGATTAAGAGCTTACCTAACAAATTCCGCGAAGTTTGACGGTCGATTGCTCTTGTTTTGATGAAAGAGGCTTTTTCTCCATAGCTCTTTTTCCCAATTTAGCAAGTAACAATGAACCAAATGTGATGTAACTTGTGTATTTATGCCCAAAAAATTGAAAATTTTCGCAAAAATTAGTTATGCTTATTTTTTCAATCTATCTTAAGCTGCATAACTCGGATGCTTGGAAGTGCACAGATTGGTATATTTTCAGGTACATTTTGATGAACTCGAGATTTTTTCCGGTTTTTGATCCATGACTGCTGACTCGTCATGGCAGGTATATGATCTTCATTGGCATATAGGTTAGGGAATCCACTTTCTGTTGCGTTTTGCATACTAGCCTCCATTTTGATCACTTTCCATAGGGTTGATCCCATCAGGTCATGAGTATTTCACCCATTTCACTCGCCGATTATTTAATCATGACTTGGTGGTAGAGCCTTCCTTTACATGGGCTTCCTAGTTAGTTCCTCGCTATCACTTGTTTCCCATGGTGCGTTTTATGTAGGCTCGAGAGTCCTCTTTAGTCCTGCCATGAATTATGTGTTGAAGCTTCATTCTTCTTCTTCTCCACTATTATTTTTCTGGCTATTACCCTAGAGGCTCCCTGATGTTGTTAAGTTGTATTATTGCATTGCATATTGGCTACTTGTTTATCCTAACCTTTAGCCAGCTTCATTTTGGACTCGATGTTTAAGCCATCTTTTGACCTTGACTGTCTGTACAAGTTAACCGTTGCATGCACTTAGCTATCGCGACTTGACACCCTTTTTACCCATGGATGGAACATTCCTTTGAGTATCGCTGACCAGTTTCCGCCACCTTGCATTGAGCATAGGACCGTTCCAATCCCAGGAACTAGTGCATCTATTTCTTGATACTCGTTCTATCCATTGTACTATAGCCTTCTTTTATTCCTTTTCAGGCTTATTATATGAAAAAGAAAAAAAAATCAAATATAACAAAAAGAGTGGGAACGGGATGTAACTTCGTAATTTGATGGAAGTACAGTGTCAGTTTTTCGCCCTTGAACAAAGCACATACACTTATATATTTCCTTCATTTGGGATGGTTTTAGTTTTGACCTAGGTTCAGCCTTTGCCTTGTTTCACTGGTCAGTTCTCCCCGGTTGGTTATCTCTTCCAATCATATGGAGAGTTTGTTTTTGCCTCCTGCATAACAGACTTATACAGTGTCACTTTTTACTACCATGGTCATCACGAGTCATGCTTTTGTTCAAGGGAAGTCTAACCAGAGTCGGCCATTCTGCGGTGTCTCTTGACTCATTATTCAGTCGGCCTACCCGATCTGGTCAGTATCTTGTTCTATAACATAAGATGTTTTGGTCTTCTGCTCATGCTGTTTTGAGAAGGTCTCCATTGACTTCTCGCTGGCGGGTTTGTCTCTCATCGACTACGACACATTTCTCTGAGAGCAAACCTAGAGCCGCACCCTGGCCCTATTTCCATAATTGATAGGTGTCCTTGTGCTCAGCATTTGATCATCATTATGGGTCTTTGACTGAGTGGTTTTCCTTGTGTTTGACGTCAGCATACATTATCACACTTGGGATTCGTGCAGTACCTTGATTTCCATTTGACCCTATTGGTAGATATCTTGCCTCTGTGTTAGATTTCATTATTGGTTGGTTCAGAGGGTTTCTTCCGTGTGCTAGCTTCATCTTGTGCATGTCGGAAACGTACTTCGGTTTTGGTTCCGTCACTTTGCTTCGTCCGATTCCTTCCAAATTCTGGCCTGCGGGTTGCACTCGCGCTAGACTGATGTGGGATGCCTTAATACCTTCCTTCCAGTAGATCTTTTCCCATCGACTCCGACTCATTGCTCTGGGAATAAGATCTAGAGTCTTTTTGTCAGTACCTTAGGGTTTGCAGTCATCAGTGGTAGACTCTTCGCTATCGACCGAGGGGATTCATCATTGCCCCCTGATTGGTAGATTCTTCCAAGTGTTCGACTTCAACTCATTCATTCGCATTTGTTAGATTGTACTGGGGTACCTTGACACTCATTTTCATTATTGGTGGGTTGTCTCGCGTTGGTTAACGGTTTACATTATTGACCGGTAATCCAACGATTTCTCACATGGTCGACTTCAGCTCATTTATTCCCATTGTGTAGAATTGTGCCATCGAGATCGGTGAAGACCTCGGGTTGCATCAGCATCTTTTGGTTCACTTTTGATAGTCCATTTAGTTTCTGCCAGTGATGTCGTCCACCCTTATATGTTGCATTTCAGTACAACAACATCTTATATGTTGGCTCCCAAGTTACGTGATTGTACCATGTGTTCCACCCCTTATGATTTGGTACTTGGAGATTCAGTTACTTTTATGATCAGACATCCAGTTTCAGCATCATTGATCAGCTTTCTATATGTGATACTTGGACATTGATTCCGACTTGTATTTCCGGGCCCTGCTCAGATGATTCATTATGTACTTTTAGTTCAGTTATACTTATATACATTCTGGATTCATCATGTACTTTTTATATGATATATTTTAAACTGAGCATGGGTATGCCCGCCTCAGCATGAGTTGACTCTCTGTTTTCTTTCATTGGTTTTTGGCAGGCTGAAATCTGGTGAAGTCCTCTCTTGTCTTTGCAAAGTTATTTCTATGTGCATAATACATTTCGGCCATCATGTACCCCTTCTGACGTCATATATTAGGGGGCATCTGTTATAGCATCATTTTTCACCCTCATGTGATTCATGATTGTCTCTTTGGCCTTGGACACCCATTCCCACAGACTTGAACAAAGTTCATAAAAGACAGTGTTAAAAATCCCATACGCGGGTATGCCCAGACTTTTCCGCGTGTATACGCGATTCCATACACACTTTTCTGCGTATGCCATTAAAATCATTAAAAAATATATAAAATTCCCTATTTTCAGGCTGGGTTGATGGTTACTCCAGTAGTTCAACCACCACAGCACGTGGCCAACTGTTTCCAACTGATTGAAACTACTTTGAGGGAGTATAAAAGCCCCTAATGTGCATGGCCTAAGGGAGAGAGAAATTTATAGACATTATACTCTGTTGGAGCCCCAATTCAAGTCTGATTTCCCGTGCCTCCTGCACTTTCCCATATTTTTACAAGAAACCCTTATTTCCTGGAGATGTTCATAAGTTTATATGTCATCTCGTGTGCACGAGTCTTGAAAGTATCCTAGCGAGGCAAGGGTGGGACGGATCCGGACGACGGTCTGTTTGAAGATCATGGGAGGATTCAGGTGATCTCTCCACTTTTTATTACTGTACATGTTGTTCGTAATGAAGAAGAACCATCTTGTTCCCGAATTCACGTGTTAATATCTGCTTGCATATGTGAAAAGATCGTTATTTAAGCATTTATTATTGTTTATATGATGTTTCACATGGATTACACTGACATTTAGAAGAATTATATGTTGTACAACTAGATTTACGTGCATGTTCTTTCTTGATTTCCAGGTTGAAGAGGAAGAAGGGTTGCTGGGGGTTTGGACCCCGTGGGATCTACATCAAACGTAGGATTGCGGGTGACTTCTACTATCAATGTTATCTAGTTTTTAGCATACAAGTGTGGTTGTGTGAGTCCTTCTTGAATAGCATGCCCTGATCTATAGAGGTTTTGACCCAAAAAATCTCTAGGGAGTTCTATTTCCCGAAACACTGAGCGGCACGAGCGTTAGGATTGTATGAAGACTTATGGAGCACACATTTGGAAGGTGGTCGCACAATAGATTCAATGCTAGGTCTTTCAATATAAAGAGGACCAGAAATAGGAGGTGGAGGAGGACTATAAACGATCTCTTTCCCCACTTCCTAATGCAAACTAGAATAATCTTTCAACCGAATAGCAATAGAAACGGGCATAGAACCGTTTATCATGAATACTTGTGAGCCAGATGGAGCAGAGGACTCATGGTGCTCTACCTTCTGAGTCTACTAAGGGAAAGGTTTTTTAAGAACTTCCAGAGCTCCTTGGGTGCCTTTGAGAAATCGACTCACCTCAGACTGTCGAGGACAGTCCTTGTTGAAGTGCTCATCATCACAAATAAAACAAGGATACTTCAGTTTGTGTTGAGAACTATCGACAGAACGAGGTTTTGGAGAATCTTGTTTCTAGGTATCGGTTTTGGCTTTACCTTTACCCTTCTTCTTACCTTTGGAAGTATTATCTATAGGATTGGCCTGAAAAAAATTCACTTCTGTGGGTGTACCAAAATTCGAATTTGACTGAGGAGCTACATTATTGGAAGAAGTAGACTTCTGCTTCCCAGAGTTGGATGAAGGAGACTTCTGAGAAGTCTGAGATATAGAACCAATAATACCATCAACGGATGGAGTCACTGGCGGTTTATAGGTTCCAGGTCTAGGAGCATTAGGTAAGATATCATAAAATGTGCCTAAAATTGGCCTCCTAAGGAAATTATAAAATAATTGTGGAAAAAATCAAATCAGATTTGATGACATCATCAAATTTTAGAGGGAAAAATGAAAAAACTACTTTTTCAGCTCATATTTTCAGCTTATCTCCCAAAGTTTTTACTCAAATTTCAAGCAGGAGTACTCGTTGGATGAAAAATTTAATTCCTCATCCAAGGAGTACCCATGTTTCATACTTCCGATGGGTCCTACTACATGAAAAGTGAGAAATACATAAAAAACATCATTGTAATCACGTTTTTTTATGTATTTCTCATTTTTTGTGTAGCAGGGTCCACCGAAAGTATGCAACATGGGTACTCCTTGGATGAGGAATTAAATTTTGCATCCAACGAGTACTCCCACTCGAAATTTGAGCAAAAACATTGGGAGATAAGTTGAAAATACGAGTTGAAAAAGTAGTTTTATTATTTTATTATTTTTTAATATTTTTACCCTTATACTTAAAAAATGGTGAATTATCCCCTATGGTTGACATCATCATCTTAAATCCTATTGGTTCTTATAAAGTGTATTTTTGTTGTACATTTTTCTTAGGAGGCCCATTTTAGACCTCAAAATTTCCCTAATGAAGCTAAATCTGAGCTATCTTCATAAACAGCTGGACCAATTGACTGGGTCAACAAGACCAAATCAAAAACATTGTCTAGGTGCAATGTATCTCCAAAAGGCATAGCACAGTCCATGTTGGAGGCCACTCATGTGAATGAAGCTAATTCATCAAGATGGTTTAGGGTTTGACAAGATTTCCATGTTATAAAAGGAAGAGGAGGACATCAAGAAAAGGGTTGATCATTTGGTATTTCTAAAGGTATTTTCTATTTAGACAACCCTCATTCTTTACCTGTTTAGTTGAGAATAGTGTTGTTTAGCACTTGGGTGTTCCTAGTCGGAAATCCCACCTCCTTTCTTGAGTAACTCTCTGAGGAGAATTGTTCTATATTTTCCACATCAGGCTTGGGTCAAGCTTCATCTTCCAACCACAATTCAAATCCTATTGAGGGTTTGATTTTTTTTGTAATCTATAGCATTGGAAGCTAGATCTATTCAGATCTAGGAAAATCTAGTGCCTCTTCTAAGTGAGTGTGTATTTTAACCACCTGGAAGAGTGTATTGGATCATTAGAGTTGAATTTTCAGATCCAGACATTAGGCCTACTCAGTACTGAAGCTAACAACGCAGTTTCTCTCCCATAACTGCATTACCTACAAGAGGAAATTTGCAGGGTGTTTTGACTGCTTTTTGGAGGAGAGATCTCTGGTGATAAGATCTTCCCTTTCACTGTGGTGATCCATGGATTTTCTAACCAACACATGTATGTTTCAGATATGATTCATTGTTGTATCTACTTCAGAATTTCTGAAGCATTCTGCAGATCTTATGCAGTAGATCTCAGATCTACTCTTGTACATTCATGTTTTGCTCAAAACCCCAAGGGGAATTTGTAGAGGAACTCATCTAGTGTACAGATATGATATAGATCTATATTTTTGTACACATATCTATTATAGATCTAAAATTTAATATGCAGCTACTTGAGCACATGAAATAACGCTGTCAATATTTGCAGTCTCAATATGTTGTTGCAGCACCTCAATCTTGCGGGTTTCTTCATGTAATTCTTTTGTTTATATATTGTACATTGTATGAACCATGCTATATATATGATTTACTAATTTCCATACCATATTACATCCATCACCTTCAGAAAATCACTTTTCCTGTGCTTCAGTAATTTTTGCAGTAATTAAGTCATGGGGATTGGGTATTTTTAAGTCATACTGGGAGTGGGAGACCTGTTTAACATTGCTAGAGTCATTTATTTTTGCTAAAATTTTATATGTAAGTCTATTATGACCTAAGATACGAGATCCCACAATCACTTGTCCTTATTGTTATTCTCATCTCTGAAATTAACCTTTTTAGGGCATAAATTGCTGTGTTTCCCCAACTTTTGGCTCATAAAATGAAGTACAGTTTGCTGTTGTAGCTTGGATTGATGGATATGTTTTTTTAACACATCCTATGAGCTTATTTTATTCTACAAATTCATTTATTTTTTTATACATTGCTGCAGTCCCTCTTTGAGGCAATTTTCAAGGAAACTAGGTGTGGGAGATCTGTTTAACCCACCTAGAAGGATTTCCTTTTGATAACATATTGGATTTAGGACTTATATAATTAGATATAAGGGATACAAGTGATTTTTTTCATTTCTGTATCATCCATTCCTAGAAAGTGCATTTTCCGGTCATGCCTTGCTAGTTGTTCCAAATTTGGAATATTACAGTGGTACCAGAGCAAGATCTCTAGCTCAGCCTGTGAGATCTACCATCAGAAGAATAAATAAGAATACTGAATAAATATTACATATAGAACAAAGAGAATATTTTTTCTAACACTCTCTCTCAAGCCATGCATGAATTGAAGGAAGAAATCAGGGGAATGAGAAGGGGAAGACATGGAAATCCCTCAAGGAATTCTTCTCATGAAGAAAGCCCCAATAATTCTTATGTTATGTGTGAGAATTTAGCCACAAAATCTGATATACAATGCTATAAAATGCCTACTTTCTTGTTGAGAGAAAGAGGAAAAGGAGGGATGACAGAAGAGGAGGTCTCCGTGCTTCTTTTCCAAACCTTGGAAGGTATTAAAGAAGATATCAAGGAGATGGAAGGGGGGGAGTGTAGAAAATTTCTAGAAGGGTTTGAAACAAGCCCTAGATATTCACATGATTGGTGTGAGCATTCAGCCACACATGCACATCCACAGCGCATTCTATTGCCCACATTGACTACAAGAAGAATGGAGGAAGAAGGCGCACTGAGGGAGGATACCTTGAGTGACTTTCTTAAGGAGTATGAATCTCAATCATGGAGATTTAGAGAGCACTTAGAATTCCAAGGGTTTTGAAAAATCAAGGAGGCAAGATCAAAAAACCACAAAAGAATTAAGAGAGATAGAATATTCCTATCTCACTTTGATGGATCAGCAAAGTGCACAGAAAAAGCTTGTGTAGGAGAACTAGATTCCTATTTTCAGATACACCAAGTTTCAGAAAAGGAGGCCATCAGAGTAGCAGTGCTGCACCTCAAAGGTATGGTCCATGATTAGTGGTTTAATTATTCTACTTCATTTTTTCATGAAAATGTAAAAAATTATGTTGATTTCACTAAAGAAATGATGAGGAGATTTGATAAAGAACATTGTGAACCATCATTTGTTAAAAACAAAAACACAAATACTTTGCATGAGTTGGAGAGACCTATTGAACCAACTTCACTCCATATTTTTAGAGGGGATAGAAACATGTATGACATTTTTCCAAGGGAAATATCCCCATTTCTTGAAGAGCCCTCTTCTATTTTTGAATACATGGAGTCTTCTCCTTCAAGGGATGATTGAGAACAAGGGTCTCTCATTGAAGATGAGGCATTCTCATACATGGAAGAAGAGGAGAAGGATCAACATCAAGGGATGATGGGCATTCACCCTTATCTATTTTGGGAGGTTTTTGAACATAAGGAGGGGACTGCACTGCACAGTGAAGAGAGGGACAATTCAGTCCACTCATATCGACAATCCACTTCAGATTTTGATGTCTCACTACATGGAGGCATTCCACCTGGGAGGCCACTAGATCTAGAGTTGATGAGAGAAATCTTGTCTTTTGATTCACCACTCTTGGATTTTGGAGAGGTGAAGAGTTTGGAGGAAGAATTTGGCATGGTGGATGTCAAAGTAGTAGGTAGCAGCATGAGGAGAGCTTCATATCGTAGATCACTAGCGTTGTCTCTTAGGATGATTGATCCCTATTGGAGGTCTCAACTTTTGGTAGAGTACTCCAAGGATCTTGGTTCATGCATTATTCTTGATGACCTTGATGGATGTGATAGATACATGGAGGATGATGTGGTCATCTATTCCTATGGTAGGATCTTCTTGAGTAGATCTTCTAGTCTCAAGGAGAAGCTACTACATGCAGCACATGAGGACTTATCTTCCATGCAATTTGATTCATATTTCGATTTGATGGAGGAGTTCACTTGGGAGAGCATACAACATGATATATTTCAGCGTATGGAGAGATGCATATCCTATAAGGTAATGAATAGGAGGTCACAGCCACTTCCCTACTCATTAGAGGTGAGGGAGAAATTCCAGTTGAGCCATTTCAGCTCAAGATCTCAAGTGAATGATGGAGGAGGTATAATTTCACATTATGTATTGTACTTATTTTATTTATATGAGAAGCATATTTTACCAAGGAGAATAATTCCTTATTTCATGTTGTATAATGATGTACTTGCAGCCTTTTATAGCACTGAGATTGGATATCTCATTGGTCATTTGTGGGAGAAGCCACACGATTTTTGGTGTGCACCATTGACACCAATTTGTACTTTCATGATGCTATCTTGTAAAATGATTCTGGCAGCAAAAAAGTGGCTAGAAAAGCACTTGTTATTGTTTGGTTTGATGCAGGCAAAGGATGCACTGCGATGGTTCCATGAGAGGAACTATGATCCACTTTCTGGTTGTCATGTGACAACTTGTCTCCAATTGTTTTTTCTTCCATATATTGCTGATGTTTCTATGTTTATGGGAAGTTATGTTTGGAGAGTGGGATATGATATGGATATGCCAATTGGGAGTATTATTCTCCCTAATATTCATGTTGTATGTCATAGGAGGAGCAATGGGAAAACCATGATTTCCACATCACATCTCTTTTCTTCACATGGGGTGAGCCATTTGAAGAACTTGAGTTTTTGGAGGAGGCACTTCATGGTTGAATTGTTTGATGGGGTAGCTTGGGCCATCCTTGGAGGCCATATCATTTCATCCCAAGGGCATAAATAGCCCCATACTTACCATAAATGGAGAGAGAAACAATTTGAATGGGAAAATTTAAACTCTCCATTCAGCCCCAACATATTGCATAGATCTGGGGTTGAAGTTTTCATTGATGAGATACCTAGGATGGCTTATTTCATTTGGATGATTGGATGGGTGAGGGAGTCACTCATTGGGAATAGAACTTCCCATGTTGTCATCACTTCTACCTTTAGGAGGCCATTGAGCAACAAGGAGATCACCACTTGTACCTTCCATTTTCTCATGATGTACACTTTGTTATCTTACATTTTGGAGTAATCATTGGAGGACAGATTCATTGCCTATCATTTTCAGCCATGGTGGGATCCATTGATGATGCCACAAGAAGAGGAAGGGAGAAATTTTTCTCTACTTTGCAGTTGCTTGAGGACAAGCAACATTTTGAAGGGGGAAGAAAGTAATATTCCTAATTAGCCCAAGCTAATAGGAATATTCAATTTTATTTTACTTTTTCTGTCTCATGAATAAAATTGTAAAGGAGGATCAATATAACTCCTAAATAGTGAAATAAATCAATTCTCAATGTGAAGCAAGCTAAATATGAGCTATCTTCATAAACACACTTAAGTGTGAAAGAGGCTGGACCAATTGACTGGGTCAACAGGACCAAATCAACAATGTTGTCTAGGTGCAATGTATCTCCAAAAGGCACAACACAATCCATGTTGGAGGCCACTCATGTGAATGAAGCTAATTCATCAAGATGATTTAGGGTTTGACAAGATTTACATGTTATAAAAGGAAGAGGAGGACATCAAGAAAAGGGTTTATCATTTGATATTACTGAAGGTATTTTCTATTTAGACAACCCTCATTCTCTAGTTGTTTAGCTGAGAATAGTGTTGTTTAGCACTTGGGTGTTCCTGGTCGGGAATCCCACCTCATTTCTTGAGTAGCTCTTGGAGGAGACTTGTTATATATTTTCCACTATTAGGCTTGGGCCAAGCTTCATCTTCCAACCAAAATTTACATCCTATTGAGGGTTTGATTGTGTTTTTTAAGTTGCAGCATTGGAAGCTAGATCTATTCAGATCTAGGCAAATCTAGTGCCTCTTCTCAGTGAGTGTGTCTTTTAACCTCCTGGAAGAGTGTATTGGATCATTAGAGCTGAATTTTCAGATCCATGCATTAGTCCTACTCAGTACTGAAGCTAACAACATATTTTCTCTTGCATAACTTCGTTATCTGCAAAAGGAAAGTTGTAGGGTGTTTTGAATGCTTTTTGGAGAAGAGATCTCCGGTGATAGGATCTTCCCTTTCACTGTGGTGATCTGTGGATTGGCCAGCCAATCCATGTATGTTTCATATCTGATTCATTGTTGTATCTAATTTAGAATTTCTGAAGAATTATGTAGATCTGCTGCAGTAGATCTTAGATCTACTCTTATACATTCATGTTTTTCTCAAAACCCCAAGTGGAATTTGTAGAGGAACTTATCTAGTGTACAGATTTGATACAGATCTATATTTTTGTACAAAAATATGTTCTAGATCTGAAATTTAATATATATCTGCTGCAGCCCATGAAATAGCACTGTCAAGCTTTTCAGTCTCAATATGTTGTTGCAGCACCTCAATCTTGAGGGTTTCTTCATGTAATTCTTCTGTTTATATATTGTACATTGTATGAACCATGCTATAGATCTGATTTAATGATGTCCATAGCATATTATATCGATCACCTTCAGAAATTCATGCTTCCTATGCTTCAGTAATTTTTGCAGTAATTAAGTCATGGGGATTGGACATTTTTAATCCATACCGGGAGTGGGAGACCTGTTTAACATAGCTAGAGTCATTTTTTTTTTTGAAATTTAATATGTAAGTCTCTTATGACCTAATATATGATATCCCATCATCACATGCCCTTATTTTTACGCTCATATCTGAAATTAACCTTTTTAGGGAATAAATTGTTGTTTTTCCCCAACTTTTGGCTCATAAAATGAAGTACAGTTTGCTGTTGTAGATTGGATTGATGGCTATGTGTTTTTAACACATCCTATGATCGTATTTAATGCTTCATATCCATTTATGTGTTTATAAATTGCTGCAGTCCCTCTTTGGGGAAATTTTCAAGGAAACTAGGTGTGGGAGATCTATTTAACCCACCTATAACGATTTAATTTTGATGATTTAGGACTTAAATACTCAGATCTAATGGATCCAAGTGTTTTTTTTTATTTCTATAGCATCCATTCCTGGAAAGTGCATTTTCCAGTCATGCCTTGCTAGTTGTTCAAGATTTGGAATATTACAGTGGAGCCAGTTGAGAAGGCTACTGGGCAGGGTGAAAATGTAAAAACGGCTACGGAAATGAAGAACTATACTAATGGGTTGGTTTCAATGGTTTCTAAGCTTGTTGAACTGGTTGTTGAACTAGTTTTTGAGGGCCACCAGGTTGAATTTGTGGTAAAGGTTGGCCTGATGGTCGAGATGGTCCACGATGTCCCTGATGACCAGGTTGAACCAGAGAAGGACCATGGAATTGTCATTATGGTTGATAAAATCCCCCCCTAGGACCAAAATATGATCCTGGTTGAACCAGAGGTTGACTCGAGAGACCGGAGGGTTGTCCATGTTGGACCAAAGGTTGTCCTTGTAAAGGTTGGCCTGGTGGACCATATGGTTGTCCCTGTGGACCAAAAGCAGGGCTGTTTTGAGCTAAATTTTGTCCCTAAAATGGTTTTCCTTGTAAGCCAGAGGATTGCACAGGCAAAGTAGGTCCCAAACAAGTAACATACCGATAAGGATCATAACCGACCAGATAAGGATCATAAATGGACTGATAAGGATCTATAGGAGGCATATAAACTGGATTTCCATGGTAATCATAATGATCTAGATATTCATATATGGGAGTACCAACAAAATCATAGCGATTAAAACAAGGATTTCTAGGAGGTGGGGGCTATTGAGAACCCTGAGAATTCTGTTGCTGAATAGCCAAAAAATATTCTTCAAAAGTGAGATCGCCAAGAATCATAGGGGTAGTAGAAACTGAACTGGAAGCCATAAAGACTGTAGGTTGGACTGGAACAGATGTAACAGTAACTGACGGATCTAACGTCTAAGGTAACGACACTGACGAATATTGGGCTGAACTTTGAGATGGATTTACTGTGCTGGATTGTGCAATGGACGCAACACCAGACATAATCTGACTCAGAGACCTATAGCTAGCCGGAAGTGACACCGAAGGCAAACAAGATTGGACAGAGGCATGAGAAATATCTTCAGGAAAGATTCTATATTCTCCTATTGATACAGGCATTCCATCACTGCCAATAGGTCTGGAAGAATCCATATCTGAGCCTTCCATAAGATCTTCAAAAAGACTATGGGGACTAGGAGGTACTATAGCAACAACAAAAGGTGATCCAGACATGAGAGGAGGAAATTATCCTTCATCCCCAAAACTAGATCAACCACTTGAAACAGGCCAATTGAACTCAACTGGCTTGTCAAGCGGAGATCAAGTAGCAAGGGGTTGGTTAGACGATAGAATAGGTTGCAAAAGCTCGGCAAACCTAGTGGATTGAGGGGTTTCAAAAGAAAATTCTGGAAACAAACTACCACTAGGAGGCAGTGAAGACGACAAAAATGGAGGTTCCACCACTTTGATTGTAGATCAGAATAGGAAGGAAAAGAGATAACCGAATCGAAAGTGCCAAAATCAAGAACCAAGGAAATCAATCAGACCAAGTAACAAAATTTAATGGGCATGTAATCGCAGGTGATTAATTTTATAACACTGAAACCAAAATCTGTTGTTTCATGTTTTAAGAGTCAAGAAACAAACAAAAGATGACTCTAGTCACTTTCAATTTGAAACGAGTGTGAAAGGACAAGTTCTCGATGATATTTTACTTACTTAAAGAGTCATTAAAATATCGAAACTACTACTCGGGTATTCTAAGCAAGAGGGCATACCAGGTTTCCGTAAACTACCATATACACCTTGGAGATCAAATGAAAGAGAAATGACCAAGGACTTGACATACATGCAGGTAGTCTCCCTGAATACTTTGTTCGGTGTATCATGGTTACAAGGTAGTAGGCTCGACTTCCTATGGATAAAGGATTTCAACCTAGAGGGGTCTCCCTTTATATACGTGACGATATGGGGAGCACAAGTCCGTACTAGCGTTCTCTGAAGCCGAAAGGCGAGCGAAAAATACTAGGTTTTAAGATGCCGGAACACGTCTCTAGCCTAGACCACTAGAAATGTTTCGTTAGGTTCCAATGTTGCCTTAGGTTCATTGAATAAATTTTAAAGTTAATCTTGTATTGTGTTTCAATTTTAGGCCTTATGGAATGTGGAGCTCATCTTCCTAAATGCAGGCTATATGAAAATGACTATCATTTAAATTCGATGAATTCTAGCTAGAAGAAGGATAGAAATATTTAAAGCAAGAAAAATATGTGAAGAAACTTCTAATGCCCTTAATGCAATCAAGTGAAAACGAAATTCCTTCCTAGATTGAGAAATGCTAGTTTATGTAAAAGAATGATTCATTTTCAATGCAACAAAAAAATGAAAAGATATTGTTTGATTTTTTCAATGAAATGAAGCACACATTGTACTAATTCAATGGAAAAAAATTAAACACTAGTTTGAGTTTTGCGAATGTAAGTTTTCGAAATTGAATGACTCAACCAAAATGAAACAAACACAAAACATGCAAGATAATGGAGAAAACTTCCAAACGAGAAAGAGAGTTCTCAAAACGACCCAAACAGGCAAAGCAATCGATGCTCAAAGTGTTGAAGAAGAAATAATAATCAAAAAAATGAAAAGACCAGTCAATCAACAAAAAAAAGGATCAAGAAACTCAGTCTAAAAACCCAAAATGAGATTGACAAAAATAAAAGAGACTCGTTCTAGAACAGAAGGCTTGGTGTACAAGAACACCTAGAAACCCTAAGGTCTTAAATGGCATCGATAAGACAATGGACAAACGACTGATGGAAAAAATTCTACAGTAGTCTACACAGTCTCCAAGGGCTTAAACACACTAAAAATTAACCTAGAGGCAAGAACAAATGATCAAAAAACACATTAGGGGGGTCAATCCAAAACCTACAGGGATGGGCGTGATTGTAAGGCTCTAATCCATGCCATACAGAGGTTGGCGTGAGTGCTAAAAGAGAAACATGTGCCAATAGGCACGACTATCTAGAAAAAAAATGCGCCAAGCTAGAAACCTATGGATAAAGTGGAAAAACCCTAACCTAATGAGAAAAATTCAACCTTGACTCTGTGGAGCTGAACAGAGAATGGAAGCTCAGAAAAAAAGCTAGAAAAAGATAGATAACTAAACCAAGAATGGAAACCAACCCAACAATACAGGACAACAAACTCGCACTGATCTCTAGTGGAGTCACCAATTTGTTATGAAGGTAAATCCTCTTTGCTGACAGACACGATCCCTCTATCCCTAGGGTGTGTCTAGTAACAAACGGACACGCTAAAGTGTTGTTCCTAGCTAATGAATGAACAAAAGACATGGTAGATTGACCTACCTTGAATCCAACGCTGTCAATGTTGCAGAAAGAGTAGTGGTCTCTCGCTCCTGCCTTTACAAGTCACGATCCATCCGCTGTCACACCCAGAAACCTGTACATAAGACAAAGAACAAGAACAACATTTATTAGCTTAGTTTCACTCACAACTATTAGCCAATCAAAGAGGGCTAAACATATCGTATCAATTAAAAATCAAAACACAATAGTGGAACCAAACAGTAGTCATGTCTATTAATGAGTAGAAGGAAGAGTACCGCCGATGCTTTGACTTCGTGATCTCCTCCCGCAGGGTTCAAGTGAAACACCTCTCAACTGTTGGTCAAGGAATTTGGACTCAAGCTCTCTTAGAAGTCATCGACTCGAGCTCTCTCTGTTAGCAACCTATAATATAGGGGTCATAATTTTGACTTGACTATTGATAATCTTGTAAATATGTACATACTTTTCCTTCTACAAGTTGTATTTACATATTTTGTAAAAAAAAAAAAAAAATCGAAAAATCAAAAAGAGGGTAAAAAGTCCTAAAATAATAATCAAAGGACTTAGAAAAAATAAAAGACCCAAAAAGGAAATGAATAAAATATGAAAATGTGCAAGCATAAATGCCACTACTTTTTACTTTTTGACTGTGGCAGAGTGTCAATAAATGCCATAGTCCATGATGAGTTTAATCTTAACTTGTCATTGTTTCAATTTGACTTGTTGTAGATAGAGAATAATGAGTTTTCATATTGCTTAATCATGACAATTCAGTAGTTATGTAGAGAAATAAATGAATCCAACAATTTAATCTAGATTCATGGATGAAATAAGTGTAGAATTAGATAGTTTTACTTTTTTTTAGTAAGAATAATGCCGTAAAGGTTGCTAGCCTAAATGCACCTTACTACAAAGGAAGAAAAAATGGTAGTATGGCAAGCAGGGTAGGTAGAAGAAGGTGAAAAAATCTCAATGTAAATATCATTCATCATGGGCTTCAAAGTAACTAACTTCCCTTTCCCATAGTCATGAAACATTCTAAACTATCAATCAGAAAGGCTCAAGGCATTTCCCTGAATTTTGTTGGGACCTGACCCAAGGCTCTATGACTGATCAGTTGAAAGTGTGAATGTCAATATTAATCCCTAGAATCACATCATTATCATCCATGCATTCATTCCCATAAATAATTCTAAGTAAAACTTCATTTTTACTTAAAAGCATTATAATTCCCATTTTATTAACTTCCTACATCATTTGAAAACATTAAGCCCTCAAAATAACATTATATCATAAGTTCATTGATAAGATCAATGCAAATTATCTTTTGTAATTCACTTTACTTGTTCTGTTTATGTATTTTGAGTATACCATCTCCTATTTTCATATTAACTCTAATTTATATATTAACTCCCTATAGAAATAACCTTTTCCTATTATATAACTAATTTTTATATAATAAACCCAAAAACCCACTTATTTTAACTTAAGCCAAAGTTATTTATTCCCACATGTTTAAATAAAAAACCCCCCTTATAACCCCTTTGGCTAATTTTATCTATATATAAATATCTCGCCCCCTATGGTAGTTAATTCAGCCCAATTTAATTCACCATATAATAAAAATATATGAGAAAAATCTTAAAACATGTCTTGTATATGTTTTAAACAAAATTCCCCGAAGTTTCATTTAAACTAAAACTTCAATTAAAATAAACCATTTCCTTGTATATTTCCCCCCACCGACTCCCTTGAACTAAGGTTAAATCCATAACCTAACCCCTTCCCCACAATATATATTCCATTATATCAGTCCCTAACCTGGGTTAAAGTCCTGAATAACCTTCCCGATCACCCTTTCCATTGGAAAATGTCATGTTTTATAAATAAAACCCATCAAAAACCCTTTTCCCATCGGATTGATTTTCAACCCTCCGATCCCCAAATCCAATTTGATCCAACGAATGGAAATCTACGCAACAGATCAATGTATTATTATCCCTCCCCATCATGCTTGATAACAACCATCCGATCTTATTTTATTTCCAAGATCTACGGCCCAAAGTGAACCTGATAACTGATATTTCCCCGCACCTTCCCTTTTAATCCCGATCGTTCGCTTCCCAAAGACAGATCCGACGACGACAATGCATTTTCGCGCCCATAAAATAATCAACGAATGTTTTAGAAAAGTCGTGTGAAATTTGTGGTTTTCCCAAACCACCCCGCGTCGATGTGTCACAATCCTATTGCATCTCTTTCAAAAGCTATTTATCTCTTACAGTCGTTGAGCCGCGTGAATACCACCTAGTGGTATTTCAAAACCACTCCCGCCTAACCTATGATTACAATCGATTTGACTATAGTTTAACTATAGTTTAATACGTTAAAATAATAGTTTTCATTGAACATTTCACCTTTCGGTGCTTTAAACCTATGAACCTTCTTCTAAGGCTATTATCGTCAAAATTTCACCATTTTTGCACCATAACACCCTAAGAACCTGTGCAGAGCCTTTTCATCATTTTAAAGCCTACCAGTGCCATTTTTGAGCCAGTTGCCCTGCAATTCAACCACGAAGTGCCACATTACCCTCTTAAAGACTAATTTTGCAGAATTCAAGATTGTGCGCTGTTAGCGCTCAAATCTACCTCAGGCTGAAATGAGGTAAAACTCAAGGCACATCAAACCACGCTCAGCCTCGTAGCTAGCCCTACGAGGACAGGAGAGGGCTCTCTCCGTCAATCTCGATAAATTGAGCAATAAGGTGCGAGATGACTTAAAAAGGGAACTGATTTTAGGCTAGTAAAGAGATAGGTATGTTTGATTTTGATTTTTTGGGTTTTCGCTGGAGAAATGGGAAAAACAAATTTTGGGTCCGAGGATAAGGTCAGACCTTTGCAGATTTCGAGTTGGGGCGAGGTAGGCGATTGTCGTGATGCTTTTGATTGGATATATGGACAGATTAGAACGAATATGAGCTAAAGAGGGAAAAGAAGAACTTGGATCCTCTCCAAACAGTCGAAAACATGTAGAACTAAATGAATTCAAAGGCAGAGCACTGTAAGCAATGGATTCAACCTCATATAGTCATTCATTTTAGTTCAGAAGCATATGAAAGGAATGGAATACACTAAAACATGAAGAAATTACAGTAAACAGAGAGAAAACACCATCAAGAACAGAACACCACAAGAATCCCAACAGGTGCCGCAAAACCTCTGATCTTTCCTTAGCCGAAATATGAAAAAATATGTACAATGGTGCCAAAAGTTTCCCAAGAGTCCAACCTCTCCAACCTCTGAAAATGATTGAGAAATTACAATATATAAACCATCCTAACCCCTTCCCATGCCTCTAGGGGTCGAATTCCTCCTTCTAGGAGCAGTTCCAACAAATTCTAATCAAGGAGCTAAAATCTAGGCAGCTAACAACTTGCCTCTAAAAGAGTGGAAACTGATTCATTTACATGATTTTCACCTTTTTGAGAGTGAATCTTCTAGAATAGGTAAAAATGAGCCAAAGTTACATTTCAACCATCAATTTACATCATGAAAACCCAAAAATTTCATCCACAAGCAAAACTGGTCCCAACTGGCCGAAATTCTGAGCTGGAAGTTGAAAATTCAGCCAAAAATCTAAGTGGGTAGCGCGCCTGAGCTGAGTGGGTAGCGCGCCTTTCAACCTGATTTTGAGGCACTTCCCGGCATCCAAATTGAGCTCATGATATCTCGTTGGAAAGCCCTGGATGTTGGCTATCCAACCCAAGTGGAATTTCCCAATTTGGAGCTCATTTGACCCTCCAAAACCTCATTCTCCTAGAAGTACTTCCTGCTGGTGCAAAAGGTGGCAGCAAGGTGGTTTTCATGGTGTTTTTGAGCTTTTTGACCATCCAGAATCTGATGAAATGCTTCGGAAATGCCTGAGGATGCATAAATTACCATGAAAAATCCAAAAATGCAAAGATTTCCTTCAGCAAGTGTCCCGAAAAAAAGTGAGCATATGGGCGCGCTACCCGCTTAACTGAAAAACCTGTTTTTAGACCAAAATATTTCGAAATGACAAAAATTTCTCCGAATTTGCTCAAATTCGGAGAGAAGACCCTCCATCATGTATCTTTCCCAGCTAATGAAGCCTCGGCCAAAATCCGGAGTGGATCAGGCCTTTTCCGCCGTTTTAGTGCTTCGCTCAACCTCCTCTTCAGAATCTTCATTCTTGCTTTGCAGACATGCATGCGAGCCCAATAATGTCCTTTCATGTGACGAAGCATGTCTTTGTCTCTATCATGATCCTGTGAATGTACCTACGCTGATGAAGAAGGCGAGACCCCTTCCACGCCATGTGGAGATAGTACTCACGTTGCTGATGAAGTCAACGAGACCCCTTCCACCCCGGGTGGAGATAGTACTCGTCGTGATGTTGAAACAAAGCTCTGTGGCTTCTCTGATATGTTACCACTACTGGTGCACTGCTATGCTCCATCTCAGTACATCAACCTCAACGGTTGAGTCACTTTCCTGCTCATATCCTTGCTCATAAACTGAATCCGTCTCTGACATGGTTTTGAAAACAAGTTGTCTACAATATGTGTGTTGATATAGGTGCAGTGAAAGCAAAGTTTTAATGTATGTTCAAAACCAATAGATATCACCCATGTACCCAAGTATCACAGGAAAACAAAATCATAATGAGGATGACTCTGTTTTAATGGCATAAAAACTATCACTGTTTCGATCATAAGTGAGTTTGACAAATGAAAACCAAATGCAGATGTATGGTATAATTTTATAATGATGGCCAAAATTTGTCAATGGGGCAACAATTATGGGACTATGTTTTATGAACTGGAGAATAGGGACATCATGACAGTAACCATAGTAATACAAATGACCATGACAGTGGCAATATTACGGTGATGGCAGCAGTGATATGGTGATGGAGGCTATATACTAGTCAACATGAAACTGTGCAAAAACATGAAAGGGCATGATAGTAATGATAAATTGATAACTGAGGGCGTGAGGATCATGTACATAACGTGCCAAGGTATGAGCACATTTAGCATTCAAGAGTTTTCAAACTTTTCACAAAACTGTCCATATATTTCCAAAAACCCTTGAGGAATTATTTTGCATGTGAATGTAGGGTTTATATATTCTTCTCCAAACATGGCCTCTTTCCAAAAATCAATAACCTCACAACCATGATAAAAATCTACTGAGCAATGATAAAAACCTGTTTGCAATTTGTTGGAGTCGATTTGAATCAAAACTGGGCGCAAAACACAAATTTCTGGGCTCTGTTGCTAAGTGGGTAGCGCCCCTGCTCAAGTGGGTAGCACCCCTCAAGTGGGTAGCGCCCTTGTTATTTTACACAGGCTGAGGAGGTTAAGTGGGTAGCACCCCTCAAGTGGGTAGAGCCCCTCCTGTATGGGTAGCGCACACTTTTCTATGAGTAGCTACATAGTGCATTTTGTAGGAAGCTTTTGGAGGCCTTCCCGGTGTCCAAATTGGGCGTGTGATAGCTCGTTGGAAATCTCTTGGAGTCTAATTTCCAAAACAAGTGGAATTGTGAAATTTGGATTTCATTTACCCTGTCAAAAATCAAATCTCCCAAAACTTGTCAAAATGAGCAGAATGAGGTTGCCTCAAGGCAGAGCGCTGTTGCAGTCAACTTTTGAAGGTCTTCCTCAAATTCCAAATTGAGCTCATGATAGCTCATTGGAAATATATTTGTGTCTAGTTATCCTTTGACTCATTAAGCAAGTCATTTAGACAACCATGCTAGGAGAAATCTTGATTTTCCCAAGGTCACTTCAGAGGTGCATTCAATTCTCTTGAGGCAACGGTATTTTTGATATTTCTCTAAAACCATGATACCTGTGTAAAACGTGAAGGAGGTTTTTCTTCCGTGACATGTTTGTAACAAAAACCTCTCTCAATTTTCCAAAATGCATCTTTTATTGCTCTGAAACATCTTTTTAGTGAGACTTATCCCGATGGGTGGAACAAGGAAGTTTGTCGAACTGAAGTGAAACGAAGGGGATAAGGGGCTTCTAAATTCTTGGAGAAATTTTGGGAAGTAGGGGGGGATGTTAGGAAGCAGGGGAAAGTGGAATCTCAGAGATTGAGTGAGGGGAAGGGGTCCAAAAGGGCAAAACACAGGCCTAGCCTAGAAAATTGCCAAGTTGTGGCAAGAAACTAGGGTTTGTGCAAAATGAGGAATTTGGGGGATCTCAGTGATGGGAAGTGTTTAATAAGGTACATTAATGATAAGGGAAGGTGTATGAACATTAGGATACAAGTTTTTCTAATGATTTGACCATCCAAGAGAAATTACCTCCAAAACCCTAGGAGAGGGAAATGGACCTTACCTAGGCACAACTGAAGCATGAACAAGGTGTAAAATGACTCAATGGAACTTGAAATGATGATGATAACCCTCTGAATGATGGTACACTCAGCTGAATGGTGACATGGACCGACATTTGGACAACTTTGACAGGAGTAAAAGCAACCCCTAGACCTAATGCCTAGTGACCAAATTTTGCTTGAAGGCTCATTCAAATGACAAAATTTGACCTTGACACCTTAAAATCACTTTGTAAGAGCATGTTTGATCACTGAAGGAAAGCTGCAAAGGCTGACTCTAACATTGGCTCCAATGGGGATGGTAGCTCCTTGGAGGTGCCAAGAACGACAAATCTTTGGGAGAGCAGACCAGTGCCTTATCCATTGGGCAATGGAATCAAAAAACTCAAAATGAAATGCATGACTGAAAACTGATGACTTGACGACACAAATTGAATCTCACTCAACTAAAAACTAACTCGATACTTAAACACAACCGAGAAACTGGAAATATGCTCAAAGTAGAGCTTATTCAATACAACCTACTCTAATTGTGCTTTACACCACCCGATCAAGTGAAATGGAACAGCCAATGCAACCATGTAAGCATGCTGGCTGCTGTTTGATTTCTTCCCAAATGCTTGCTTATGAACAACGAGAAATAACTACTGAAAGGAAACTCCCATGGAAACTTTGAACCAAGTGGACTGCTGATAAACTTGCAAAGCATGAATTGACTAGAGGACTTCAAGAATACTGCGAACGGATCTTCATAAACATAGCTCTGGTCCAGATAATCTCCATACCTTGATCTTAAACTTTTTGTCACATCTACGGTGCTTTTCTTTAGTGATTGCAGCAAGCTATCAAAAGGATCCTGAAATTCATGAAAAACCAAGCTCTGTTGCTGATTCCAGACAGAACAAAAGTCTCCTTCATCAATCTCCTCATATGACTGCAAACCTTGAAATGAGCTTTGTAATGAAAAATCTGTTAGACAAGACAATGAAGGCAACTTTTGAATAAGATCATCATCAACATTCTTTTCCGGCACATGGTTAACTAATGAAGGAAAACTTTTACAGCAAACATCATCCAACACACGAGCAATAGGATCATAAAAAACTTGAGAAGACTGCTGCACTGTATCCCTTGAAACTGTATGACATCCTACTGGCTGTTCCTCTTTTCCTTGAGATATATTACGAATATTCTGCCTTATAAACTGAAATGCCTCGAAACAAAATGGTATAGAATTTTCCTGCATCATCAAATCATGTATTTCATCTTCCACACCTTCATCTGTAATCTGACCTTCAATTGCATTGGATGGCTGCAAATCTGATGCTACAAGCTGCTCATCTAAAGATTTACTATGCAATTTATCTTTCAAAAGCTGAAATGATTCAAAACAGAATGGTACGGAGTCACCTCGTATCATTTGATCAAATGTGCCAGCTTCCATGGCTTCATCTGCAACTTGACAATCAATGACTTTCGGGGGTTGCAAGTCTGAATATGAGAAGTTTTTGTTGCCCTCAAGACGATCCAGATCAAGACTTGTTGACGTTTGATTTCTGATTGCATGGAAGTTATCTCTAATGAACTGAAACGAATCAAAACAAAAAGGCAAAGATCCTTCACTTACATCAAAATTTTCTGCACTTTCCTCATCATTGCCATAGCTGATATGCATCGGTTGATCATTGTACTCGAGCTGCTGAAAGTGAACTTCCTCCTCGCACAAACTAGCTACTGATTTGTCTGCAAGATTAGCTTCTGTTTGGAGAACATAATCATCATCATACTGATCAAACTAAGGCAATTCATCAGTATAAAACACATCATCAAACATACACATCATATCAACAACTCTCTCTTCTTCACAATGATCTATAAAACAATCACTATGACAACTGGGATCAGAAACAAAATGTTTTGGGTCAGCCACTTGTTCTTGAATGTCATTTTCATTTTTTGCAGTCATTTTCCGCACCATCTCTTCTACTGCATTTACGAAAAGATCAAACTTTTCCTCTGAAAGTGTCAGTTGCTCTGAAACATTATTCTTTTCTTCTTCCTTCAACCTTGCCCTCAAGATCATCAAATGAGCCTCTACATTCACTGCCTTGTTCTGCATCTCGTGAAGTGTTGCAATATTCTTTTCTCTCAGCTGAAACTCCATTTCCGGATCAAAGGCACCCGGGTAGTGCAAGAGAGCATATCTAGGAGAAGGTCTTATATCAACTGGCATCGAATAATAAACTTGGTTAAATCTAGCAGAAAATTGTTGTACTGTCTCTCCTGGCAATCTTTTCAGCTGGTTATACTCCTCTATAATCAACAAAAAGTTCTGTCCGATCATCCACCTGTCAAGGAAAACTTTGACAAAATGCTGGAAATTTGAAATGCTCGCATCAGGCAGGGCTTTGAACCAACTCTTCACTTGGCCTTGCAAAGAAAGAGCAAAAAGTATGATACTAACATCTTCGTCATCAACTTCAAAAAGATCTAGAAAAGTCTCAACATTCTGCACATGTTGCTCGGCGTTGACATTGTTACATTCACCATCAAATCTTGGTAGATATAGGTCATAATTTGCAGGAAAAGCATGAAGAACAGAAGGTAAAACAAGAGGTTTGTACCGATCTAGAATTTTACAAGGTGTAGGAGCATGTACAAGAGCTGTGGGATCAGTTTTGTTTTCTGGCTCATCACTCTGAAGAAAGTCATCATAATATGTGGGAAAAGTAAGGAGACCAGGATCAAAGGGAAACTTAGCATTTACACTTTTTGAATGGGTTGAGTGAAGATTTTGATCACCTTTCTCATACAACAAATTTTGAAAAAATTTCAGGACAGCTTCAAGACCAGCAAAGAAGTAATTTACAAGAAAGCAGATTAGATCCTGAATACCATTCCACTTTAGATACCTGAACTTTGTGTAAGATCCTTCCATTTTCTCAGAGAAAGAGTCAATCCTCCAGACTTTGAATTGGAGTCACCAGGTGAAAGATTTCAGCCTTCTTATGTCTGATCGCTGTCCACCATCAACCATCAGATCTGAACTCGATACATGTACTGGGGCAATTTATAAGTTAAGGGTTACGATTAGAAGCTAGACCAGAGATCGACTGAAGCAACGTTTATCTACTATGTGCTCGCAGAACAATGTGCACTTCGAAGGCTATCTGGCGTGACTTTAGACTCCGTCTGTAACTATAAATCAAATAACACCCACAAGCAACCATGTTCTTCCCCAGTATGGTCACCACTATGTTAGCGCTCAAATCTACCTCAGGCTGAAATGAGATAAAACTCAAGGCTACATCAAACCACGCTCAACCTCGTAGCTAGCCCTACAAGGACAGGAGAGGGCTCTCTCCGTCAATCTCGATAAATTGAGCAATAAGGTGCGATATGACTTAAAAAGGGAACTGATTTTAGGCTAGTAAAGAGATAGGTATGTTTGATTTTTATTTTTGGGTTTCCGCTGGAGAAATGGGAAAAACAAATTTTGGGTCCGGGGATAAGGTCAGACCTTTGCAGATTTCGAGTTGGGGCGAGGTAGGCGATTGTCTTGATGCTTTTGATTGGATATATGGACGGATTAGAACGACTATGAGCTGAAGAGGGAAAAGAAGAACTTGGATCCTCTCCAAACAGTCGAAAACATGTAGAACTAAATGAATTCAAAGGCAGAGCACTGTAAACAATGGATTCAACCTCATATACTCATTCATTTTAGTTCAGAAGCATATGAAAGGAATGGCATACACTAAAACATGAAGAACTTATAGTAAACAGAGAGAAAACACCATCAATAACATAACACCACAAGAATCCCAACAGGTGCCGCAAAACCTCTGATCTTTCCTTAGCCGAAATATGAAAAAATATGTACAATGGTGCCAAAAGTTTCCCAAGAGTCCAACCTCTCCAACCTCTGAAAATGATTGAGAAATTACAATATATAGACCATCCTAACCCATTCCCATGCCTCTAGGGGTCGAATTCCTCCTTCTAGGAGCAGTTCCAACAAATTCTAATCAAGGAGCTAAAATCTAGGCAGCTAACAACTTGCCTCTAAAAGAGTGGAAACTGATTCATTTACATGATTTTCACTTTTTTGAGAGTGAATCTTCTAGAATAGGTAAAAATGAGCCAAATTTACATGTCAACCATCAATTTACATCATGAAAACCCAAAAATTTCATCCACAAGCAAAACTGGTCCCACCTGGCCGAAATTCTGAGCTCGAAGTTGAAAATTCAGCCAAACATTTAAGTGGGTAGCGCGCCTTTCAACCTGATTTTGAGGCACTTCCTGGTATTCAAATTGAGCTCATGATAGCTCGTGGGAAAGCCCTGGATGTTGGTTATCCAACCCAAGTGGAATTTCTCAATTTGGAGCTCATTTACCCCTCCAAAACTTCATTCTCCCAGAAGTACTTCCTGCTGGAGCAAAAGGTGGCAGCAAGGTGGTTTTCATGGTGTTTCTGAGCTTTTTGACCATCCAGAATCTGATGAAATGCTTCGGAAATGCCTGAAGATGCATAACGTACCATGAAAAATCCAAAAATGCAAATATTTCCTTCAGCAAGTGTCCCGAAAAAAAGTGAGCATATGGGTGCGCTACCCGCTTAACTGAAAAACCTGTTTTTAGAACAAAATATTTCGAAATGACAAAAATTTCTCCGAATTTGCTCAAATTCGGAGAGAAGACCCTCCATCATGTATCTTTCCCAGCTAATGAAGCCTCGGCCAAAATCCGGAGTGGATCAGGCCTTTTCCGCCGTTTTAGTGCTTCGCTCAACCTCCTCTTCAGAATCTTCATTCTTGCTTTGCAGACATGCATGCAAGCCCAATAATGATTTTTCATATGACGGAACATGTCTTTGTTTCTATCATGATCATGTGAATGTACCTACACTGATGAAGAAGGTGAGACCCCTTCCACGCCATGTGGAGATAGTACTCGCGCTGCTGATGAAGTCAACGAGACCCCTTCCACCCCGGGTGGAGATAGTACTCGTCGTGATGCTGCAAACAAAGCTCTGTGGCCTCTCTGATATGTTACCACTATTGGTGCACTGCTATGCTCCATCTCAGTACATCAACCTCAACGGTTGAGTCACTGTCCTGCTCATATCCTTGCTCATAAACTGAATCCGTCTCTGACATGGTTTTGAAAACAAGTTGTCTGCAATATGTGTGTTGATATAGGTGCAGTGAAAGCAAAGTTTTAATGTATGTCCAAAACCAATAGAGATCACCCATGTACCCAAGTATCACAGGAAAACAAAATCATAATGAGGATGACTCTGTTTTAATGGCATAAAAACTATCACTATTTCGATCATAAGTGAGTTTGACAAATGAAAACCAAATGCAGATGTATGGTATAATTTTATAATGATGGCCAAAATTTGTCAAAGGGGCAACAAGTATGGGACTGTGTTTTATGAACTGGAGAATAGGGACATCATGACAGTAACCTTAGTGATACAAATGACCATGACAGTGGCAATATTATGGTGATGGCAGCAGTGATATGGTGATGGAGGCTTTATACTAGTCAACATGAAACTGTACAAAAACATGAAAGGGCATGATAGCAATGATAAAATGATAACTGAGGGCGTGAGGATCATGTACATAACGTGCCAAGGCATGAGCACATTTATCATTCAAGAGTTTTCAAACTTTTCACAAAACTGTCCATATATTTCCAAAAACCCTTGAGGAATTATTTTGCATGTGAATGTAGGGTTTATATATTCTTCTCCAAACATGGCCTCTTTCCCAACATCAAATTCATCACAAGCATGATAAAAATCTACTGAGCAATGATAAAAACCTGTTTGCAATTTGCTGGAGTCGATTTGAATCAAAACTAGGCGCAAAACACAAATTTCTGGGCTCTGTTGCTAAGTGGGTAGCGCCCCTGCTCAAGTGGGTAGCGCCCCTCAAGTGGGTAGCTCCCTTGTTATTTTACACAGGCTGAGGAGGTTAAGTGGGTAGCGCCCCTCAAGTGGGTAGCGCCCCTCCTGTATGGGTAGCGCGCACTTTTCTATGAGTAGCTACATAGTGCATTTTGTAGGAAGCTTTTGGAGGCCTTCCCAGTGTCCACATCAGGCGTGGGATAGCTCGTTGGAAAGCTCTTGGAGTCTACTTTCCAAAAAAAGTGGAATTTTGCAATTTGGATTTCATTTACCCTGTCAAAAATCAAATCTCCCAAAACTTGTCAAACTGAGCAGAATGAGGCTGCCTCAAGGCAGAGCGCTGTTGCAGTCAACTTTTGAAGGTCTTCCTCAACTTCCAAATTGAGCTCATGATAGCTCATTGGAAATATCTTTGTGTCTAGTTATCCTTTGACTCATTAAGCAAGTAATTTAGACAACCATGCTAGGAGAAATCTTGATTTTCCCAAGGTCACTTCAGAGGTGCATTCAATTCTCCTGAGGCAACGGTATTTTTGATATTTATCTAAACCCATGATACCTGTGTAAAACGTGAAGGAGGTTTTTCTTCCTTGACATGTTTTGAAAAAAAACCTCTCTCAGTTTTCCAAAATTCATCTTTTATTTCTCTGAAACATCTTTTTAGTGAGACTGATCCAACAAGGAAGTTTGTCGAAATGAAGCGAAACGAAGGGGAGAAGGGGCTTCTAAATTATTGGAGAAATTTTAGGAAGTAGGGGAGGATGTTAGGAAGCAGGGGAAAGTGGAATCTCAGAGATTGAGTGAGGGGAAGGGGTCCAAAAGGGCAAAACACAGGCCTAGCCTAGAAAATTGCCAAGTTGTGGCAAGAAACTAGGGTTTGTGCAAAAATGAGGAATTTGGGGGATTTCAGTGATGGGAAGTGTTTAATAAGGTATATTAAGGATAGGGGAAGGTGTATGAACATCAGGATACCAATTTTTTCGATGATTTGACCATCCAAGAGAAATTACCTCCAAAACCCTAGGAGAGGGAAATGGACCTTACCTAGGCACAACTGAAGCATGAACAAGGTGTAAAATGACTCAATGGAACTTGACATGATGATGAAAACCCTCTGAACGATGGTACACTCAGCTGAATGGTGACATGAACTGACATTTGGACAAATTTGAAAACAGTGAAAACAAACCCTAGACCTAATGCCTAGTGACCAAATTTTGCTTGAAGGCTCATTGAAATGACAAAATTTGACCTTGACACCTTAAAATCACTTTTTAAGAGCATGTTTGATCACTGAAGGAAAGCTGCAAAGGCTGACTCTAACATGCGCAGCTGTGAAACATATTCAACCTCGATTATACCTGTTTTAAGGTATTTTTCGTCAAAACCTATCCACTGAACTTCAATTTCTAAAGGAAAAACACCAAATTTTCTGTTATTCTCTGAAATTATCCTGAATTTCCTATATAAAAATTGCAAAAAACATCCATAGTACAGGGGAAACTCTGTCAAATTTTCCCAAGAATCTCTAATTGTTGTTTTTTTCAACTTTTATCCATACCCTAGTCATTTTTACTACTCGAATTGATCGTAACCTACTTTCTGAGCATTAAAACCTTCTTTCAATCCAAAACCCTGCTCAGAACCCTATTTTACTAGAGAAATTTTCCAAGAAGCCCTTGTTTCCAAAAAAAGAGCTCAACAAACAGTCTAAGCTTGCTCTTCTTAATTAAAAAATGACAAAGAAACAAGTAACCCCAGAAATGAAGAGGTCCAAAACCTGAAAAGAAACCCTCTGCTAAAATTCTTCAGCTTGAATGTTCTAAAATTGATAAACCAACCCCTGTACTCACTGTTGATTCCACATAAGTTGTTAGGCCTATTCAACCTCCAGTTATCTCACAAGAAAATAGCTCTTTGGTTGACCTTGACTAAAGAATAATGGACCCTTCAGTAGAGTTCAATTTGCTTGATGTATATAACTGGTGTTTTGGTAAATCAGTAGAGAAAGATGACAAAGATATACCAGTCTAGGATTCCAATTTTCCAAAATACAATGTTCCTCAAACCCATTCAGCCCCTAATTTTTTTAGATTGTGTCAGTCCTATTATCTTCCAGACCAAAGGTGTATTGTGAATAAAGACAGAGAGGTCTTATTTTACATCAATTAAAAATCTATAAACTCTATGCTGCAACTAAACCTTGATCCCAATGCTGCTTCATTGTACATAGAGGAGTTAACTCAGAATTACCTAGAGCTTGATTTTGCTTCTAAGTTCAAAGTCTTCTAGACTTTTTATCCCAAGCAAGTTGATATCGCTAAGCTTAATCCACCATTTGATACCTTTTATTTTCCAGATGAAACCAAACAGATTTTCTCCATCCTATCATTCATACTGGGATACACCAGTGATGAATTCACTGATGTGGCTATCTTAGGTTTTTTTTCAACTCTGAGCCCTAGCGAGTCTCATTCCATAATGTACAATTTTTATAGGTTCATTGCAGAAAACATGCATTATCAGTTTTCCAGATTATCATCAGAAGGAGTCTTTAGATATACATCATATCTATTTCACCCATTTTTGTATTATCAAGCAGCCAAATTTCCTATTGAATTTTAGAAGGTAGATCCATAAGGAAATGTTCTTTCAGTTAAGCTTTGGTCATCAACTCTAAGAAAATGGAACAGGTAATATAGCTTTGCAGATTTCAATGACTTGTTTTTAGTGCCTGCTATGAATCTATTGAATAAATAACAGACCCCCAGAAGCAATGAAGAGACAAAGAGAATCTTATAGCTATCTGAGAGCTGTAAAATAGGGGATTGGTACTTATACAAAAGTTACACAGAGATCAGAGTATATGGTGCACTCTTGGCCCCATATAAACTGCCAATATTTTTTACAACAAGAATATTTTCTTTAGAATATTTGAGGCAGCTTTTGAATGCAGATGAAATTAATTTTATAGCTTCTAGGAAAAAAACTCAATTCAAAATAAAAAATCAAATTGGGTCGTTTATTGTGAATAATAGAGAAGCAACCAATGAAATTAATGTCAAGTTGAAAGAGTATAAATTCCCATATAGTTTTATGTGGAATTATGATCCTCGAGGTATTTTAAGCACGATGAGAGTGAAATGCAGGTTGTTTGTCTTCTTGCATGATCCCAAGCCCCAAATTGAAAAGTATGCCAATAAAATTGAATAGGAGCCAAACACTCTATTTGATGATGATTCACAGGAAATGTACAGAAACAGTGGAAAAGATAAGCAGGTTGATCAAACACAGGTAGTGACAGTGAACAAAGAATCTGACATTATTCATAAAAGAAGCAAAAAGGAAGATAGTTTCACTGTTGAAACTATTCAAGATAAAAGATTTAGAATTACCTACAATAAGAAAAGTAAATTGACTAATGAAGAAAGGGATAAAGCCATTAATATTGAAGATAACAATGGTCATGAAATTGATGATGAAGCTACAATGATAGTAACTAAAACTCTCAAAGAGCTTCAAAATGTTCAAATTGGAGCCCAGCAGAAAGATACAGTCATGGTGGATAAACAATCTAAAGTTGATATGCCCTCTTCTTCTAAATAACTTGACAATACAGAGTCAGACATTCAAATCATGTTCAGAAAAATAAAAGAAAAGAATGAAGAAATAAAAAATGAAGCATATTCCAAGTTCCTCAAAGAAAATCCTGGGAATAAGGATAGACTCCTTTTAGCTTTTGATTATTCTTCTAATAAATTGGTGATGTCATTTCTCAAGCCTACAATGGCTGATCCAAAATCTATTTTAGATTATTCAGAGATAGATATTGAAGTTGATGTAGATGATGTCCATGAACTGGACCAAATAGAGTTTCATAGGAGCAACATAGAGATGCTATATTCCAAGATAGTCAATAAGATTCTGATTTCTATCAGGCTTGAGAAAACATTGATAAACCTCCAAATTTAAATAAAATTGGATAAAGCCTCATTATATGCCAATAACTTGAAGATCAAAGCATTATAAGACTTGGTTATTGAAGCAGGAGCTGATCCAGCCAATATGGAAGTTGCAAAGGCTTTAATCAAATAGAAAAATGAAGATATAACTGCCCTCAAAAAACAGCTAAAATTGCCTCAAAGTGAAAATTCTCAGGCAAAAGAAATCCTTCAGTAGAAAACAGAGAATGATGAATTGAAACAACTTGTCTTAAAATGACAGATCAAATAAAAGAAATGGAAAGCCAAATAGAAGCTTTCATGCAGGAGAATGAAAAACTGAAGAAAGGTCAACATGTTATCATTCCAGCAGTGATTCCAATTGTAAGCACAATTTTTCCATCTACATTGGTAGAACACTTGGCACCACAAGGAGTACTGGCAACTGTAGTACCAATCACTTCTCATGAAATCTTTGCCTCTTTTTCATCAAATTCATAGGTAAACATAGTTCAAGACAAAGCTGCCATAATCAGAGCCATGGAAGATATGTCAATTAAAGATAAAGAAATACTTAGTTTGAAAGGCACTATTAAAAAGTTGGAAACTTCCAAAAGAGATGCCTTGATTACTTCCAAAGGGCATGAACACAGGGCTGATAGATTACAAGAACAAGTAAAAATTCTTCAACAACAGGTGAATCTTACAGATCAGGTTGCATACATAAAAAATAATTTATGGAAAAAAATAATTCGAGGCATTCAGTCACAATGGCCTTCTATTCAGATAATTTTTGAGCAGAAAGAGTTGCTACAGGCTGTAAATGTAGAAATTTATAAAAACAAGAAAGAAATTGAAAATAAGCCACCACAAGAAGTTCAACTCATAGAATTTTTGAACAGCAAAAATAGAGAAGAATTGGAAGAGTTGAAAATTGCTGACAGAGTATAGGCCATCCTTCAAATTAAGAAATTATCGAATAAGAGAAACATGATGAATAATTTCGAAGACAGGTGTAAATATATGAACTTGGCCATCTCAAGATTTTGGGCCAAATACAAAGTATTATCAGAAGTAGGTTTACCATACATTCATGCATTAAATGAAAAATTAATGCCACAGAAGGATTATGATTAGAAAATTAGAGCTCATGCTAAGGAGAAAGCTAAACAGCCTTTGCCACAAGGATCTCCAAGTAGGAAAGTACTTCTTCAATATTTTGAAAATCTATTATTTTGGGAAAATGAAATCAAACATATGTTCACAGTAAAACCAAACTTTGCCAAATATGCAAAGGCTAATGAAAGTTACAAGAAATTGAAGAATATGAAGATCCCCACTACTGAACAGTGGCAAGAATTTCTAGATCTGATGTGAACTTGACAGTTAAAGAACATGAAAATCATATCAAAAATCATATTTTACTTTTACCTTATGGTGAAAAAATCAGTGTCAAAGAGTATCAGGGTCAAAGTGTATCAGTAAAATCAAATTGTTACTGCTGGTCATTTTTCAATTACAGCAGTGAAACGATGAAAAGCAGAAATAAAGAGTATCAGAGCAGAAGATGAAAAGGAAGAGTATTATACAAGCCACCATCCACGAGAAGATGTACCTAATGCCATCTATGCTCACAACACATCAAAAATTAGTTTAGATAAGATAAACAGTTCTATTTTTTCTTTGAAAAAGAGGACAACTTGCAAACTGTTTTGCTATTGTCCCTCTTCTTATGTTCTTTTTCCTATTTTTCTATAAAACATTATCTCAATTTCTGAGATATTTTGTAAACAATTTTTGTGTATAAATACTTCATAATTCAAAGTATTCAGTGTGGAATAAAATTTCTCAAGACTACTATAGTCATTTTGCTGGACATATTGAAGTTGGTGTGAGTCAATTAGCGAAGCAGCAATCTTGAAACAAGTTTAGAGACATCATAACTAAGGATTCTCACGGTGACAAGATAAGTCTCACATTTTTCTTGTTTTCCAGTGTTACTATTTAAAGTTTACAAACATTCATTTGATGTGTTTCTATTCTGTAATGATCAAATAAGGATAAATTAAACAAAATTAGTGATAATAAGCTCTATGTTTTAAACTAGTTGGCATTTATATGTTTTCTACTTGATAACCGGGCCATAGAATTCTTAATTGCTCTAGGTCCCAGTTTGATCCCCTCCTTCAATCCTCTTATCTGTAACTTAAGGATTCTTAACTGCCCTTTTGTTCAGATTTCACCCATTCCATCCTCAAAATCTATTCAAAGCCTTAAAAGGTCATCTATCCTGCCCTTCATACATTTCCATCTTTAAGTCTTATTTCCTAGCCCTACTTGCCTAGAGAGTTGACTCCATTGCCCAATTTTTTGGTAGACCCCTCGGGTTTACCTTGAAATACTTTTTATTCCTACCACACTTCTAAAATCAGTCCTATTTCTCACTCATAGCTAGCCTAAAACCCTTTACCAAAACAAAGCTGAATCTTTAGGAGAGATCCCTCTCCGGAGCTCAGGAAGGCTAGATCTTGAATTCCCAAAGTGGTTCTTGGTTACCCCTGGTGTTCTTAACTAAAAAAATCCCCATCTCACAACCTGAGAATTACTAGGGTGATAACATGTTGGTGACCATACTGGGGAACTAACCACTCTCTAGTTTTAAGTTTAATCTTGAAGGAAGATCTTTAATTATATATTTTCTACTTTAATATTGAGTTTAAAGATTTTGGGTATTTTACCCAATAAAAATTCTGGCTCCCAAGAAAGTCTACTACACTAGATCCAACCCTGATCCTAACCCTCCAGATATAGTAGATAATCTAGACCAGATAGAAAAAAAGAAGAAAAAACAAATTGATAGTTCTGAAACTCGGATACCTCTAAGAAGAGATGATTCTTTACCTAAAGAATTGGTAAGCTTATCAGACATTGATTTTGACTTAAATTTTGAGAAATCTTTATTTAGAAAAAAATTTGAATCGGATTTAAAAGAAATTGCTTTAGATTTAGTTTTTACTTCTTATGTAAGTGTAAAACACAAAATTATTTCTGTTCCTACTAAATCAGATCAAAATGAAAGTAAAAGTCCTGTAAAAAGGGTAAGTGTCACAAAAATTAAAGACATTGAGGAAGCTGTTAAGTTAGCAAAATTTTTGTCTAAATTTAAACCCCCAGTTTCTAAGCTATATACAACAGTCTTTCCAGCATCAGATTCTACTTTGTATGCTGCCACATCATTTACTGATTCTGCTGTCAATTCACCTCAAGAGCCCATAAGCCCAGAGTTGCCTATACCCCATAGAATCATATACTCATCATATCCACAATCCACTACTATTTCATCAACCGATCCATTCATTCCTGAGCTGCCCTTGCAGCCCAAAGTAGTATATCCATCATTTACCCAACCCATTACAACTACCATTAGCCATACTACTTATGTTTCATCCCCATTACCAAGATCTTCAAGTACATCCATTTCAGTAACCAGCACTATCCCTACTACTACAACTGTACCTCCCATTTCAGCTAAAATCCAAGCCATGGTAGCCCGATATGCTCCCTTGGTCTTACCTCAGAATATCCATGACATGCCCTAGAACTATCAAAAAGATATTCCATTGTTTGATAATCTTTCATAGATTACTGCACAACAACATATTATGAGAATCAATGATTTCTAGGACGTCTATGAGATAGATGAGTCTAATTTCCAAATGAGACTATTTTCTCAGAGCTTAATTGGAGAAGTAAAAACATGGTTTAAAGGTTTAGGAGTTGGTAGCATAGCAAACCTAGCTGCATTCCATAGAGCCTTCCTAAATAAATGGGAGAAAAAGAAGAACCCTATGAAAATACTTTTTGAGTTTGATGCTATCAAGAGAGCCCCAAATGAGTCTGTCCAAGACTTCTGCACAAGATATAATAGTGTTTACAATGCCATTCCTATAGAACTTAAACCTACCCCATATTCCATGCTACTGAAATTCCCAGACTGTTTTGACGTAGACATGGCTTACCAACTTAGGAAAAAGGATGCAAATACTTTAGAGCAAATTCAACAAAACGTTGTAGGTATAGAAATCAACATACTTGCAAAGAAGGTCAGGATGAGAAATGAAAGAAGGGTTATTATTAAATAAGTATCTCACTTAGATAGTAAGTTTGATTTCATTACTAAAGCACTAGAAAAATTAGTTGATAGACTGGATCAAATTGAAAAGAAACCACAATGGGACAATTAATTCCAGATCTGGAATCCCAATTACAGGAAAAACAACAACCCCGAGAAAGGTAAGGAACCTTCCCCTGATCAAAATATAAGAACCCCATTCCAAGAAAACTTTACAGAAAGTTCACAAAACAGTGTTGATGAGGAGGAAGACATAAACATTTTTTTAGGGATTGATGAAAATAATTCCATTTTCCTCACCCAGGAGGACCGGGAACTCTTTAAACTTCAACAGTAAAAAGTAGAATCTGGAGAATCCTATGATTATAAACAAGGTTATGATTTTGCAATAAATGACATCCACAGTAAATACAACCTTAGGAGCAAGAAAACCAATGATCCTGTTATAAAGAGTAATTATCCAAACCAACAAGAACAAAACAAAAACAAGAATGATGCTTCTAAATTAAAATTCTTGCAAATTCTTCCTAGAGATAGAAAACAGAGTTCAAATCCAACTAGTCCTAAAAAACAGCAAGGCCCAAAAATTGTAGATATTACTGATGAGGTGGAACAATCTTCCAAAGATGTTCCAAAAGCTAACTCTCCCAAAGCCACCAATTCAACAACAGTTATTGAGCCAAGAAATAACCCTACTGACTTTAAAATATCAGATCCTAAACCTTCTGTTGAGAATCCTAAGACTAATAAGACTTCTGCTAACCCCCAAAATGTTCCTGGAAAAACAGCCAAGGATAATAGAAACCAAGAAACTCAGACAGAATACAAGAGAAGAGCTCAAAACAAAGGAAAAATAATATAAACTCAAGAAAAGTCATCACAAACCACATTTCCCAAAGAAGAAGTGATTCAAACCATTAGATCTCAGCCAACATTTAATATGCAGTCTGAAATATCCAAATTAAAAATAGTTGTTCCCTTGGTAGAACTAGCTAAAAATCATTTGTATAGATCTATGATTTCTGATGCATTGAATGTGAATGAGAATGAAGATACAATTAATAGGAATGAAGATAGGCCTGAATTGATTTTTGGTCCCAATGTTGATGGAAAGCATTTAGATGGGTTGGTACCCCCATTTTATTTAAGTCTTACTGTACATGACCAAATATTACATAATACTATGCTAGATATTGGAGCTTCCCACAATTTGATGCCTAAAGCTATAATGGAAACTCTTAATCTAGACATAACCAGACCCTATAAGGACTTGTTCTCATTTGATTCATTCGAAGTCCAATGTATTGGTTTGATTAAAGATCTGTGTGTTAACCTAGTCCAATATCCTGGTAAGAGTATGATCATGGATTTTGTAGTAGCTGACATCCCGCCAGAGTATGGCATGCTTCTTTCTTGCTCATGGGGATAAAAGTTGCAGGGATATCTACAACTAGATATGAGTTATGCTAATATCTCAGTATTTGGACAGCCTACAAAGCTTTATATAGAAACTTTGATGAAGTACATGATCAGCAGTGCAGACGGACCTACAAATTATCCAATTTATGCTACTCCCACTGATCTTGATTCTTTTATTCTTAGTAAATCTGACCATAATGAAAATTCAACTGAACTTACTGATAAAAAACTTAAAATAATGGATGATTATATTGATCATAAAGCTTTGTGGGATCTAGATTTTGATGGATCTGCTAATAAATTTGGAGCTGGAGCTGGTGTTTTGATTACAAACATTGAAACAAGTCATTCTGAAGGGCATGATTTTAGATTAAACTTCAAATGCACCAATAACATGGCTGAATACGAAGCTTTAATCTTAGGCCTACAAATTATTAGAAAAAAGGAAGGAAAAAGAATAATGGTTTTGGGTGATTCTGAACTAGTTATAAAACAAATCAACGCAGAGTATTCACTTCACAACCCCAAACTTGCAAGATACAGAGAAAAAATGTTGGAACATACAGGCCCATTTCTTAGCAACTTTTGCCAGTAGTTGTAAAATTCCTTTTTCAACATTGCAAAAATACACTGCTGACATTAAATATAGGCCTATTGTTAGTATGAATCCTTTGTCGAAGTGTACGAAAAAGGACCACTTTAGCTACGCATAACTAATAGCCCTAACAACAAAAGTGGCTGCCAATATCTTCAGATCTGCGGTTAGTTGAACATAAAAGAGCTACAAAAACCAGACCTATGCATGGAAAGACATTAAGAAGAAAAAATAAGGGTTTGCTCCATATACCAATAGACAAGACAAGAACAATTTTTGAAAGAATTTTTGTATTAATTGGGCAATTCGGGAGGAAAACAAGAAGGCGTATCCAATTCTCCCTGGGATGTGGTTCTTGGAAGTCTCGGAAGACTTCGCATCTAAGATTTCTCTCTCTTGTTGGTGTAGAAAACCCACACAAAGAATAGAACTCAAAGGGAGCTCACACAAACCCAATGGTAGCAAGAGTGACTAAGTGTATAGATCCGGAGTGATCTAATAGGCAACAAAACGTGAAGAATGATAGGAAAAACCCTCCTATTTATAACAAAATATTGAGTTAGTCTAGAGATTGGTGCATAATTAAAATATTATTAACCAAATCTAGATCCAATTTTTATGGAATATTTTATTATATTTGTTGGAGGGAAAAGGAATTTGACTTGAGTCAAATCCCCTTATTTGTAAATAATAAATAAATAAATGATTTATTTAATTATTTGTGGGTGATTTGGTCATATTTAACAAGGAATATTATCTAAATAAGATTAAATAATTATTCCTAGAAAATAATAAGATAAATACAGGTTTATCTAATTAATTTCTTTGTTTTTGGGTTAAACATGACTAGGAATAATAATTAAATTATGGTTTAATTAATTATTCCATGAGGAAAATTAAACCAAATGGGTTTGTTTAATATTTCCTTTTGGGGTTTCCTGTTTAGACCATAAACAACCTAATAAATGTGGTTTATTAAGTTATTTTTCATAGTGAAAGCAATTTTACTTAGGGTAAAATTGGTCTTACATGGTGTGCTTGGGTCCATCTAATGGTAATAGGTTAGATGACCAAAAAATGGTGCAACACCTATTGTTCCTGATAATGTGAAATATTGGCAAATTTTTTCAGAGGATCAGCAAATTTATCACTTTTTGAATAATGAACATGAATTTCAAAACTGTCAAATCGATAACGACTGTAACATAAATTCACCTTGTGATATATATTTAAATTTATGTCAGATAGATGATTTAGATAATTTAGATGTACATAAGTTTGAAAAGCCTACTTTTTTTACTCAAAATGACATTGATGAAATGGAAAAAATAGAAATAGAGGAATTAATTGAAGATGAAATAGATTTGATTGATTTAAAGAATAACATTTTACCCAGAGGTTTAACTCCTCTAGAAAATTTATTTGACTCTAATGATGTGCCCATAAGGCCAAAAATGGAGCCAGTTAAGTCTGACATAGAAGAGTACAACTTAGGGACAGATGATAAACCAAGAATAATCAAACTATCCAAATCCTTATCATCAGATGAAAGGGATAAATACATTGAACTTTTAAAAGAATTTCAAGATGTCTTTGCATGGAGCTATGAATACTTAAAAACTTACAACACAGACATTATTCAACATAAAATTCCTTTAAAAGAAAATCAAAAACCTTTTCAACAGAAGCTCAAAAGGATTAATCATGTTTTGTTACCCTTAATCGAAAAAGAAGTCAAAAGAATGTTTGATTCACAGATAATTGCACCAGTCAGATTTTCTGACTAGATATCTAATTTAGTGCCAACCAGAAAAAAGACAGGAGAAATTAGACTATGCATAGACTTTAGGAATCTTAATAAAGCATCCCTGAAGGATAACTACCCCTTGCCAAAAATGGACCATATTTTACAGAGGGTAGCAGATTCTTCCAGAATCTCTTTATTAGATGGTTTCTAGAGTTACAATAAGATTCTAGTTCACAAAGATGACCAAACCAAAACTGCTTTTACTACTCCATGGAGCACTTTCATGTATGTGAAAATTCCTTTTGGGTTAAAAAATGCAGGAGCTATATTTCAAAGGGCCATGGATATTGCCTTTGCCAAGGAGATCCATGAGTTTTTAGTCATTTATTTGGATGATATTATTTTGTTTTCTAAAACAAATAATGACCACTTGGATCATCTGAGACAGGTTTTTATTAAATGCAGAAAATATGGTATTTATCTTAATCCAAAAAATTCTATTTTTGGGCTAGAAGAAGGCAAATTGATAGGTCATATCATTTCAAAAGAAGGCATTAGAATAGACCCTGTAAGAATTGAAGAAATTCTAAACATTCAACCACCAAGAAACATTAAAGAACTCCAAGCATTCTTGGGAAAGATCAACTTTCTAAGAAGATTCATATCAAATATGGCTGAAATTATAAAATATCTCAATAACATGCTTAAAATGGAATCCTCAATTAAATGGACAATAAAGGCCAAACAATCTTTTGAATCTATCAAATAGACCCTAACTAAAGCACCAGTCCTTATCAGTTCAGATTACACAAAATATTTTATAATATTTTCCTTTGCATACAAACACACCATAGTTGCAATTCTTCTGCAGAAAAACGATCAAGGCTTTGAACAGCCCATTGCATTTTTTAGTAAAGCTCTCAGAGATGCACCACAAAATACAACATAATAGAAAAACAGGCTTTGGCTCTAGTTAAAGCTATAAAATATTTCAGAGTGTATATACTTCATTCACATATAATTGCATATGTCCCCAATGCAATAGTTAAAGACATTTTGACTCAAGATGGACCAGACAGCAGGAGAGGAAAGTGGATAGCCACAATCCTTGAGTATGTTCTGGAAATTAAACCAACTAAATTCATTAAAGGACAGGGTTTAGCCAGACTGATGGCTGAATCAAATTGCAATGCCTTAGATATTAATTTCATTGCACAAGTAGATGAACAGGAGGAGATGGCAACTCCATCAATCATTTAGGCCTATCAATACTCACCCTGGTACTTTGATATAATCTTTGTACTTACAAACTTACAAGCTCCTCCTAGACTGACTAAAACCAAGGAAAGATTTATCAAGCAAAAAGCAATGAGATTCTGTATCTTAAATAATGCATTGTATTGGAGAGAAAGTACAGGAATTTTACTTTATTTTTTATTGAAATCTGAGGCTAACAATATTCTTAAAGAATTTCATGAAGGTGATTGTGGTGGCCATCTATACTAGAAGAGCACAGCTGATAAAATACTCAGAGCTGGTTTTTACTGGCCATCTTTATTTTCATATGTTAAAAATTTTGTTACCTCTTTCCATCAATGCCAAATCTTTGAAGGTAAAAAGAAACTATTACCATTACCTATGAAACCAATATCCACTTAAAAACATTTCAACTATGGGGGTTAGACTTCATAGGTGAAATTCATCCTCCCTCTTCAAGTCAACATAAATGGATTCTAACTGCTATTGATTACTTTACTAAGTGGATTGAAGCAATTCCCACTAGGCAAGCTACAGACTCAGTTATTATCTCATTTATAGAAAGTAATATTTTGTCTAGATTTGGATGCCCACACAAAATTATCACAGACAATGCTGCTACTTTCAAATCTAAAAAGATGATTGCTTTCTACCATAAATACCATATTACCTTAGGTCATTCCACAGCATACTTCCCCCAAAGTAATGGTCTGGCCGAATCCTCAAATAAAAGTTTAGTCGACATCATCAAAAAACTACTCCAAGATAATAAAAAGACATGGAAAAAGAAGTTGATATATGCCCTTTGGACTGACAGGATTACTACAAAAAAGTCCATAGGAACTTCACCATATCAAATTGTTTATGGTATGGATGCAATTTTTCCTTCTTCCTTGGGTGTCCCAGTCGTGAAGATTATCCAAGAATCACAAGTAGAAACTAATGACATTCAAAGAAGAATCAATGAGTCCATACACCTTCAGCAAACCAGAGATGAAGTTTATGAAAAGTCACAAGTTTTACAGGACAAGATCAAAAATATTTTTGATAAGAGAGTTAAGGAAGATGACTTTTTCATAGGAGATCAAGTTTTAAGATGGGATGCAAGAAGAGAGGATAAGGGTAAACATGGGAAATTTGATTTTTTGTGGCAGGGACCCTTTATAATATATGGTTACAGAGGAAATAATTCCTTTTTCATCCAAAATTTAGATGGTACAGAGCTTCAAGAAGGACCGGTAAATGGAAGGATGTTGAAACATTACTATCCCTCACAAGTCACTTAACAGTTAGATTTATTTATTTCATCATTGTAAATATTCATAGTCAAAGTGTAGATTGGATTGGATATATTATCTACAAAGTTGAAGCCTGAAGAGAAATCCCTAAACTTTGCAGTATAAGATATCATAAATATGATTGTTGCAGAAAACAGAAGACATTTACAGGATCACCAAGGTCAATGGATAAGGTTACTGATCTCAGAGTTCTTGGCATTCCACAAGGAAAAGCCATCCCCAAGTGAAGCCGATGTTAGAAACCTATGATATAGGGGTCATAATTTTGATTTGACTATTGATAATATTGTAAATCTGTACATACTTTGCCTTCTGTAAGCTGTATTCACATGTTTTATAAAATAATTAAAAAATTAAAAAAAAAAATCAAAAAGAGGGTAAAAAGTCCTAAAAGAATAATCAAAGGACTTAGAAAAAATTAAAGACCCCAAAAGAAAAATGAATAAAACATGAAAGTGAGCAAGCATAAATGCCACTACTTTTTACTTTTTTACTATGGCAGAGTGTCAATAAATGCCATAGTCTATGATGAGTTAAACAGTTTAATCTTAGCTTCTCATTGTTTCAATTTCACTTGTTCTAGATAGAGAATAATGAGTTGTCATGCTGCTTAATCATGAAAATTTAGTAGTTAGGTAGAGAAATAAATGAATCCAACATTTTAAACTGGATTTATGGATGAAATAAGTGTATAATTAGATAGTTTTACTTGCTTTCAGAAAAAATAATGTTGTGAAGGTTGCTAGCCTAAATGCACCTTACTACAAAGGAAGAAAAAATGTTAGCATGGTAAGGTGGGTAGGTAGAATAAGGTGAAAATATCCCAATGTAAATATCATTCATCATGGGCTTCAAAATAACTAACTTCCCCTTCCCATAGTCATGAAACATTCTAAACTATCAGCCAGAAAGGCTCAAGGCATTTCCTTAACTTTTGTTGGGACCGGACCCAAGGCTCTATGACTGATCAGTGGAAAGTGTGAATGTCTATATTAATCCCTTAAACTTACATCATTTTCCATTCATGCATTCACCCCCTGAATAATCTAAAGTAAAACTCCATTTTTTACTTAAAGGAATTATAATTCCCGTTTGATTAACTTCCTACATCATTTGAAAACATTAAGCCCTCAAAATAACATTATATCATAATTTAAGTGATAAGATCAATGCAAATTATCTTTTAAATCTCACTTTACTTGTTATGTTTATGTGTTTTGAGTATACCTTATCCTATTTTCATATTAACTTTAACTTATGTATTAATTCCCTATAGAAATAACCTTTTCCTATAGTATATAACTCATTTTTATATAATAAACCCAAAAACCCACTTATTTTAACTTAAGCCAAAGTTATTTATTCCCACATGTTTAAATAAAAAACCCCCCTTATAACCCCTTTAGCTAAGTTTATCTATATATAAATATCTTGCCCCCTATGGTAGCTAAGTCAACCCGATTTAATTCACCATATAATAAAAATATATGAGAAAAATCTTAAAACATGTCTTGTATGTGTTTTAAACAAAATTCCCCGAAGTTTCATTTAAACTAAAACTTCAATTAAAATAAACCATTTCCTTGTATATTTCCCCCCCCCGACTCCCTTAACCTAAGGTTAAATCCATAACCTAACCCCTTCCTCGTAATATATATTCCATTATATCAGCCCCTAACCTTGGTTAAAGTCCTGAATAACCTTCCCCATCACCCTTTCCATTGGAAAAAGTCATGTTTTATAAATAAAACCCATCAAAAACCCTTTTCCCATTGGATTGATTTTCAACCCTCCGATCCCCAAATCCCGTTTGATCCAACGAATGGAAATCTACGCGACAGATCAATGTATTTTTATCCCTCCCCATCACGCTTGATAACAACCATCCGATATTCTTTTATTTCCAAGATCTATGGCCAAAAGTGAACCCGATAACTGATCTTTCCCCGCACCTTCCCTTGTAACCCCGATTGTTCGCTTCCCAAAGATAGATCCGATGGTGACAATGCAATTTTGCGCCCATAAAATAATCGACGAATGTTTTAGAAAAGTCGCGCCAAATGGGTGGTTTTCCCAAACCACCCCGCATCGACATGTCACAATCCTATTGGATCGCATTTGAAAAGCTATTTGTCGTTTATAGCCTTTCAACCGCGCGAATACCACCCAGTGGTATTCAAAAACCACTCCTCCCCAACCTATCATTACAATCGATTTGACTATAGTTTAATACGTTAAAATCATAGTTTTCATTGAACATTTCACCTTTTAGCTCTTTAAACCTATGAACCTTTTGCTAAGCCTATTATCGTCGAAATTTCACCATTTGTGTGCCATAACACCCTGAGAACCTATGCAGAGCCTTTTCATCATTTTAAAACCTACCAGCACCATTTTCGATCCAATTGCCCCACAATTCAACCACGAAGTGCCGCATTACCCTTTGAAAGACCAATTTTGCAGAATTGAAGACTGTGCGCAACTGCAAAACATCTTCAACCTCGATTATACCTGTTTTAAGGTATTTTTCATCAAAACTTATCCACTGAACTTCAAATTCTAAGGAAAAAGCACCAAATTTCCTGCTATTGCTTGTAATTGTTTGAATTGCCTATATAGAAATTGCAAAAAACATCCATAGTACAGGGGAAACTTTGTCAAATTTTCCCTAGAATCCCTAATTGTCGTTTTTTGCAACTTTTATCCATACCCTGGGCATTTTCATTGCTGGAATTGTTCATAACCTTTCATCTGAGCATTAAAACCCTCTTTTTATCCAAAACCCTGCTCAAAATCCTTTTTTACCAAAGATATTCTTCAAAAATCCCTTGTTTCCAACTGAAGAAATTAGCAAACAGTCTAAGCTTTCTCTTTTCAATTAAAAATGACCAAGAAACAAGTAACCCCAAAATCAGGAGGTCCAAAGCCTCAAAACAAACCCTCTGCTAAAATTCCCCAGCCTGAATCTTCTAAAATTAACAAACCAACCCCTGTACTCACTGTTGATTCAACAGAAGTTGTCAGGCCTGTTCAACCTCCAGTTATCTCATAAGAAAATATTCCTCTGGTTGACCTTGACTACAGAATAATGGACCCTTCAGTACAGTTCAATTTGCTGGATGTATATAACTGGTGTTTTGGTAAATCAGTAGAGAAATATGACAAAGATATACCAGTTTGGGATTCCAATCTGCCAAAATACATTGTTCCCCAAACTCATTCAGCCCCTGATTTTGTCATATTTTGTCAGTCCTATTATCTTCCAGACCAAAGGTGCATTGTGAATAAAGACATAGAGGTCTTATTTTACATCAATGAATAATCTATAAACTCTATGTTACAACTGAACCTTGATACCAATGCTGCTTCATTGTCCATAGAGGAGTTAACTCAGAATTACCTAGAGCTTGATTTTGCTTCTAAGTTCAAAGTATTCCAGATTTTTTGTCTTAAGAAAGTTGATATCCCTAAGCTTAATCCACCATTTGATACCCTTGATTTTCCAGATGAAACCAGATAGATTGTCTCCATGCTATCATTCATACTGGGATACACCAATGATGTGGTTATCTTAGGTTTTCTTTCAACTCTGAGTCCTGGCCAATCTCCATCCATAGTGTACAATTTTGCTAATTTCTTTGCAGAAAACATGCATTATCAATTATCCATATTGTCAGAAGGAGTCTTTAGATATACCTCATATCTACTTCATCTCTTTTTGTATTATCAAGCAGATAAATTTCCCATTGAATTTCAGAAAGTAGATCCAGAAGGAAATGTTCTTTCAGTTTTGTTTTGGTCATCAATTATAAGAAAATGGAACAGAGAATACAGCTTTGCAGATTTCAATGACTTGTTTTTAGTGCCTGCTATGAATCTATTGAATAAAGAATAGACCCCTAGAATCAATGAAGAGACAAAGAGAATTCTACAGCTATCTGAGAGCTGTAAAACAGGGAACTGGTATTTATACAAAAGTTACACAGAAATCAGAGTATATGGTGCACTCCTGGCCCCATATAAACTACCAAGATTTGTTACAACAAGAATATTTGCCTTAGAATATTTGAGGTAGCTATTGAATGCAGATGAAATTAATTTCATAGCTTCCAGGAAAAAGACTCAGTTCAAGATGAAAAATCAAATTGGGCCATTTATTGTGAATAATAGAGAAGCAGCCAATGAAATTAATGTCAAGTTGAAAGAGTATAAATTCCCATATAGTTTTATGTGGAATTATGATCCACAAGGTATTTTAAGCACGATGAGAGTGAAATTCAAGTTGCATGTCTTCTTGCATGATCCCAAGCGCCAAATTGAAAAGTATGCCAACAAACTTGAATGGGAGCCAAACACTCTATTTGATTATGATTCACAGGAAATGCAGGGAAACAGTGGAAAAAATAAGCAGGTTGATCAAACACAGGTAGTGACAGTGAACAAAGAATCTGACATTCTTCATAAAAGAAGCAGAAAGGAAGATAGTTTCACTGCTGAAACTATTCAAGACAAAAGATTCAGAATTCCCTATAATAAGAAAAGTAAATTGACCATTGAAGAAAGGGACAAAGCCATCAATATTGAAGATAATAATGGTCATGAAACTGATGATGAAGCTACAAGGATAGTAACTGAAACTCTCAAAGAGATTCAAAATGTTCAAATTGGAGCCCAATAGAAAGATACAGTCATGGTGGATAAGAAATCTAAAGTTGACATGCCATCTTTTTCTAAAGAACCTAATAATGCAGAGTCAGACATTCGAATCAGGTTCAGACAAATAAAAGAAAAGAATGAAGAAATAAAAAATGAAGCATATTCCAAGTTCCTCAAAGAAAAGCCTAGGACTAAGGATAGGCTCGTTTTAGCTTTTGATTATTCTTCTAATAAATTGGTGATGTCATTTCTCAAGCCTACAGTGGATGATCCAAAATCTAGTGCAGATTATTCAAAAATAGATCTTGAAGTTGATGCAGATGCTGTCCATGAATTGGACCAAATAGAATTTCATAGGAGCAACACAGAGATGCTATATTATAAGATAGTCAATAAGACTATGAATTCTATCAAGCTTGAGAAAACATTGATAAATCTTCAAACTCAAATGAAATTGAATAAAGCCTCACTATATGCCAACAATTTGAAGATAAAATAATTAGAAGACTTGGTGATTGAAGCAGGAGCTGATCTAGATAACATGGAAGTTGCAAAGGCTTTAATCAAACAAAAAAACGAAGACATAGCTACCCTCAGAAAATAGCTAAAATTTCCCCAAAGTGAAAATCCTCAGGAAAAAGAAATTCTTCAGCAGAAAACAAAGAATGATGAATTGAAACAACTTGTTCTTAAAATGGCAAATCAGATAAAAGAAATGGAAAGTCAAATAGAAGCTTTCATGCAAGAGAATGAGAAACTGAAGAAAGCTCAACAGGTTTTTATTCCTACAATGATTCCAACTGTAAGCACAACAGTTCCATCTACATTGGCAGAACACTTAACACCACAAGGAGTACTGGAAACTGCAGTGCCAATAACTTCTCATGAAATCTCTGCATCTTCTTCATCAACCTCACAGGTAAACACAGTAAAAGACAAAGTTGCCATAATCAGAGCCATGGAAGACATGTCAATTAAAGATAAATAAATACTTAGTTTGAAAGGCACTATTAAAAATATAGAAACTTCCAAAAGAGATGCCTTGATTACTTCTAAAGGGCATGAACAGAGGGCTGATAGACTACAAGAACATGTGAGAATTCTTCAAACACAGGTGAATCTTACAGATCAGGTTGCATATATAAAAAATCATTTATGGACAAAAATCATTGAAGGCATTCACACTCAATGGCCTTCAATTTAGATAATTTATGAGTAGAAAGAGTTACTACAGGCTGCAAATACAGAAATTGATAAAACCAAGAAAGAGATTGAAAATAATCCACCTCAATCAGTTCAACTCATAGCATTTTTGAACAGCAAAAATAGGGAAGAGTTAGAAGAATTGAAAATTGTTGATAGAACAAAGGTCATTCTTCAAATTAAAAAAGTTATGAATAAAATAAATATGATGAATAATTTGGAAGACAGGTGTAAAGACATGAACTTGGGCATCTCAAGATTTTGGGCCAAATACAAAGTATTATCAGAAGCAGGTTTACCAGACATTCATGCATTAAATGAAAAATTGATGCCACCGAAATATTATGATCAAAAAATCAGAGCTCATGCTAAGGAGAAAGCTAAACAACCATTGCCACAAGGATCACCAAGTGGAAAAGTACTTCTTCAATATTTTGAAAATCTATTCTTTTTTGAAAATGAAATCAAGCATATGTTCATAGTAAAGCCAAACTTTGCCAAATATACAGAGGCTGATGAAAGTTATAGGAAATTGAAGAATATGAAGATCCCCAGTGCTGAACAGTGGCAATAATTCACAGATCTGTTGTGAATTTGACAGATAAATAACAGGAAAATCATATGAAAAATCATATTTTACTTTTACCTTATGGTGAAAAAATTAGTGTCAAAGTGTATCAGGGTCAAAGTGTATCAGTAAAATCAAATTGTTACTACTAGTCATTTTTTATTACAGCAGTGAAACAGTTAAAAGTAGAGATAAAGAGTATCATAAAAAAAGATGAAAAGGAGGAGTATTCTACAAGCCACCATCCACGTGAAGATGTACTTATTGCTAGCAATGCTCACAGCACATCATAAATCAGTTTAGATAAGATAAAATAGTTCTATTTTTCTTTGTAAAAGAGGACAACTTGCAAACTATTTTGTTGTTGTCCCTCTTCTTATGTTCTTTTTCCTATTTTTCCTTAAAACATTATCTCAAATTCTAAGATATTTTGTAAACAATTTTTGTGTATAAATACTTCATAAATCGAAGTATTGAGTGTGGAATAAAATTTCTCAAGACTACTATAATCATTTTGCTGGACATATTGAAGTTGGTGTGAGTCAATTAGCGAAGTAGTAGTCTGGAAATAAGTTTGGAGACATCATAATTAAGGATTCTCGTGGTGACAAGATAAGTCGTATTTTTCCTGTTTTTAGTGTTATTTGTTTAAAGTTTACAAACATGCATTTGATGTGTTTCTATTCTGTAATGATCAACTAAGGAGAAATTAAATAGAATTAGTGATAATAAGCTCTCTCTTTTAAACTAGTTGGAATTTTGATGTTTTCTACTTGATAACCAGACCATAGAATTCTTAATTGCTCTAGGTCCTCGTTTGATTCCCTCCTTCTATCATCTTATCTGTAACTTAAGGATTCTTAAGTGCCCTTTTTTTTAGATTTCACCCATATCATCCTCAAAATCTATTCAAAGCCTTAGAAGGTCATCTATCCCGCCCTTAGTACATTTGCATCTTTAAGTCTTATTTCTTAGCCCTGCTTGCCTAGAGAGTTGACTCCATTGCCCAATGTTCTGGTAGATCCTCTTGGGTTCACTCTGAAATAATTTTTATTCCTACCACATTTCAAAATTCAATCTTATTGCTCACTTATAGCTAGCCCAAAACCCTTTTACCAAAACAAAGCTAAATTTTAAGGAGAGATCTCTCTCCGGAACTCAGGAAGGCTAGATCCTGAATTCTCAAAGCGGTTCTTAGTTACCCCTGGTTTTCTTAACTACAAAAATCCTCATCTCACAACCTGAGAATTACTAGGGTGATAACACTCAACACAATCTTTCTTACTCTATCTCCTCTAGCAGCTTAGCTATAGTATAATTCTCTATTTTAGCTATTCAACTATTTTTCTATAATGTGTTCAACTAGCTTCTACCAAAGGAGATAGTTTCTTATATAGAGGGAAAAGAGGAGGTTGGGATCCCTACAAAAGTGGGAGGGAGTCCTATCCTTTAAGAGAGTTCCAAGGGAGGTGGAAACTACTAACTAAAGGAAGGAGTCTCCGTGGTTGCTCGCTCAACCCACTCAATGACTCATCCTCAAGGTGGTTGGTACTTCACCTCCTCGCCTCTATTTTTAAAAAACATTCCATAAAAAACTTGGCATGAGTGTCTAACTATCATAGAGTGCCAAGTTGCACAGGCTCAATGTTAAATTTCTAGGTCGGCGCGAGGATGTAACGGGCTACTCGCGCCGAGGAAAAAATAGGGATTTTCATAGCTCTGTTTAGGGAAATGTCAAGAAGAAGAATGTTTCTTTCATCAAAAGGGATGCAAGGATGGTATTTTCAAAGCATGAAACTATGTATTGGTCATAGAAATGACCCTCCAATGTGCGATTTGGGGATTGTAGGGACAGTGAAAAAATGTTGTGTAACAAGAGGGTAAGAGACAGGCAAAGAAGAAAGTTAACTTTCCATGCAAGTTATGCATCAGAGACCATATTACTTATCTCTGCCCTAAAACTTAGGATGATTAACACTTGTTAGCTTAGGAACGCTCCTCTAGGTCCTAGGCTGTCCTGAAAAACCCTTTTCTCCAAGGGAAGTAGTTGTTTTTTGGCGCGAATGCTAATACTTTAGCTCCCATTGTTGGCAACCAGGAAGGTGAAAATTCCTCAAATCGATATATGATGAGTTCTCACGCTGATATCTGTACAAGATCTAGTGATTATGGTGAAGCTGAGTCTTCAAAATCTAAGGGTGCTCCTAGTAATTATGTGCCAATCCATATAGATAGGCCTATATTTGATCTTGTACCTTGGATGTCGAAAGTTTCTACTAAGCGTACAATAATCAACCCTAATGCCAAGGCCGCCTAGAACTACTCCATTGCAGAAGATCTAGCTCAAATTACTTGTGATATATCTATGTTAGAGGTTCTCAAGTTGTGCTTAGAACAAAGGAGTGAATTGATCACTGCGATCAGGGAAGTTGATCCAAAGAACTCTCTTATGATCACATTTTATATGTCAAATATTAATAAGAGACTTTCTCATCACATGTCTTTTTAGATTAAGTCTACATATCGGAAGATAAACAATTTTCAAATAGTATTCAATGAGGGTTCTTCCACATGTGTCATGTCTATATCACGTTGGAAAGACATCGGATACCCTTCAGTTGTTCCTTCACCTACTCTTCTCACTACATTTGATGTTCATTATCACAGTCCACATGGCATTATTCTAGATTTTCCCATCTGTGTTGGGGATAAAGTTGTCAATATTGAATTCGAGATAGTTGATGCCAATTTGGATAGCAATATTATATGGGCATGGAATTGGATTTATGAAATGGATGATATTGTTTCATATTTATTTTGTATCTCATGTTTTCCTCATGAAGGGAGGATTTTCGCTGTAAATAATATGGACTATTCTTTGATAGATCCAAATGCATCTTCTGACTCTATGGCTCCCTTGGTGAATGATGCTAAGAAACCTGTGGAGAAATTGGGGGTTGGAATGTACACCTCTTGGATGGGTACCTTTGATCTTCCGCCTCCTTCTGTTCATATTAATACCATCTCATCCTCTAGGGTTCCTACTCAAAGAGAGTTCTTTCCAACTCATTATTTTTTGGATCCCTGGACCTTTCCTTCTCCTACTTCCACATTAGAGGAGTGTCAAGTTGGTGGAATGACATTTCTTATGTTTTTAGCAGAGATTGCATATCAATCTATTATTACCTATGCAGATTTTCTTCCAGTTTCTCTTTCAAAAAAGGTGTTGGACAGAGATGTGGCTCCGACTTGGACATTTAGTTCATCTTTTGCTCAAGATTTCCTTGATACTATTCTTCCATATGAAGAGCCTATCCTTGAAGCAATGACTGGTGTGGAAAGACCGTGGGATGATTTTCATCATCGGTCCTATTTTCTACCAGACTTGGGGGAAGTTGAATCGATATTGTTTAGCCCTGTTTCTTCTATTATTTTTCACCCAGTCTTGAAGCATTTAGATCTAGCACAGTTTTTTTTTAAGGGAACATGGTTGTCATTTCTGAGACTACCCTGGTGAACATTTCCATAGATCCCAACGTTATAGAGAATTTCTTAATCAAAGTCGAATGTTCCCCTGAAGAGATTCAGACTTATACCGATCTCTTTAGAGATTTTTTAGATGTGTTTTCTTGGTATTATGAGGAAATGTCTGTAATTGATCCATCTAACGCCCCGCATGAGATCAAGACTTATGAAAATGATAAGCCTATAAGGCAGAAGCTTTGTATGGCCAACCCTAGTAAAGTAGCAGTAATAAAGGATGTGATTAAGAAGATGGTTAAGGAGGGTTTCATATACCTTGTTCCTTTAACTAAGTGGGTTTCAAATCTAGTGCATGCGGGCAAGAAACAAGGAACGATCCATGTTTTCATTGATTTCAAGGATTTGAATAAGGCATGTCCAAAGGCTAATTGCGCCACACTATTTATTGATCAGCTTTTTAATGAGTGTGTGGGGAATGAGATTTTCTCCTTCATGGACAGTTTCTTGGGATACAATTAGATTAGCATCCATCCCAAAGATCAGCACAAGAATGCCTTTATTTTCCCCTGGGGTACTTTTGCATACAAAAATATGCCCTTTGGCCTTAAAAATGCTAGGGCTACTTTACAGTGGGCCATGTCTTATGCTTTCCATGATATCAAGCATATTATTGAAGCTTATTTGGATGATTTAAATGCTCGTTCTCGAAAGAGAATTAATCGTACCGCTCACCTTCGACAAGTTTTTGAATGATGTCATCATTATAAAATTAGGTTGAACCCTAATAAGTGTGTTTTTGCTGTCACATCCAGTCGGTTGTTGGACTCATCGTGTCTACTGAAGTGATTCTGGTAGATCCCTTCAAGGTTGAGGCAATACTTCAGTTTCCTCCCCCGTATTCTATTCGTCAACTTCAGAGTCTACAAGGAAAAGCGAATTTCTTAAGAATATTTATCATTAATTATACAGAGGTGACAAAAGGATTTATGAGATTGTTGAAAAGGAGTTCCATTCTTCTAGGATGAATTCTCTCAACGCTCATTCGATGCTTTGAAAAAGGCATTGAAAAAGGCTCATAAGAATCCTAGGTTTGACGGCCTTATCATACTGAACCTTCACTCATTTCTTATGGTTCTAGTTCAAAAGGATGATGATTTTTGTGAGCATGTTATTTATTACCTAAGTCGAGGCTTGGTAGGTCTTGAATTGTGGTATTCTCCCATTGAGAAATTAGCTTTGGCAGTCGTTCATAATGTCTAGTGATAAAGGCATTATATTCTTCTTTGAAAAACTTATGTTTTGGCAACAGTTAATCCTTTTCAATTTGTTCTCAGTAGGCGACTAATTGGGGAAAAATACAATCAATGGATTGTCATTTTTCAAGAGTTTGATCTTGAATTTGTTTCTGCCAAATCCAATAAATATTTCGTATTTGCGGAGTTAATCTCTGAGTAGCCTTGTGGGGATGAGATTATTTATGAGGAGTCATTCCCTAATGAACATATTTTCCTTATTTCTTCAAAAGATCTTTGGTATGGAGATCTCATTGTTTATCTCCAGACTTTGAATTTTCCCTTAGCTTTTTCGAAATATGAGTGTCGAAAGTTGCATCACCTAGAAAAAATTTATCTTATTATTGGTGACACTCTATATCGTCACGGGGTAGATTCGATCCTTAAACGTTGCTTGAATCTCAAAGAAGCCAAGGTTGTGTCGAATGATTTCCACACTATGCTTGTGGTGGTCATTTATCTGGGCTTGCTACAGTCCAAAATATTTTGCGTGCAGGATATTTTTGGCCCTCGATTTTGAAAGATTGTGTTGAGGCGGTAAAAAAATGTCATCCTTGTTAGGTTTATACTTGAAAGATGCACGCTCATCAAGCACCGCTTTTTCCTGTTGTCACTGTCGTTCCATTCACTAAGTGGGGTATTAATTTTACTACATGTAACCCACCTTCGGCGAAGGGTCACAAGTACATTATCGTAGCAATAGACTACTTTAGGAAGTGGGCCAAGGCTATGCCTACTTTTGTGAATGATGGTGAAATCGAAGCCTTGTTTTTTTTCAACCAAGTCATTTCTCACTTTGGTATTCCCAGAGAGATTGTCATTGACCATCGTAGGCATTTTCATAACACCATGATGGCTGAATTGGCTCTTAAGTTGGGTTTTCCGAAGGAGCATTCATCTCCATATTATCCTCAGGCCAATGGGTAGGTTGAGGTCGTAAACAAGTCCTTAAAGGTTATCCTTCAATGAACAATCGATAAATCCAGGTTCAATTGGCATGTCATGTTGTACTGGATGTATGTTAAGACTGCAACCGGGTTCACTCCTTTCCAACTGGTTTATGGTTTGGAATCGATCTTTCCTGTTGAATGTGAGATTCCTTCCCTTAAACAAGTTTTCGAGCTTCTTCCTGACACTCCAAGTCTCAAAGAACGCCTTATTTATCTAGAACATCTTGATGAACAATTCCGAGATACAGCTACGATGAACGAGGCTCATAAGAAATGAGTGAAGGTTCAGTATTATAAGGCCGTCAAACCTAGGGTTTTCTCTTAAGGTGACCTTGTTTTGGTTTATGCTCAGGACAAGGATGCCCTGGGGGTAGGAAAATTTAAATCCATGTGGTATGGCCCTTTCATTGTTCAAAAGGTCATGAAGAAGGGAGCTTATGCCTTGGTTTATTTTGATGGAAATGAGTTGGCGAAGCCCAGAAATGGTCTCTATCTAAAGAAGTATTATTCTTAGGATGTTACCTAGCATTTTCTTTTTCTGTATATATTGTATTTTTTTTTCATATCTGTCTATAGATTTTTTGTGTGACTTCGATGATTTTTATCTGCTTTGGCAGGTGTTTATGGATGAGATGAGTCATTTTGGCTTTGCCGATGGTTCTAGTTGACATACCCAAAATCTTACTTCCGTGGCTTGGGTAATTTACTATCCATCCGTTGAGTTGCTAGTCTCAAGGGGCGTATGCATTTGTCCTGCTTCGAATAATGTAGAAGAGTATATAGATGTGGAAAATCTACTTTCGAATGGAATGTCTCTTGGTATTGATTCGTTAGTAGTGTAATTGGATTCACAACTAGTGGTTTCACAATTAAACAATGCCTATCGTGTCAGAGATCCATTTTTACATCGATTTTTTCTAAGAGTGCATTTGTTGCAAAGTTTATTTCATTATGTTACATTCATTCACATTCCACATTCAGAAAATTCTTTTGCAGATTCATTAACTAATCAAGCGATTGATTGGAATATTAATCATTCAATACATTAAATATAAAAAAACATCAATCATAATTGTACATATGAGGCAATCACATCATATAAAACATTGTATGTATATATATATATATATATATATATTGTGTTCAAAATATACAAAAACATGGACAATCATGTCCTACAAAATTAGGTCTTATGCTCGATCATGTTCATCATCAAAAAATATTACAGTGATCCGATCATAATAAAATCTATCCCTGTGGGCCCTTCCCTGGGTAGGTTTTATGGAAGAACACTATAGATGTCACCACAGGGTGGAACAACTGCACTTAATTGAGTGGTACACTGACCACATGTCCCTGTATAGCCTCGGGGAGGTCCTCTATAGCAGTCATAGGGACTTGGCGTGCCAAGCTCTCCAAGTTTCTCTGTATAGCATGGAGTACTCTCCCTGGATCTGCTTTGACATCCTCAACTTCTCTTCTGTAGCACCTGTGCCTCAGGAAGCCCTCAAGGCTCACTATCCAATATCTGTAACATAATCCATAAATTTGTAAGTCAAATTGTCCTAACAAAAATATTTTATTCATTTTCATATATTGAAAATCAAAAATCATATAATCAAAAATTATTGTGTGATCTTACTAATTGCCCCCATTATGCACCGGGTGGGAGGGGAAAATCTAGATCTCCCCTGAAATCCATGCCAACATAGGGATAATCCTCTACCACTATGACTTGTTCTCCCTATTAGTGTCAGTATTTCGATCCTGCCATCAATGATAAAAAATCCTCCTTTCATATCATTTTAAGGGTCCCACTCCGAATTTTTTTATCATTCCACTAGTTCATGAAAAATTTAGTCACTAATGGTAGCCCTAGTCCAAAACCATCACTCTTCCTCAAATTTATTACTTGCTGGCATACTTTCATACCTTGCTGACTATACACTATCCATAAAGTCAATATCAATTATGTCATCTTGAAGTTTAGTCTTTGAAGGTATCATTAGGTCTTTTACAGTTTTTCAAGGTTTCATTAGGTCATTAGGGTTTGCAAGGTCTAATAAAACTTCATATCCATTGCATAATACTAGCAAGTAAAGGGTGATCAAATAACATCTCTTCACCATATGAAGATGATTTGTAAAGAAGAAATTCTTGTTTCAGCATGTAATTTTGGTTTTAAGATGTAATTTTTTAATTTCATTGTGTAATTTTGTGTCAATAAAAATGTAATAATTTCATGATTCCTAAGCTTCCAACTCAAAGTTCCAAAAGGAATTAGTGTTCCTAAACACTTCCCATCATTGCTATCCGTTAAAAATCATCATTTTCCACAAGCACTAAACCCTAATTTCCTCTCCCATTGAGCTAGGGTTTGCTATGGAATCAAAGACATATGAGCAGAGGAGGCATAATGGAGGTCATATCAGAATATATGAGGTCATTCAATCTCATAAACATCCTGTCTCCATCATTTTTTCAAGAATTCATTCCAAGGGACAAATAATTTTCCACACATAGGGAAATTTTTTCTTCAAGCTATGTTTCTGACCAAATGGTGATGATTTTTAAAAAAGAGAAATATTTTTTTGTCCATAATAGGTCAAGGATGAAAAACCTCCTTTTTTTTTACACAGGTATCATGGATTTGGAGAAATATAAAAAATATCTTTGCTACAAGAGAGTTGCAGCACTTATGGAGTAACCTTGGTAAACTCAATTTTTCTCCCTAATGGAGTGTCCAAATGACTTTCTTGATCAGTCAAATGATAACTAGACAGAGATATATTTATAGTGAGATATCTTGGGCTTAGTTTGGATATCGAGAACCCCCTCAAAGCTTAGCTTGAATATGGCGCTGCGCACCTGACCAATGTCTGATTTTTTTTTAGTTTTCTATGAAATTTTATTTTTTACCTTGAGAAATCATGTTTTTACTGATGTAATTGATGGAAGCAAATGTAATTAATATTTTTTTACACTTACCTAGGGTGAATACATCAGGTGAAATTTTTTTATGACATGTAATGAATTAGTTTGCAAAAAATGAGGGATGAGTCAGTTTGACCTCCCTACACTCTAGGTATTCATCTCAGCTTTTGGTGGAGCACCTCCTCAACATGGGAATTCAAGCCTTGAGGTTGGGAGAGGTTTTTTTAGGTCTATATATTGTAATTTTTTACTCATTTCATAGTTTGAATTTATTTGTATGTTGATGCATTGATCAGAGACTAGTTGTAATGTTCCAAATTTTATGGAACATTAAATTTTGTTAAGGAGATGAATCAAATGGGTAGGGGACCCATTATTTGCATCATTAGAGAATAAAAATCCTCTAAGTATGAAAGAGGATCATATTGGAGCTGGATTTCACACCTCCATGTGTGAAAGGAGGTTTTTTCATACATGCTTGGCCAAGGTTGACCAAGTCAAACTGCGTTGGCATGAGTTGGAGAGCACTATGTGGGACAACATAGGAGGAAAGATTCTATAGGGATGAAACCCTAATTTGAAGTAGGGACCATGGAGGGAAGGCTCATTGTTTAAAAGAGGAGAAAGGCAGCCATTGAGATCATCTTTGATCATTTTACATTTCAGTCTTAGAGACTTGTTGCTGCCTCTTGTTGTTCAGCAGAGCTGCAGTGCCTTCGAGCACGAGGGAGTCCTATTTAGGAATTCCTCTCCTTCTTGAGTAGCTCATGAAGGATTTAAATCCATTACCCATATTATGACATTTAGGCCATAGCTTCAACCATCTACATCAACACAGTTTCTGCAGCAAATATTGTGCAGTGTTGCTGGGTGTTGCTGGGGAGGTTTCCACACACCATCCAGAGCTTTTTTTTCAGTGGAAAGAGATTATATTCGTTGTGAGATCAGAAAAGGTGTTTCTTGAGCAGATCCCACCATATTTGGCATCATTCCAACCACTTTCCATCAGAGGCAGTGCAGTCCCTCTCTTAGAAAGTGTTTTTCTTGGTGCATAATTGCTGTGAGGGATTAACAGATTTTGGAGGGGAAGTGTTTGGTGAAAGGATCAGCCTTTCACTTCATATTTTCATTTGAGAAAGGGCTCTTCATCTACAACATCTATTTCATCCTTCTCCATCCATTTCCATCTCTTGAGTTTCTGCTACCTAGCAACTCCGACATTTCTGCAAAATGTCATTTTTGTATAGATTTCAGCCAGTCCTCTTAAAGGATTCCCAATCTTGTTGTATTTCCCTATTGGGGATATTTTCCTTTGAAAATCACTCTATAGATAGAGTATTCTAGTGGGCCAGGTAGCCTCTAGAGCTCATCCTTTGTTTAAAGGTGAAAAATCCAGTAAATTCCCCTGCAGTCTATCTTTGGAATAGATCTGCCTTGTCGATTGACAATGTTTCTGAAAAAGGAACATTACAGTGGTATCAGAGCATCGAACTGGCACAGCTTATGAGTTCGATTTCGAAGGATAATGATGAAGAATATGAGATTGATATCATCTCATTTTGGAATAAATAAGAGCCTCCCTGAGGAGGAGGAGAATAAAAGGGGAGAATAGGAAGGTCCATGCACTTCCTATTCTCTTGAAGACCAACATGGAAAATGCTTGGATTTCCAGATCTTGAGCAAGTACCTGGGTGACTATAAACCCCATTCTGCAGCATTCAGGAGAGCTACAACGTTCTCACAGTATATTCAGTAGATGGAGAAGAGGAGACCCTATGGAAAAGGAGAAATCAGAGGCAATAGGCTTCTATTGTCTACATTTGATGGGGTGAGTTCAACTAGAGCTTGGGAGAAGAAGCTGGAGGCAATTTTATTGCTGCATCCAGTGGCAGAAAAAGAAGCATTGGAGATGGTAGAATTGTATATGGAGCGAGAAACCTCTATTTCCTGGTTCAAACCGTTGGTCCATTCAAGGGTGAGTTATTTTTCAATATTTTCTCAAAGGTTGATCCAAACCTTTGATGAAGAAACAACAAAGGAAGAGAAGCTCACACCACCATGCGAGGAGAATTGCACCAACACTGCTACAAATTTGGAAGAGAAGCCTCCAACATATATGGATGAAGAAGCCATTGGAGGAAAATCCATTGCAGCCACACAACAAGGTCCCAAGATCCACCAAGGTATGAGTAAAGTTCCACTTTCTATTTTATCAAATAATCTTAAGGATGGTGGAATTTCATATGGAGAGGTCCAAGGATCAAACCACATGGCCATTTTAGGGCCTCATGTTTGCACTGCACTATGCAAAGGGTTCAAGGAGGAGAAGAACCCTCATCCTCATAAATATTTGATGATTTTCATTCAACCTTCAAGGTGGGAGTGTAAACTTTTGGAGGATGAAGTAAACCATGACACCTCCATGAAGAATCATGAAACAATTTGTGAACCGAAGGAAGATACAACTGCTACATCATTGGAGGAACCAATAGCGCTGTTGAACATGGGTGGAGAGGAGAAATCACCTCCATCACATTTGGATCCTCATATATCCAAAATATTCATGGGAGAGAGGCATTTCCTAAGAGGTCTCCAAGGAGTTGCATTTCAAACTCTCATGAAATGCAAGAAGCAAGAATTGGTTTGGGAGGGTGGTATCCCTCATGGGAGGAGTACCAAAATGATGGAGAAGAGATGGCAGGATGCTTAAATCATTAGGTAGCAAGGAGAAGGGATACATATTGCTGATATGACATATATATCAGTCATGATACCTTCATCACATGAGTCATATGATGTGAGCATGAGGAGGCATCAAGCACTTGAGTTGCTTGGAATTGATGGGAGAGAGCACAAGTAGATCTGCTCTCATATGATTGATGGTGTTGCAGGAGTAGAGGAGGGCACTCTCATAGTGCAAGTGGTTCAATCCTTAGCTGGGATTTATTGGGAGGCATTTCCCTCTTGGGAGGAGCTTCATATTTGCAGCAACATCACCAGAGTTGTTCTTGACAAGGAGCATGTCAAGGAACAAAGATTAGCATGGGTAGGAGCCTTTTTTCATGAGCTCACAGCGTTGTCATTTGGGAGGAGAATCACATGAAAATATCCATATATCATCTCACTTCTAGCCTATGGTAAGATTATTGTGTGTACCTTTTCTGATTTACACACTTTTATCATTATGATGCAGTGCAGGGCTTTTCAAAGGGGAAGATTTTTCATGTTGCTCCATGAACAAAAATTGGGCCAATTTGTATGATAGAGATAGCCATCCTTTATATGGCCTTGGGAAAGTGATTTATTTCACGTATGATCAGTTGATACATTCAGCCATTTTATATTCATCAGTAGTTTTCATGACATACATAACTATTCATGTAATACAAAACAACTTGCCATGTGATTTTCTAAACCAACAATTTGGAAAACTGCGCTATCACTTTTTGGAAAAACTGTTGGTACACTCTTGCAACACATGAAACCTTCAGAATTTTCCTCATTGTATTGCTGATCATGAATTCCTTGCTGATATGGATCATATTGTACAAGAAGCATTATTATGAGAAAGGCACATGAGTTGGATGTGCCCTTGAGTGAGAAAAACTCTCACATTTTCTGCAGTGCATGTTCTGAAGGGAACATGAGAGGAGGCATGGCTACAGCCACATATTTGCTCATTTGTGGGGAAATCCATGGGATTGGTAATGTTATCCATCCATTTTATGTATATGGGCAGGTATTTGACCTTATTTTTCTGATTCGCTCATCTATTCACTATTTATTAGTAGATGTGATATTTCTGTGCAATACTTGCCATGTTATCTTCTGTAGCTGCGGTGGATGAGGTTGCATTGTGACCCTATGAGGAATTGTTGCATATTTCTGAACATGGAATAACGTACAGAAAAATGTCATGGGGGAATTCTATGGTGATATTGTCCTATTCATCATAGATGACATGTCTTGGGCTAGCTGATGTTTCATTGATGGAGGGGAGATTCTTGGGGAATTACTCTTCATTTTTCCATTTGAGGGCAATAAATTTGCAGCTCAGGATCAGAATACACTCCACACTTGTCATAAGTTGGGGAGAGGACAGCATGGGGCAATTTATAGTGCTTTCCATGATTGTATTTCAGCCCACCTTCATTTTTGGAGCTCAAGGTGGAAGGAGATTTTCCATGAGTTGTCTTGTTGGGAGGCAACTTATTTTTATGATTGATGGCTTGGGGATGAGAGATTCATATTGGGGATGATAAGTCCCATTATATATCAGATCTAATGCCTCAAAGAGGCCCTTATACATGTCTTTTTTCCTTCACGGATATTTTCTTCTACATGATAGCTGTTTGGGAATGTTCACCCAAAGGCTAGATTGCATATGTTGGAGGGACAGTTTGAAGACTTGATTGCTGATATGGCATCCTTTTCTTGAGGAGATAATCACATAAGGATGCTACAGGAGGAAGGGCAGAAATAAAATCAATTCATCCTTGCAATTTATTGAGGGAAATTGAGAGGGGGGGACTGTAATGTTCCAAATTTTATGGAACATTAAATTTTGTTAAGGAGATGAATAAAATGGTTAGGGGACCCATTATTTTCATCATTAGAGAGTAAAAATCCTCTAAGTATGAAAGAGGATCATATTGGAGCTGGATCTCACACCTCCATGTGTGAAAGGAGGTTTCTGCATACATGCTTGGCCAAGGTTGACCAAGTCAAACTGCGTTGGCATGAGTTGGAGAGCACTATGTGGGACAACGTAGGAGGGAAGATTCTAGAGGGAGGAAAACCTAATTCGAAGTAGGGCCCATGGAGGGAAGGCTCATTGTTTAAAAGAGGAGCAAGGTAGCCATTGGGATTATCTTTTATCATTTTGTATTTGAGTCTTAAAGACTTGTTGCTGCCTCTTGCAGTTCAGCAGAGCTGCAGTGCCTTTTGGCACGAGGGAGTCCTGTTTAGGAATTCCTCTCCTTCTTGAGTAGCTCATGAAGGATTGCACCTCATTCCCCATATTTTGGCATTTAGGCCATAGCTTCATCCATCTACATCAGCGCAGTTTCTACAGCAGATATTGTGCAGTGTTGCTGGGTGTTGCTAGGGAGGTTTCCACACACCATCCGGAGCTTGTTTTTCAGTGGAGAGGGATTCTATTCATTGGGAGATCAGAAAAGGTGGTTCTTGAGCATATCCCACCATATCTGGCATCATTCCAACCACTTTCCATCAGAGGAAGCGTATTCCCTCTCTTAGACAATGTTTTTCTTGGTGCATAATTGCTGTGAGGGATTAGCAGATTTTGGAGGGGAAGTCTTGGGTGAAAGGATTAGCCTTTCACTTCAGATTTTCATTGGAGAAAGGGCTATTCATCTACAGCATTTATTTCAGCCTTCTCCATCCATTTCCAGCTCTTGAGTTTCCACTGCCCAGCAACTCCGACATTTCTACAAAATGCCATTTTTGTATAGATTTCACCCAATCCTCTTAAAGGATTGTTGTATTGTATTTTCAGGTGTTGAGAGCTTGCTCCCCGTTCTTATTTTAGCTCATATTGTCATATCATTGTAATTTCATTTTTTATGTAGTAGTTTATCTCTATAAATATGTAGTCATGGCCTAGGGCTTTATTTATGCAGCTATGTGTTTCATGTTTACATGTACAGGTTTCTTGAGGCTTCTAGTGCCTTGCTTGAGTGATCATTCTTCCTCAATATTTGTATAATTATTGCTGCTATGTCATAATATATGATGGCCATTGGATTCTCCAGCATTTCATGTGTTCATGAGTCACTTCTATTTCCATTTGATGTATTTGTTATTGTTGTAGCTGCAATGTTGGGGTTATCTTAAGAGATTCCCAATCTTGTTGTATTTCCCTATTGGGGATATTTTCCTTTTACAATAACCCTATAGAAAAAGTCTACTAGTGGGCCAGGTGGCCTCTGGAGCTCATCCCTTGTTTAAAGGTGACAAATCTAGTAAATTCCCCTGCAGTCTATCTCTGGAATAGATTTTCCTTGTCGAATGACAATGTTTCTGAAAAAGGAACATTACACTAGTGTAATCATTTTGTGGCAGGAACTTAATGAAAATGTTGTAGCTATTTCTTTGGGATACCTATGGTATTGAAATTTATAATTTATATTTTTATGTCTCATTATGTATGAATTTTTTTTCCATGATTCGTTTGATTTATATGATATGATATTTTTTAAGTTGATAAACAAAATACATATCTCATGCTCTGTTTTGGGAAAACCTTCATAGTTTGTACATCTTCTTCAGTGTAGAAATAATTCATACTTAGCCTTGCTCTTTCTAGATCCTCACCTGTCTGATCCATCCCACTCAATAAAACCTAAGTTTTTGGTTTTCTTCCTACATTGGCCCATTGAATCTGTACAACCCTAATCTTATTTTCCCTAACCTAGCCTCTTTGATCTAATTCACTCATCCAACAACCCAATTGAAAACAAACCGCTATACTTATAACTAGCCTAAAACCCTAATTAATACAACCCTCTTGGCTGTGACTCTATGGAGAGAGCCCTCTATAGTTTGGCAGGGCTAGCTACCAAGCCAAAATATTGGTATGCGTTTACCTCTATTGGGATTTCTTCTTCAGCCTTAGAGATATGGTAGAGTGATAATACTCACCACCATAAGAGGAACTCACCATACCAAGTAGACCTAGGGACCTCGCCACTCCCCATCCTCTTCATCAGATCATCACATCTAGCTATCTATGGATCCTGAGGGTTTCTGATGGTGGAGAAAATCTTGGGGCGAAGCCCTGGAATCCTCTCGAAGGAGAATGCACATAGAATGGTCCCATAGCCAAAGTGTTTTGTTTTATTCTTCTGGATCAAGGTCAACTTTTTCTTCAAATTTGTCAATAAGGTTGCGCACCAATCATATAGTGTGGTTATAAATTCCACTTCCAAACTCATGTTTCCTCATGAAGCTTGGTTTAAGGAAGTCGATATGGATACTCTGAAAATGGTGAAAATAAGTATTTTCATGTGAAACCCTTGCACATCTCTGATTGGGATCTATGTCCTGACCTTCTTAACACACTTAGCACAACTCGAATATAATCTTCGAAATTTAGCCCTCCTGTGGGCTTGCCTTGAAAATTTATTGGTTCCCCTCTTCGGGAGACTCCAGTTATGAAATAAATGTCCTCAATTTCGATCCTTAGTGCCATTTGATCAATCATGAAAAATTCCTCCTTTGGATCCCAATAACTTACAAGCATCTCGAGCACTTTGGTGTTCGTTTTCATATTTTTCATTTTAAAGAACTTAAGAAATCCACATCCTTGGAGTATATCCAAGGGAAATTATTCCTCCATGACCTTATGGTCAGTAGTGATATGCTCCCTCTCTCTCGAGCTAATGGTCATCCTGGATCAAATCATTAAAAAACCATTAGAATTTAATCTTAAAATTTCATTCTGTGCATACACGAATTTCTTCCTGTACAGTCGTGTCTATACGCAAGTTCCAAATTATGAACCCACGTATACGTAGAGGGTTTCAGAAAAAAAACATAAATTATGCGATAAATTTCCTAAAACAATTCTTGAATTGACAATAAAATTAATGGCTAAGATGATTGAGAAGATTACCCAAAAGATTTGGCCTGATTCGGTTGATAATTGATCTGGTTCAAAGTAGGGGATATTTTTCTCTAGAACTATTTCACAAATTCTTCAAGGCACAAATGACCAAACATGAGTCCAAAAGGCCTATTTATGCCCAAAATTTGAAATTATTTTGCAAATTACTTGTTTAAAGTTTTGTGTTTATTTTTTGAATTTGTTCAGGACTTTATAACCTTTTGGCTTGTAAGTGTTGGGATAGGCTGTATTCAGGTCAATTTTGATGATCCCGAGACATTTCCATTACTAATTTGATTCCATGACTGCTGACCTATCATGGTAAGTACTTTTTTTAGAACTGGCATATAGGTTAGGGAATTCACTTTTTGTTCCACTTATTCATACTAGCCTCCATACTAAAATCTTGTCATAGGGCTGACCACATCATTTTATTATTATGAAACCATTTTCACTCGCCAACTTATAAATCATGATATGATGGTAGAGCCATCCTTTACATGGGATTCTTAGTTAGATCCTGGCTAGCATATGTCGTCCATGATGAAAATTGTGTAGGATCAGGAGTCCTCTCTAGTCTCACCATGACTTATGCATTGAAGCTTAATTCTTCTTCCTCTTCACTATATTTTCCAACTTTATACCCTAGAGGCTCCCATTTAGTTATTGAGTTTTTTTACTGCACTGCATATTGCCTATTTTTATATATTGGCCTTAAGTCGGCTTCACTCAGACTCGTGTATAAGCCATATTTTGACCCTCTCTTTCGGCAAAGTCAGCCATGCAATCACTTAGTTTCTACGACTCAACACCTTTGCCCATGGATGGAACATTCCTCTAAGTTTAATTCACAAGTTTCACCACCTTGCATTTAACATAGGCTTGTTCCTATCCCAGGAACTAGAGCATTTTTTTATCGACACTCATTCTATCCATTGTACTATATGGATTATTTTATTCTTTTTTAGGCTTTCACTATGAAAAATACAAAAAAATAAATATCCCCAAAAGAGAGGGATTGGGAAATTACTTCCACATTTGATGGCAACTAAAGAGTCAGTTGTGTCGCCCTTGAAAAAAACACAAAAAATATAAGTCTTTTATCCATTTTGGGAAGGGTTTAGTTTGACTTAGGAGAAGCCATAACCTTGTCATCAAGTCAGTACTCCCTAGTTGGTTATCTCTTCCAATCATATGGAGGGTTTGTTCATGCCTCTTGCATGACAAACTTATACAAAGCTATCATATGTTATGTTAGTCAAAATGAGTTGTGTTTTTGTTCAAGGGAGGTAAACCTGAGTCAGCCTTTCTGTGGTGTCTCTTGACTCATTTTTCAATTGGCCATCCCCGAATTTTCAGAGTATTGTTCTATAACATCAGCTATTTGGTCCTTTGCTCATGATGGTTTGAGAGGGTCTTCATTGACTTATTGCTGGAAGGTTTGTCTCTTATCGACTTCGACAAATTGCTCTGAGAGTAAACCTAGAGCTACACCCTGGCCCTATTTAAATCATTGATAGGTGACCTTGTGCTCAATATTTGATCAACAACATGGGTATTTGAATGAGTGGTTTCCCTTGTGTTCAACTTCAGCTTTCATTATCACACCTAGGATTCATGCAGTGTCTTGGTTTCCATTTGACCCTATTGGTGGATTCCTTTCCTCTTTGTCATATTTCATTATTGGTTGGTTCAGAGGGTTTTTTTCGTGCACTAGCTACATTTTGTGCATGCCAGAAATGTGCTTCATGTTGGTTACTTCGATTTTCTTTGCTCGATTCCTACCAAATTTTTCCCTACGAGTTAGAATCGCATTGGATTGATGTGGAATGCATTAATGCCTTCCTTCCAACATATCTCTTCCCATCGACTTTGACTCATTTCTCTACAGTCCCTTTTTCAGTACCTTAGGGTTTGCAGTCATTAGTGGCAGATTAATTTGCTATCAATAATGAGAATACATCAGCGTATCCTGATTGGTATATTCTCTCAAATTTTTGACTTCAACTCATTCATTCATACTTGTTAGATTGCACTGGGGTACCTCGACTCTCATCATCATTACCAGTGACATGTATCACGTTTTTTAACATTATACATCAATGACCAGTAATCAAACGATTTCTCACATGGTCGAATTCACCTAATTTATTCCCATTGTGTAGAATTTTACCATAGTGATCAGTGAAGATCTCGAGTTTTCATCAGCATGTTTTGTTTCACTTTGACAACTCCTTCAGTTTTCTGCCAGTGATACCATCCACCCTCTTAGTCATGAATATTTTTTTTCTATTTGTAGATGACTAAATACTTTTCCTATATTTATAAAAACAAGATTCATGATATTGTGAGTTTTATAAATGTCATTGCTTTCATTATCCTTAAAACAAAATTTTCACTATTTTACTACTATGCCATTCCCTGGTTAGCCTACCACTCCTAGAAGACCCCTCATGGGCTCATGACACTCATATTTATCCTATTTTCAACCCATAACCTCAGCACTCTGTTTTTTCTCTATTTCACCCCTCCACTTGCCATCTAGGATTACCAATCAACCTACTCTTTCCCATGTTTACGAAATGCCTCAAGCATTAATGGTCTCAAAACTATCTCTGTAGGCTCTTTAGATAAATCAATTACATTGGATTTTGGATCTTCAATACATCAATTTGTCAAAAAGCTATGTTTTTTACACTTGAAGACCCCAAGCCAATTTTTCGGTTAAAGACAAGTCAAAGAGCCTTCCACTAGGTCATCGATCAGGTGATCATGTCCAACAGGGAAAAAATGCTCAAAATTGGAACTGCTCAAAATTGGTAACAAATTGATCGACCGGATAGTGTTCGTCATTGCAATCCTGGCGTCGTGAACGACACTCAAATCCGATGTCAGATGTGGAATATATTCAATTTTTAATTTTCCAAATAACCTTCAAAACAAAACCTTTGAACTTAATAAATTGTCATCTTCAGAAAATATTTTATGGTAAATATTTCATTTTTTAATGATATTTTGGTGGCTTATCAGAGGGTGTTGTGTGGCCTGCCTGGAGGCTGCCACGTGGCCCCAGGCCAAAGGGTTAAACTTCTGGTTCGGAATTGTTTGCCGTTTGAAAAAAATTCATGGGCAGCCTCGACCCAAGCTGAACACATCGGGTCAGTCGGGCACAACCCGACCCGAACGGGCACGGGTCATCCTGAATGAAATCCCGTGCAGGTGTGAATGATTTTGGTATATGGGTGGTGTTTTTGGGTGCAAAAATGGAAATATCAGTAGGAAGAGGTGCAGAAAACCTCGTGCAGAGTTGAATGCAGATTTGTAATATCCCAAAATCGAGACAGCTCAACAAGCCTGCTGAAATAACGCACTTCTGAGAATTTTGAGCATAGAAATGAGTTTGCAGCTCCTGGATCCCTTAGATAAATTCATATAAGATCTAAATCCAAAAGGAGAGCAAAAACAAATCAGACTATGTGGGTTAAACAGATCTCCCACAAACTAGTCTAGCTGAAAATCACCCAAAGAGAGGGGCTGTAGCTATATGCAAAGGACTGCTTCAGAAATAACGCAGATCCACTAAAGCACATTAGGAGGCTGATATGGAGGTTCAGAAATTAGATGTATAACAGAAAACCAGATGTAAATTACAGCCCATATGTTAATGTACAAGTGAAAGAATGAGACTATACAGGAAAAATCTTCAGAAATGAGGTGCTACAACCACAAGAAAAAAATACATAACCATGAGAAAGTTATTCAGGGGCTGAAGCAGTAGTTTATTAATTCTCATATCTAGAGCAGATCTGTACATAAAAATATAGATATATATCCAATCTGTGTACAAGAAATTCTGATCTATACATTTCCCTTGGGGTTTTGTGCAAAACATGAATCAAAGAGAGTAGATCTGAGATCTAAAGTTGCAGATCTAAAGAATGATTCATAAATTTATGAATAATACAATGGTACAGTAGCTCATATCTGAAACAACATGGATTGATTGGCCAATCCACAGATCACCACAGTGAAACGGAGGATCCAATCACTGGAGATCTCTCCTCCAAAATGAAAACAAAACACCTTGCAACTTCTGCTTTGAAAATAACGTAGTTCGGGGAGAGAAAATGTGCTATAGGCTCTGATAATGCTTTGGCCTGATGCCAAGATCTGGATCTGAAGCTCAATCAGCTAATGCACTCTTCCAGGAGGTTAAAAGACACACTCACTGAGAAGAGCCACTAGTATAGACTAGATCTGAGAAGATCTAGTGTCTTCCACTGCTACAACTCACTGTTGAGCATTGGAAAAGGTATGAATTCACCATGTATTTCTTTAATTTTTCCTTTGAACATAAATATTTTTATTCTAGAAAGGTGATATATTGAAGGATTATGATAGAATTGCAAAGATTAATGTTTGTTGTGAAAATTAGCTAAAAGATTGTCTTTTATTCTCAATAGGAAACAAATGAAGTGAGAAACCACCATTCGAAAGGCAAAGCTAAAACAAGAGTAATTGTTGTTCCTCTAGCAAAGGGCTGTATCTAGACAGAAAGGATGAAATCAGAATGCACAGCTAAAGTAAGTCTGGGAACAGCATGACTACAGCCTAAGAAGACCAAGTGTTAGTTAAAAGGAGAAAAGGGAGCGAATCCCTCATGATCTTTTGATCCTGAGGGATCATTGTTCAAGTCTATCATTGTTTCTTGTATTTTTCGCCAAATTTTTATAAAAGGAAGTGCCTGTAGAAATCGAGGGGGAAGAATGATTATTATTGAAACTATTTTTGTAACTCTATAATTTCTTATCTACTCTTGTGATCAAAGAGCGATTGTTGTAAACGCTATTATTTCCGATTAGTACATGATCTAGTTGCCGTTCAATTTCTTGACTCTGGAGTAACCTAGTGGTGTTTCACTGGTGGCTAAGGGCCTGGCCCTGGTGGATCTATCTATTGTTTGTATTATTATCTTTCAATTATCATTATGTGACGGTTTGCATTTGTTTTCATTACATCTGTCAAGTTTAATGGTTTACTGCTCAATTGCTTCATAATGCTTTAACAGAGCCACGCTATTCAGCAGTTGCTGTTCTATTGTAGTCATTGTTCCTATCTATTTGTTGTTCCAATTCAATTTGTTGTTCTTATTCATTTTGTTGTTCCATTCAGTTTGTTGTTCAATAAGATTTGTTGTTCAATAGAGTTTTGTTGTTCAATCCGATTAGATAGAAGTGTTGTTCAATTCCAGTGGTTAGAGTTTGTAGTTTGTTTCTATTATTGGTCAATTTCAAATTGTTGTTTATTTCAGTTAATTAGTTTAATTCATTCCTTTAAAGAGCTGGTTTTGTTTTTAAGAACTTGCCTAGTTTACTTTCATCAGCAGCATTAGTGATTTAGTCCAATTTCCAATTCCATTTAATTGTTTTAATACGAGATCATCAACTGTAAAGAAGACCTAGTTATTGCTACCTTCATTCTCAGATTGATTGTCTTGTTTTAATTTGATTTTAATTACATCAGTTGCTAAAGGAAAGAGTTATCATTACTGCATCCTTGACTGATGATGTCAGAGTGAATGATTGCACTTCAGAGTATTTAATTTCATGTCATTGTAGTTATATTTCATTTCCAAGCATCCGTTTATTCTTGTATTTAAAACACTGTACTACATATTGCAAAGCATTAATCTTAGATTGAATTGAAGCCTCAGACAGAGTACACTCTTGAAATAAAAAATCATACCTGGATTGATAATTAATGTAGGATAAATAGGTGTTGAAAAGACACTTGTCAAACCAGGAGGTAACTCCGCAAATCAGAATGTGTATTAGATGAAGAATGTGCATGTATTTATACATGGAGGTGAGGCTATTGGGATTCATCTCCCAATAACTCTTGGCCTTCCTTATTTCCTAATATTATTTAATGTAAAATATTTAATATCCTCACCCAACCCTTAGGATTAGGTGTCAACATTCCCCCCTTTAATCCGAAGGGATGTTGGTGAGCCCAAGAATCGATCTGAACTTTTCAAACGTTTCTCTTCCAAGTGCTTTGCTGAAGATATCAACAGTTTGATCATTTGTGGAACAATGATGTAGATGGATGGTTTTGGCCTGAACATGATGTCGAATTAGATGTTATTTTGTATTGATGTCCTTTGTTCGATCATGGAACTTTGGGTTCTTGTCCAACTTTATTGCAGAGGTGTTGTCAATCATGAGTGGTGTTGAATACGTTTGTTTCATCTGCAAATATTCTAGGATTTTTCTGAGCCACACAATTTCCTCTGTTGCTTCAGCTGCTACCACATATTCTACCTCGGTCGTGGAATCTGCTGGAACTGACTGTTTGCGTGATCTCCATGAGACAGCTCCTGATCCAAGACTCATGGTGTAACCTGTAGTAGACACCCCTGTTTCTTTGTCCCCATCAAAGTCTGAATCAGAGTATCCTATCAAGCTGAAGTCACCTACCTGTGTATATTTGAGTCCAAAGTCTTGAGTCCCCTTCAAGTACCTTAACACTCTTTTTGCAGCAGACCAATGTCCTTCACAAGGTTCTTGCATAAACCTTGAGAGGATTCCAATAGGAAATGAAATGTTAGGTCTGGTGGTGGTCAGGTAGATAAGACTTCCTAGAAGATGTCTATACTTAGCTGTATCCTCGAATTATTTCCCTTCAATAGATGTGAGCTTCAAGTTTTGTTCCATTGGAGTGGTTAAGGGATTGCATTCATCCATGCCAAACTTGTTCAAAAGATCTCTAATGTACTTCTTTTGAGAAAGAAATATAAATTTAGGATGTTGAATTACTTCAATACCCATATAGTAATGAACATGACCCAAATCAGTCATTTCAAAACCTTTCTTCAATTCTTTCTTCATGGATGCAATATAGCTCTCATTGTTCCCTGTTATCAAAATATCATCTACATACACCACAAGATATACAACTGTTTTTCCAACTTTCTTAACAAACAAAGCTGATTTTGGCGCCATTGCTGGGAAAGTGTATGCCATTTAGAAAGAGTGATGCATATTTGATTTTTCTGCTAGGGAAGAGTTGGGTATTAAAAACGGAAGGTAATAACATGCGTATTGAACAAGGAACATACTTGTTCATTGGCCCGCTTCATAGCAGAATTGAGTAAAAAAATTTTAGGTAGGAAGGAATGCTTGTGTTTTTTTGAATGAATAGAAAACCTAAACAGAACAAAATTCCTCCTAAACCCGAAAAACCTAAGGGACTGGTGACCCTTGGGCGAACAAATTTCATCTACGAAATCCTAAAGAAAGCTGAATCGCAGCCATTGGTAGGACCTAGAAAAGTTACTTCTAGACAACCTAGTAGTTCCCTTCAGGCCATAGAATCACCATATGTAGCCTTTGCTGAGGTACATAGCAAAACAAAAGGAATTGAGCAAGATTCCCAATAAATTGAGAATTCTCACCTAATTTCTCTGTAAGAAGGGAACTCTAATAATCTCCGTGAAGGAGGAGGAGAAATAGGAGAAACAAAAGAATCAAAAACTCCTCTTGAAGTAATCCAAATAGTGAGCAGCCCAGATAAGGGAAGTGCTGTCAACATCATTCGCAACAAAGCTAAAGGAACTGAATCTCCTCAGATAGTAGGTCAGCAAGGAACACTCATTATACTAGATAAAAGGAGTGCTGTCAAGGTCATTCCTATTCCTTCTAGTCAGCCTAGGAATTCCCTAGAAATCCCAAAAGGATATTGGAACATATTTGATCAAATGGCCCAGAACCAGAACCAGAAAACCCCTCAAACTTCCACACTGCAATATCCCATTGTGGACACTATAGTTAATGCACCTATGAAGGCCATTCCCCTCTAACATATTCCCGCATTCCATGGTTTAACATCAAAATATCCAGACGCATTTCTGTTTGAATTTGATGTATTATGCCGAGGGTGTGACTATACCACCGACCCCCAAAAACTAAAATTATTTCCCTCCACATTAAAAGGAGAATCTTTACGATGGTTTATGGGGTTAGGTGGAGGTGTTATAAATGACTGGGATCAGATGAAATCCGCGTTTCTAAAAAACTATCAGGATTATTGTAGGTCCAGGGAATTAAAAGACGAAATATTTTAGATGACATCAAAACCTAATGAAACACTTGAGGAATATGTAGAACGCTTTCAATAAAACCTCAAGAGATCACCTTATGCATCTTTACCCTTACTTGATAATGTGTTAAAAACTACATTACTTAAAAGGATGAAGGAACAATGGGTTGAAACATTAAACATCATGGGAAAAGGTGATATATATTAGGAAAATTTTGCTGACATTATTGATTTATGTATCAAGAGTTCGAGAGGCAGCAGAAGGCTAAAGTCAGCAGAACGTGATATGATCACGAGGGATAGTAAGACCTCTGGTGAAAGTATAACCCGCGCAGAAATTGGCAATCTACTAGAAGATTTTAAAATGGATATTCTATGGACTCTGACAAAGCAGTTAGACATTATGCAAGACAAACAAAAGCAAGCAGAAGCAGAACAAAATCTGAAAATATTCTGCCCTAAATGCAGAAAGAAACATAGCGATAAAGAGTGCCCATTGGATATAGTCAATGTTTGTGCTATCTGCAAAAAATATCACTCCACGGAAGGTTGCCCCTCACTCCCTGGATTAAAAGAAGTTTACAAGGAGGTGGAAGAAGAATCATAATTGGTATGCCTACTCAATCAGTGCCGACAATGGTAGCCACGACAAACAGGTATGCCAATTGATCCATCCTCTTATTTTCAGTCTCCTCAGTATAATTCTCAGCAATATAATGGAATGTGGCAAAATCAGCCGCCTTTCTCCAATTGGTCACAACAGCCATTTCCTACATCGCCATGGCCAAATCAAACAAATCAAACCAATTGGCCAAAATTTCCTTACTGTCCACCATTTTGGAAAAATAATACTTATCCAACACAATGGTCCCCCTCCACCTGGCAGAGTCAGACCTGGCATTCGAACTAGAAAAGACCAATAAATCAGCCAGATGGAATGATTCCCCTCCCTCAACCTACACTATTGGCACCTTATACATTGCCACAAAACCCCCAGACCAACTTGAGACCACAACTCCCAGCCCAACCCAACCAAAACCTTAATAATAATCTAGTTCAGTCTGTTCAAATAATGGAACCACTAGAACTAGAAACTGAGTTAACGGAGTGTAATGACCTTCAACTGAGATCTAGGTACATAATACAAAAGAGGGAGACAAAAATGTTCAATTTGAAGACCCATTACCCGTATAAAAAACAGTTCACAAGGAGAATGTGGTTAAAAAACGAACACAGGAGTAAGCAACCACCTCTTCTCCACCATTCCCAGAATGATTAATCATACCTCGCCCAATAGAATATCCTGATTTTGATCTTCTGGGAGAACTAAAAAATATGTGTATAAAAATCCCTCTCATCCAAGCTATCCAAGACATCCCTATTTATGCAAAAACCATCAAAGAAATATGCATAAGGAAGCCCAAGAGGAGAACAACAACTAACCCAACTGTCCAAGTAGTCGACACTCTATCTAGTTTATTATCAGGAATGGAAACACCTATAAAGTATGAGGACCCAGGAAATCCTATAGTGACAGTGCAAATCAATGGAGAATCATTTCCAAATGGCCTAGTTGATTTGGGAGCTGCAATTAATATTCTAACAACTACCACTTGTCAAAAACTTGGCATTACATCATTAGATCCAACAACAACCTTATTAGAATTGGTTGACTGATTGGTAGTCAAGCCAGAAGGTACATTACATGATGTAGTGGTATCTGTAGAATCCTGGGAATACCCTACTGACTTCCTGATTATCAACCCAAAAAACTGGCTAGATGGACAGCCGTTGATCCTAGGTAGACCTTGGCTAGAAACTGCCGATGCTTACATTGGCTGCCGACAAGGCAGCAGGACTAGAACTAGAGGGAACTATGTCAAGAATTTAGCTTTATATCCCGCAGCCCAGCCAAGCCTATCAATAATAAAAACAAGGAAACAACCTGTATCATACCTCATGGAAAACATTAGATCACAATTAACCATAGAAGATGCCCTCGGCTTTAAAGACCAAACAAAGGATGACATTATTAATAGTTTCATCAATAAACCAAAAATCAGATCCCATTTGCAATGTCACATGATCAAGGTAGCATTTGATAATCAATAAGAAGATGATCCCCTGAAATACATTCATGATAAATCAATACCCACCACTTCCGTTTACAATAGTAAAATTATAGAAAATGATCTAGGGAAAACCTTAAACATTAACAAAAAATTGACTGTTCAACAAGAAAAGAAGATGGTCCAACTACTAAAAAAATATAAGGGAGCTTTTGCATGGGATTATCCTGAAATGAAGGGAATTAACCCCTAGTTATGTACACACCACATTTATACAGAAAAATATGCTAGACCCATTCGCCAACCTCAACGAATATTAAACCCTCATCTTAAAGATATTGTGAAAGCTGAATTACAAAAACTGTTGGATGTCAACTTTATATACCCAATATCTGATAGTAAGTGGGTCTCTCCATTAGTAGTGGTGCCAAAGAAGAATGGAAAGTGGAGGATATGTGTAGACGACAGAGAACTAAACAAAGCAACCCAGAAATACCACTTTCCCCTTCCTTATATCAACCAGGTACTAGATACATTAGCAGGAAATAAATTCTTTTCTTTCCTAGATGGCTTCAGTGGATACATTAAATTCAGATTGCCCCTGAAGACCAAGACAAAACTACTTTTACCTATCCTTGGGGGACATTTGCTTACAGAGTTTTACCCTTTGGCCTATGCAATTCCCCTGCTACATTTTAGAGGGCTATTCTCAACATATTTTCGGATTTAATATATCTCAGTAGCTGGAATTCAGGTAGATCAAGCAAAAATTCAGATAATTTTGTTAATACCCACTCCTAGCACACAAACAGAGGTACGTAGCTTTCTTGGATTTTCTGGTTATTATAGAATATTTATAGAGCGTTATTCTTGAGTAGCTTCATCTTTATACGCACTAATAGGGAATGTTGATTTTAATTGGACAGATAAATGTGACCATGCTTTTGAGGATCTCAAAAAGCTTCTACCAACAGCCCCAGTGCTAAGGGGCCCAAATTGGGATTTTCCATTTCAAATTTCATTTGATGCCTCAGACACAGCTATTGGAGCAGTCCTTGGGCAGGAAAAGGATAAAAAATCATATGAGATTTATTATATTAGAAAAAATCTATCTCCTGTTGAATTAAACTATACTGTGATTGAGAAAGAATTTTTAGTCGTAATACATGTTGTAAATAAATTTAGACATTATATAACTGGGTATCTTGTAGTTTTATATACAGGTCACTCTACCATAAAAATTTTAGAAAATAAACCTATTACAAATGGTAGAGTAACAAGATAGTTGATTCTATTGCAGGAGTTCGACATCACAATAAAGGATTGACCTGGAAAAGAGAACCCTATAGCTGATTTTCTTTCACGGGTGCCAAAACCAATAGATGCAGTAGCAGTTGAGGACCACTTCCCATATGAAAATTCGTTCTCTATTACTGCTAGAACCCCATGGTATGCTGATATTGTAAATTATTTAGCAATAGGTAAATTACCTAAGCATCTAATGCCCAATGAACAAAAACAGATAGTACAGTGTAGTACCCGATTCTCTTGGATTGGGGGCTACCTATTTCATACAGAAGAGGATATGCACATTAGGATATGTGTCTGAGAAGATGAAATATTTGATATTTTGAAAGCATGCCACGACGGGTTGTTTGGCCGACATTTTGCAGATCGCAGGACTGGTCACAAAGTTTTACAAACAGGCTATTACTGGCCTACAATTTTTAAAGACGCTAAAAGGTTCATATAGGCCTATGATAGTTGCAAAGGGAAGGTCACCCTGGGCAGTCCGACGAAATGCCCTTGAACCCACAGTTAGTAATCAAGCCATTCGAACGCTGGGCACTTGATTTTGTTGGTCCTATCAATCCACCATCAAATCAGAAAACATACATACTAGTTGCAACAGAGTATGTTACCAAATGGGTCGAGGCAGAAACACTTTCAAGAGCTACAAAGTACTCTGTAATACAATTCCTTTTCCACATATTTGTGCGATATGGCCTCCCAAGGGACGTAATTACAAATGGAGGACCGAAATTTGTAGGTAACAAAATCACTGCAACATTATAAAATTACCACATTCAGCACAAAATCACAACCCCATACCACCCACAGGAAAATGGCCAGGTAGAGAGCACAAATAAAGTGATAGAATCTATAGTTACAAAAACAGTTGCGTCACATAGATGTGACTGGGCTTATATATTTCTGGAAACCTTGTGGGTCTACCGAACAACATGGAGAAATACCACTAGGTATTCACCATATCAATTGGTAGTTGGAAAAGAACCAATTTTTCCAATAGAATTTGAAATTTAGACATTAAGAATAACTCAGGAGGTGGGTTTAGACTTAAATGAAGCCCAGGTTAGAATATTACAACAAATCAATGAGTTAGATGAAATTAGGGTCTTAGCTCTTCAGCACACTACATTAATTCAATACCAGAGAGAAAAATGGCATATATATGACACCCTCATTAAACAGAAAATATTCCACGAAGGAGATTGGGCACTCCTATATGACTCTAGGTTTCAATATTTCCCACGGAAACTCCAGACACGATGGCTTGGACCCTATGAGATACAGAAAGTGCATGAAAATGGCACCATCACATTAACTACAATTGATGGATCTGGACACTCTTTCAAAGTAAATGGTCATCGAGTACGACTTTACAATAAACCGCTTAATCGGGAATGATTTTACCAGCAATTACGGGAAGATTCTACCATGCAGATTCTTGATGAGGGAAATAACTCCTCCTCAGCACCCTTTTATTGAATAATTATTTTATTTTGAAACCTGTAAATATGCTTTTATTTGCTTTTTTTTTATTGAGTTTATTTTTTTAAGTTGTTCCTTTTAAGGAATAGCAGCAGTTCCTTTTAAGAAATAGCGTGTTTCTGTGCTTTTTTTTGTTGATGTTCCTTTAAAAGGAACAACAGTTTTTGCCGTGTGTATTTTCTGTTCCTTTAAAAAAGGAACAACATTTTTCGACGTGTGTCTTCGTTGTTCCTTTCCAAAGGAACAACACTTTTTGCCAATTGTTTTGTTGTTCCTTTCTAAAGGAACAAAAATTTTCCGCCTATTTTTTTTTTGTTCCTTTTGAAAGGAACAACATTTTCCCCGCTTATTTTTGTTGTTCCTTTCCAAAGGAACAACACTCTTCACAAATTGTTTTTGTTATTTCTTTCTAAAGGAACAACAGTCTTGCCGCCTATTTTTGTTGTTCCTGTCCAAAGGAACATCATTTCTTCCGCTTGATTTTTGTTGTTCCTTTGGAAAGGAAAAATAGTTTTTGTTGATTGTTCTTGTTGTTCCTTTCGAAAGGAACAACATTTCCACTCATTGTTTTTGTTGTTCCTTTCCAAAGGAACATCATTTTTGTTGTTCCTTTCGAAAGGAACAACATTTTTGGAGATTGTTTTTGTTGTCCCTTTTAAGGAACAATAGCTGTTCCATCTAAGGAATAACACTTTTTGAGTGCACTTTTCTTGTTTTGAATACATTTTGAGGATTTTTGGTTGATTCTTCATGATTTTTTTAAAAAGGCAGACATACAACTTATATAAAAAAACACAAATTAGAGGTTACTGGAATCAACAAATGAAGAGAAATTGTCATTTTGAAGAAAAATTTTTGTAATAATAAGAAAAAAGGAAAGGACACAACCATCTATATTACTTTGCTATCTTTATTTTCACTAAATTAATATGATCGGCCACCTTTATCATGTTGGTTCTTCCCTAAATCCTCATAACTCTCTTTGATTTTTATTTATTGAATAAGAATAAGGGCACACTTTCTCTATTGAGATGTTCAGACTTCTTCAACCATCCCTACTCTTAAGGAGTGTTGAGCCATCCTCTATACATAAATAGGGAAGTGCTACATAAAAAATAAAAAATAAAAACAAAATCTCTATATGATTACTAACAATTCTATGATATGGTAGATGGAGGATAGGGGGTCTCATCAAGAGCGAGCCTACCATGATCATAAGGGAGCAGTTAAATGGCATTCCCATTATGGCCACCACACCAGGGATATGATCCAATGGACAACTCAGAAAAATAAAAAGTCCTTGGAACAGGAGGTCTCATCACGAGCCAACCTGCCCACCTTTCACTCCCTGGTGAATGGCATTGTGATTCATCTGGTTCCCAAGCCAGCATAGTGACCTCCATCATGACATCACACAGCACTTCCCTAGGCATAAATAAAGGATAATGGTTCCAAGGGTGAGAAAGCAACTTTTTCAAGGTTATAGACACCTGTGGGCAACAATGTTGTGTTGATGGCATTGGAGTCATATTTTTTACAAATCAATAGTAATTTTAAACCTTTTTCTTATATATTTTTCTAATATAAAATGAGAGTATTCTCCTAAACCCTTTGTTTGGAACCTATTATGCATGAAATTTATTTATAAATCGATCATAATATTTTATGTGCATAATGACAACATAAGTACTTTTTTTCACATAAGCTATCCTTTTCCTTATGTCCGAAATCATTACATAACATTTTTGTATCTATTCACAATTTAATAATATGCATCAATTTCAGTAATGCGATAATTTTTTGATCATATCATAAGTATGTATGCCTTTGACTATTGTACCATTTTTTTGCAGTACACTATTCTATTTCGACGGTCGAGGATGACCTACTATCTTTCAAGGGGGGCGTGGATGCCTTTTAATGCCTGCATGCGAGTCGAATCCTTGTGTTCATCAAATTCTTGGAAATAGCAAGATTTTAACGGTATTGTGCTGATATACACAAGGTGTTGTTCCATTACATTTCTGTGTATTTGCGAACAATTAACAGTGTGCAGAGAAGATGGGAGGACGAGAAATACGTAGTTAGCCACAAGTTATAGCAGTTTCCAACGCTGCACGGGAAATTATGGAGAAAGTAGGATGGATTACCTACCTCACACGATAGCAGAAACCACATGAAATGGTAGCCATTGAGTTTTTGTGGAACTTGCAGGAAGGGTATTCCATGGTTAGAGGTAGGAAAATAGCAGTAATAGACGCAATAATCGCCGAGGTATCTGGTCTGCCAGCGGAAGGACCCATGTGGACCCATAATAAAGTGAAACTTCAAGAAGCCATGAATCTTTTTCGAGACAAAGGGCAAACCTTGGTCGTCAAAGGGAAAGGAGTTGAGCTAGAAACTTTGGGAGAACCATGGACAGAACTGGCGCAAGTAGTACAGAGCTATATCACATGCGCTGGAAGAAAAGATGTGGTAAGACCTCTCCACCTTAAGTTATTAGCAGTATTAAGAAAAAATTTAATGTAAACCTGCCTGCATATTTAAATTTCTTATTGCATGATAATGCCCGAAGCATAAGAAAGTCTCGTCATATAGCCACGGTGTTAAGACATCACTTTTTAATCTGATTGATAGTGATTTACAGTCTTGCTGAATATCAGACTAGTTGGGAAGAATTGATATTCTCAATTGATGGAGGAACAACTCTACCTGCCCCAAAACCTAAAATAGTTACTATCACAGCAAAAAAACTTTTAAATCACAGATAGTCCTCCAGGATTAGGAGAATTAGGGGAATGATAGGAAGTCTTCAGGGTAGCAGCAGCCAACCCTTAGAATTGCCTAGTTTGGAAGATGGACAACCCCTGCAATTTGAAGAAGGAAGTCAACACACTAATGAAGAAGAAGAAGATCAACATGAAGAAGAAAGCCACCACACCAGTGGAGAAGAAGGGAGTCACCACACTAGTGGAGAAGAAGGAAGTCATCACACCGATGAAGAAGAAAGAAGTCACCACACCGATGAAGAGGAAGAAAGTAATCACACTAGTGAAAATGAAGGGGAGGAAGAAGAGCCTCCCGAAACCTCTATTGCAAGCCCACCACAGAGTCCATTACAGGAGGATCAATTGGCCTAAATTTTGGCCAATATGAGTGAATACATACAACCTCATAGTCCGCTTAACCTCAACATTGAGATATACCAATTGCAAGAATAAGTTGTTATCAACAAATATACGGCCGAAGAAATTCCCGATGAAGGAAACCCTCAGGGAATAGCATAACCAACTAGGGTTACTCCCCCCAAGGAATGTGGCCAGGAGCATGTGAACGTTGAAGAAATGTTCCAAGAAGAAAGCATAGAGGCAAGCTTGGATGAAGGCATGGCTGCTGGAGAGAAAACCCTAGCCGAGAAACCAAGTACAGAGAAAGGAGAAATTGTTCCTTCCAAAAAGAAGAAGACAAATGAACTTGGGAAGCTGTGGAGGGAACAACAAAAGCTCCAAAAGCTGGTAAAAAAATTTAAGCAGAGGATTATGGTGCTAAAACAGGGGAAAGTCTCTAAAAGAACCTTGAAAATGAGGAATGCAGTGACCCAAACAGAACCCCACAATACAAGAGCCATGGAGACTCAAATTGAGCCCACACTCATTCACGATAGCGAGGAACAACAGGAAGTTTCTATGGACGAATTTTTTCAAACTGAGAATGTACATGTCTGTGAAAAAGATGTTCAGACCAAGGCACTGTCCTCCAGCAGTATGGCCGACAAAGAGACACGGATTGTAGGCATTTGACATTGTAATAAGGACGCCCAGGTTGATTTCCAACATAAAAACATTTTTTTAATAGACCCTACTATATAAAAACTCCAAGAAGAGTTGGCACAGGCTCAACATGCTAGAGAAAATCTTGAAGAAGAAACTGTTCCCAAAAAGAAATATCAACAGTTACAGCAGCAATTAAAAGACATCGGTGCATCAGAGGCTGAAGCCTACGATAAGTGTCGAAGGCAGAAGAGAAATTTGAAGAGGTAAGGAGTAGATTAAAAATGTTCAGGAATCAAATGGATACTCTCTGATCCTTATACACAGATGTTCTAGCATGTAGATGCCCTGCCAAAAATTATGCTTTATTTTTAGTAGAAAGATATTTACAGTTAAAAATTAAAGTTGTTAGGGAAGGAAAAACTATAGAATTAAACACTGTAGATGATTTATAAGTTGCTGCAAATTTATAAGGGCTATAGTCCATCGTCTGCTCTGTGAATTCTATTTGCACAATTTTATATTAGCTGGGTAAATGCAGACAAATCCCAGCCCATTTGTGGGCGATATCCAATTTCAAGAATTTATTTCATTTGCTGTCAAGTAGCTGAAATTTCTCAAGGCCTATAATACTTTTCAGAGACAAGAAAAAGAGCTATACCTTTGGGTTAGGAGTGAACCGAGACACCCATTACAACTATGGGCTAGGTAGAAGAGTCTAATGACAAAGGAGGGTGTGATCCAGACATTAGGACCCGTCCACAAAGCAATTGTCTTGTATGGGGTAGAATATTTTCTATCTATCAGAGACGAGGCCTATATAGCAACTAAAGTCCGATGGAATATTTCCAATCGAAATGTTCAGGATAGAGAGCCATTTAATTATAGAAATTTTGGATTAGTTGTTGACCGCTTGATTCTCTATAGTAACCTCATCTTGAGGGAAGGCCCATATTGGCTAGGTTGTAGGTTTCGAAGTCCCATTATATGGTATTCTGCAGGAGACTCTAAAGCCAAATATGAATTACGTGAAGGACAGAAAGGGAACATCTTTGAAGCTTTAGTTGCAAATCATGGTTTTAGACCTATTAATGAAAAACCCTCTCCAGCCTATTCCTTAACTGCTTTACATGTAAACTATGGTTTTCATGAGGACATGAAAAAGGGTAAGCAGGGGGGGGGGGGGTGTCAAATGGGCAGTTTATTATTACCGGGTTTTACTAGTTGGTTGAGCATTGGAATAGGTATGAATTCACCATGTATTTCTTTAGCTTTTCCTTTGAACATAACTCTTTTTATTCTAGAAAGGTGATATATTGAAGGATTATGATAGAATTTCAAAGATTAATGTTTGTTGTGAAAATTAGCTAAAATATTTTTTTTTATTCTCAATAGGAAACGAATGAAGTGAGAAACCACCATTCGAAATGCAAAGCTAAAATAGGAGTAACTGTTGTTCCTCCAATAAAGGGTCGTATCGAGATAGAAAGGATGAAATCAGAATGCATAGCTAAAATAAGGCTGGGAACAGCACGACTATAGCCTAAGAAGACCAAGTGTTAGTTAAAATCATAAAAGGGAGCGAATCCCTTAGGATCTTTCGATCCTGAGCGATCGTTGTTCAAGTCTATCGTTGTTTCTTGTATTGTCTTCCGAATTGTTATAAAAGGCAGTGACTGTAGAAATCGAGGGGGAAGAATGATTATTATTGAAACTCTTTTTGTAACTCTATAATTTCTTATCGACTCTTGTGATCAAAGAGCGATTGCTATAAACACTATTATTTCCAATTAATACATGATCTAGTTGCTGTTCAATTTCTTGACTCTGGAGTAACCCAGCGGTGTTTCAATTATGGCTAAGGGCCTAGCCTTGGTGGATCTATCTGTTGTTTGTATCATTATCTTTCAATTATCGTTGTGTGACGGTTTGCATTTTTTTTCATTACAGCTTTCAATTTTAATGGTTTGTTGCTCAATTGCTTCATAATTCTTTAACAGAGCCACGTTGTTCAGCAGTTGTTGTTCTATTAGATTCGTTGTTCCTATCTATTTGTTGTTCTAATTCAATTTGTTGTTCCGATTCAGTTTTCTGTTCTTTTCAGTTTACTGTTCAATAAGATTTTTTGTTCAATAGAGTTTTGTTGTTCAATCCGATTAGATAGAAGTTTTGTTCAATTCCAATAGTTAGAGTTTGTTGTTCCTTTCTATTATTGGTCAATTTCAGATTGCTGTTTATTTCAGTTAATTAGTTTAATTCATTCCTGCAAAGAGTTGGTTTTGTTTTTAAGAACTTGCCTAGTTTAGTTTCATCAGCAACATTAGTGATTTATTCCAATTTCCATTTCCATTTAATTTTTTTAATACGAGATCATCAACTGTAAAGAAAACCTAGTTATTGCTACCTTCGTTCTCAGATTGATTGTCTCATTTTAATTTGATTTTAATTGCATCAGTTGCTAAAGGAAAGAGTTATCATTACTGCATCCTTGACTGATGATTGCAGAGTGAATGATTGGATTTCAGAGTATTTAATTTCATGTCATTGTAGTTATATTTCATTTCCAAGCATCCGTTTACTCTTGTATTTACAACACTGTAGTACATATTTGAAAGAATTACTCTTAGATTGAATTGCAGCCTCAAACAGAGTACACTCCTGAAATAAGAAATCGTACTTGGATTGATAATTAATGTAGGATAAATAAGCATTTAAAAGACACCTTTTATACCTCAACACTCAGAAGGAAAACCCAACCCTCAACAGGATCAACGTTGTAGGTGTAAGGTGAAGCTTGGCCCAATCCTGATAGTGGACAAGATAACACAAGTCTCCTCCAAGAGATGCTCAAGGAAGGAGGTGGGATTCCTAAGCAGAAAGACCCGACAAGTGATGTCTGAGCAGAAAATACCTTCAGAAAATAATAATCTTCAATAACACCCTCTTGTTCCTCTTCTCCTCCTTTTATAATATTGGAGTCTTGTCAAAACCATAAACCACTTCATTAGTTTAGCTTCTTTCACATGTAAAACCTCCTTCTAGAACTGTGTTGTCCCTCCAAGAGGTTCAATGCATATAGACTGCGTTGTAGATATGGTCATGGTTGACTTCGTCAAGTGATGAACCTCTTCCACACTCAAGGTGTCTTCATGTTAACTGGTTAGCTTGATTTCCATTCACATTGAGCTGTCTTTATTTAGGATCCACTCTTTGAGAATAAATGCTATTGACTTGGTCAAAATTTTCCCTGTCCACATAGTTTAGACATTGTTCACAAATGTGGATGCTTGATCTGGTTATTTCATGATCCCTTTTCACACCATGAGGGATTTTTATTGATACTTGAGAAAATTATGAGCCTTCTTGCCCAATTATTCATCCATCTATATTTCAAAGGAAAAATTAATATTCCTATTAGCTGTAAGCTAATTTAGGTATATTACAGTATCCCCCTTCGAAATGTTTCTTGTCCTCAAGCAACTGCAAGGGTGCTGCAAAATCTCCCCTTATTCTCTTGTGGCCTCCTCATCCAATATTCATCACCATTGCTCTGAATTTTCTGCAATAGTTCTGTCTTCCAATGGTCCTTCCTCAATGTGCAAGTTGGCCCTTGGTGAGTCAACCCAATGGATCTGATCATGAAACAACGGAAGGTTTTTATAGAAACCTTCTTGCTGATCCATGTCCTCCTCAATATAGAAGTGATGACAATCATGGGGAATTTCATGATTCATGAAAGATTCCCATCTCCATGCTACCATCCAAATGAAGTGGATCACCTCTTAGCTTGGAAATCCATAGAAAAACTCCTCCCCAATACATATGAGAGGCGTGTTCTCAAAAAACATATGGCTCACTCTACAAAGAGGCAAGTGATCGATCGTAGTGGCCATACAATATATCATGTTCCGATTGAAGCATGTAGTGAAAAAAGAGTGGGGAACTAATTTCCCCAAGGACACATCCCATCAATGTGCCTCTCCTCCAACCATGTTCCCAAGAATAAGAACATTTCCAACACATGGAATCATGATTAGAAGCATGCTAGCTACCATGTATGATAAAGGAGAAGGAAGATGTTCCCTCATGTGAAACCAATGCAGTTTTACCCTTAACTGCCATATAATAAGAGATGACAAGTGCCTCCCCCAACACTTTCTTGCTGCCCCATCCCTTCTGAATGCTTGGAAAAGGTGCATCATAATTGGTGTAAAGAAATCACACCATGAAGGATATAGTAGCTTCAATACAAGACCCTTCAAGGAATGACCTGCATCAACATAGTTCATGACCTTGAGTGGTCCATGAAACCCATCATAAATAGTGCCCCCTTTTGGCACAATGTCCTGCAAATGAGTGTTAGAAAAATATAAGAATATAGGGGATACATCATAATATTTAGAAAGAAAAGTATCTCTATATACTTGTTTTACATTAGTGAGTAACTCATGGATGAGTCCCTTCTCACACTCAATGAGGAAGGAGGTATGAGTGATGGCTCTTCCCAAGAGCTATGTTCCTCCTTCTCTAACAAATAGTTCATGCACTTCTCCATATGAGAGTGCACCTGTTCCTTGAAATATTCCCATATGAATCCACCCAAGAGAGTATGATATGCTCTAAGGAAACCAGGATCTCATAGGTTGCATCTAGTAGTCCCTCCTTGAGCTTGGAGTGTCTAACCAAAAGGATAAGATTAAAAAAATAGATGACCCCATAAAATACCTTCAACCTTCCATCCTTTACTTCCCCATCAAGAACCCCATATGTGAAAAGGTCCTTGGAGTATTCCATCATAAGTTGGGAATCCCAATAAGGATCCAGGCTTCCCAAGAATGATAGCACTGTAGAGGTCCAAAATGCAGCCCCTGTCATATCAAGGCTCTCCTCTTTGACATACTTGATGTCAAAATCACATGTTGGAGCCTCATAATATTCACTTTACTACCTCATTTTCAGCTGATCTTGCTCAAGACAAGATTGAAGTAGATGGAAATCAACTTCCCCTCGGAAAGTCCTCGTCTTCCAATACTTCCTCATTTTGGCCCATGCATGCAAGAGGGTTAGCATCCCCTTTCCATGTTCAGAAATCTTCTTTGTAAATGAAGAAATCATGGGCTTCCCCAAAGTTATGGAGTTTCCATGTATTCCCGTGCTTATGCCATCATATACTTCTAATTCCTCCTCCCTTAGGGCAGATAACTGAGTGGGAGATGACAATGCCCCTTTCAGGAAATTGCTCACCTCTCTTCTGAATTTATGAGAGATTCTGTGTCTTGTGCTTGCTTCTCCCAAGGCTCCCTCCTTATCCAATTATGTAGATTCTGCCCATAGTTGAGAGAACACTTTAGTTTCCCTCCAATCAAGAGGTCCTCCTAGTCAAATTCCTTCTTGCAAAGAGGCATCAAGGCATAGAGTAGAATGTGGATGTAGGTGGACAGATTTTCCCCTACTTTTATTGCATAGGTCCCTTTTCCTTATTTTTTCTTCTAAAATTTGAAACAAAGAAGGGTTCATGATTTCCATCTGGTGATGCCCTTCCTCCTCTTTTCCTCCTTCTATCCTCCAGATCTCATCATTTGAAAATGATGGTACATGTTGCTCATGTGTTATGCCTAGAGCTCTATGTGTGAGACCTTTTGGAACTTCTTGCAAGAGTGCAAGAGTTTCTTTCCTTGGAGCAAGTGCTCCATCCTCCTCTCCATGAAGTGCTTGAGGTGCCTTTGTTTTGACTACGTTATCATCTCCTGTCTTCTCCTCCCCCTCTTCAATAACTGAAATTGTCTCATCATCAACAAGAGACCTTAGATCTTGGTCATCTATTGAAGGAGAAACCTTCATGCTTTCCTCTTGAGAAGAGAACCCTTCATCCAATGGAGATATTGCCCTTGGAAATGCATCAAACAAACTTACACCGTCTTTCATGGTTTTCAGAAATGGATTTGGATTCATAGACCCTTCCGACTCATGCAAAATATTTGTTTGATATGTTTTGATAGTGTTAACAGAAGATGTTACACATGGGGCTCCATCAAACCTTTCCACTAATATTTCAATAAACCTTGCATAAGTAGGTGTATTTTCATTTCTTACGGAAAAGGACTTAAACAACCACCAATCATATGCTTTACCTTCAAAATTCAGCGCTGCTTCTTTGATGGCTTCAATTTCTGAAACTTGGTGTTGTTGCACAAATTTTTTTAGCTCCTCCACCCAAACCCTGACTGAACATTAGGGTGATCCATAAAAAGTAGATAGAAAGAATCTACCTACATCATGCTACTTCCCCTTTGTGATTCTATCATCCTTGATCTTGCAGAATCCTTGGAAGTTCAAGTCACCTTTGAACTCCTTAGATCGACCTTCATAATCCTGCAAATACTCTCCAAGAGTCTCTTTCTAGGGTACACGTCCTTTCTTCCTCTTCATGAAGAAATCACTGATAGAACGTTGAAGATTTAGTGATATGGCTAAGTGCACATATACATGAGATGAATATTTATAATTCTCCTCATGTATAGATCTTGTAGATCTGATCGGAAGATCTTCCTGCTCTTGAAACTCTCTAGGAGTTTCACTGCTCCTTCTCTCTTCTTCTTGTTCAACCTCCTTGGAGAGGTTCTTACTGGATCTGAAAAGTGATGAGAGTAAACTCATATTAATTATCATTCTGACCTAGCTCTTTCTTTATATCTCTTTGGCTTGAAGCCCACATGCTGAGCCAAAGATCTTGCTCTGATACCACTGTAATATCCCAAAATTGGGACAGCTCAGCAAGTCTGCTAAAATAATGCACTTCTAAGAATTATGAGCATAGAAATGAGTTTTCAGCTCCTGGATCCATTAGATAAGTTCATATAAGATCTAAATCCAAAAGGAGAGCCAAAACAAATCAGACTAGGTGGGTTAAATAGATCTCCCACAAACTAGTCTAGCTGAAAATCACCCAAAGAGAGGGGTTGCAGCTATATGCAAAGGACTGCTTCAGAAATAACATAGATCCACTGAAGCACATTAGGAGGTTGATATGGAGGTTCAGAAATCAGATGTATAATAGCAAATCATATGTACATTAAATCCCATACATTGTACAAGAGAAAGAATGAGACTATACAGGAAAAATCCTCAGAAATGAGGTGCTACAACCATATGAAAAGACTGCATAACCATGACAACATTATTTTCAAGGGCTAAAGCAGCAGTTTATTAATTATCAAATCTAGAGCAGATATTTACATAAAAATATAGATATATATCAGATATTTTTACAAGAAATTCTCATCTATACATTTCCCTTGGGGTTTTGCGCAAAACATGAAGCACAGAGAGTAGATTTGAGATCTAAATTTGTAGATCTGTAGAATGATTCAGAAATTTCTGAATAATAAAATGGTACAACAGATAATATTTTAAAAAATGTGGATTTTTTAGCCAATCCACGGATCACCACAGTGAAAGGGAGGATCCAATCACCGAAGATCTCTCCTCCAAAATGAAGACAAAACACCCTGCAACTTCTCCTTTGCAAATAACGCAGTCCAAGGAGAGAAATTGTGTAGTAGGCTCTGAGAATTCTTTGGCCTAATGCCAAGATCTAGATGTAAATCTCAATAATCTAATGCACTCCTCCAAGAGGTTAAAAGACACACTCACTGAGAAGAGCCACTAGTATAGACTAGATCTGGGTAGATCTAGTGTCTTACACTACTGCAACTCACAAGGACAACCCAACCCTCAATAGGATCAGCCCTGTAGGTGTAAGGTGAAGCTTGGCCCAATCCTGATAGTAAAAAAGATAACACAAGTCTCCTCCAAGAGCTTCTCAAGGAAGGAGGTGGGATTCTTGAACAAGAAGACCCAACAAGGGATGTCTGAGCAAACAATACCTTCAGAAAATAATAATCTTCAACAACCCCCTCCTATTGCACTCCTCCTCCTTTTATAATATTGGAGTATTGTCAAAACCCTAAACCACTTCATTAGTTTAGCTTCTTTCACATGTAAAACCTCCTTATATAACTGCGTTGTCCCACCAAGAGGTTCAATGCATCTAGACTGCGCTGTAGATATGGTCACGGTTGACTTGGTCAAGTGATCGACCTCTTCCACACTCAAGGTGTCTTCATTTAAACTAGTTACCTTGATTTCCATTCACATTGAGTTTTCTTTATTTAGAATCCACTCTTTGAGAATAAATGCTGTTGACTTGGTCAAACTTGACCTTGTCCACAAAGTTTAGAGTTTGTTCACACATGTGGATGCTTCATTTGGTTATTTCATGATCCCTTTTCACACCATGAGGGATTTTTATTCATACTTGAGAAAATCATGATCCTTCTTGCCCAATTATTCATCCATCTAGATTTCAAAATAAAAATTAATATTCCTATTATCTGTAAGCCAATTTAGGAATATTACAATATTGGTCGTGGTATAGAAGAAAATTGTGGCAAATATGCATTCAGAGCCTCGTGTAGAGCCTCGTGTGGATCTCGTGCAAAGCCTCGTGTGGACCTCGTGCAGACCCCATGCAAGAATTCATGCCGAGATACACGCAGATTTAGGTCATCCAGTAGAGAATTGGGTGGAGAAAGGAGTTAGGCCTTTGGGGCTTAAGACTGTAAGCCTGTGACCGGGGGCTATGACCAAGAGAGGGGGCTAAAACTTAACCGCCCACCATACAGTTTTCGAAATTTTTTGATGTGACCACACTTAACTACTAGTTAAATTTAATGTTCCCGCAAAATATAGCATGCTACTTCGCCAGATAAGGAAATTCCACCAATTTAGTCAAGTTATCTGCAGTCCTCCCAAATTCGGTGGAGGTTTTTTAGGCAAGATTGGGCAAATACTTTTTTGATCATAACTTTCAGGTTACTAAACCTTTTGGGATGAAATTTTGGTCAATTTCAATTATTCTGAGAATTCTGGAGCGATTGGGACAAGTTATAGAGCCAACAGAGGTGTCTTTCAGCCATTTTTACTTCAAAGAAGCTTGGAGAGCCATCAGGGCCATGGAGGAAATGGAGCTACATTGGACTACACTTCACTGTTTTAGGTGAAATAAGAGTCATTATTAGCTTCTTTCTGCATTCTGAATTCATTTTCACAACTGATTTTGTCTTTTTAGGCCTTATTCTCACTGTATTACCAATTTTATCATCATAATACATTAAGGACATTCCCATTGGGAGCCTTGGACCCGACAGATGTAGCCCAAGAGGGGTGAACTGCCTCATCATGTTGCTGTGTGTTTGTGGTGAAATTATTCTGTTCTGTTATTCAGATTCAAGTTGTTAAATAGTAAATTTAAAAAACACTCCCTCAGACTTAAATTCATACACAGTTACCAAGAACACTTTGTTTTACTTGCAAGACCTTACAAACACTTTGCACACTTAATTTAATGGAAATGAATACTTTGAACAACACTACAAATACTTTCATTTTCAGATCACTTGGTATCAGAGCTAAGGATTAGAACCTTAGAAGCTAGAGTTTTACTCATCATTTTTTTGTGCGAAGATATAGTTGATTGTTTGCAAGTTTTGATGCTTACTAGGCTTAAACTCAAGAGAGGTGAAGGAAAATTGGTTAGTGCAAAAAATAATCCACAACCAAGAAGGGTCAGAGAACCACCTCCAAGAGCCATAGAAGTAGCTTCAAGCATGTCTTCAAGAGAGGTTGAAGCTCCTAAAGAGATGGATCCCAAGGAAGAAGAACGGGTATTCCAGAAATATTTCTTGGATATGACTGAGATGGTGAGGATACTCTACCAAGAAAGGAATGACAGGCTTGTTGGAGAAGGGTCTAAAAACTAGAAAGAAGGATATGGTTCTTCAGGAGGAAATAAAAGTGATGACAAGTCAAAGAAAGGACACGAAGGAAATGGTGATCCACCATCCCCATCCTCACCCTCTTCCTCTACATCATCATCCTCGACTTTGGTGAATCAATCTCACAAGTCTAAAACCACTGGTAAAAGTCCATTTTTAAATCTTGATGTCAAATTTGAATTTCCTATGTTTAACGGTGAAGTCAATGCAGAGAAACTTGACAATTGGATTAGAAAATTGGAAGCTTCTTTAAGGATACAAAACCTTCATGACGATGACACCAAGATACAGTTAGCCTCCTTGAGAATGGATGGAGCAGCATTGGTATGGTGGGAAGCCAAGACCAAGGATGAAATTAAAAAACATGGTAAGATCACTTTATTATGGGCTGAATTTATTACTGCAATTAAAAAACAATTTTATCCATTAGCTCATTTACAAAAGGCTATCATGAATTGGCAAAAATTTAGACAGCTTAAGGGACAAAATGTGCAAGACTACACCCAAGATTTTAGGAGAAGAGCACTCTTATTAGGGGTACACTTACAAAGTCAAGATACTTTGCTGAAATATATAGGTGGTTTACTAAAATACCTTAAACATACTATCCCTATGTTCAATCCTACTAGTCTGTTTGAAGTTTGTGTACAAGCTACGCATTTAGAGGCTAGAGGGAAAAAAACTTTTGATGAGGGTAGAAACAAGCCTTTTAAAGGGAAGAACAAAGATAAAACCTTTAAGGGAAAAGGAAAAAAGAATGCATATATAAAACAAGAGGGTGAAAAATTAATATGTAAACATTGTTCAAGAGAGGGCCATGAAGAGAAAAATTGTTGGAAATTACATCCTAAAAAAGAACTCATTTTAACAAAAACAAAGGAAAGAAGAAAATTGCAGCTACTACAACTACACCACAAGATTTAGGTGATGATTCAGGTGACGAAACCAAAATTGCAGCCATGGGTTTGAAAAGTATGAAAGGAAAGGAAACTAAAACTAATCCAAGCAATAGTACTTCAAACTATCATGTACAAGCTCCAAATGAGGAAGAAATAATTGAATTGTTCGATGTGAAGGTAGTCTCAAAACATACAAAAATTGACACATTGTTTGACAGTGGGTCACAAGAAAATCTCATATCAGAAGACTTCATCAAATAGCTTAAAATTGAGACCATTCCACATCCAAAGCCTTATCCACTTGGGTGGATATGAAAGGAAGCAAACTTACAAGTCTCAAGAAAGTGCATATTGTTGTTTCGGGGAAAATCACCCTAGAGGTTTGTTGGGTCAAAACCTCCACAGAGCAGGGCATGCCATTCAGAAGGACTCACACACAACCATACTTTAATGCAAAAAACGAGATAACAATGATAGCAGAACTCACCCGTAGTCCTACGTTCGATGAAGATCCCGCGCGGTCCAAACCCCTAGCAACCTTTCTTCCTCCTTCAACCTGGAAAACAAGAAAGAACGTGCACGGAAACCTATTTGTACATCATATATTTCTCCTAAAAGTTAGTGTAATCCATATGAAATATGATATAAATGATAATAACTGCTTAATAATCAATCTTTCCACATATACAAATAGATGCTAACAGAGAAGTTCAGGAACAAGATGGTTCTTCATTATTATGAACAACATGTACAGAAATAAAGAGTGGAGAGATCACCTGAATCCTTCCATGATCTTCGAGCAGACCGTCGTCTGGATTCATCCCGCCATTGCCTTGCTAAGAAACTTTCAAGACTTGTGCACTCGAGATGGCATATAAATGGATGAAAATCTCCAGGAAACAAGGGTTTCCTGTATAAATATGGGAAAGTGCAGGAGGCACGGGGAATCAGACTTGAATTGGGATTCCAACAGAGTATAATGTCTATAAAATTTCTCTCTCCCTTAGGCCATGCACATGAGGGGATTTTATACTCCCTCAAAGTAGTTTCAGTCAGTTGGAAACAGTTGGCCACGTACTGGGGTGGTTGAACTACTAGAGTAACCATCAACCCAGTCCGAAAATAGGGAATTTATATATTTTTTAATGGTTTTAATGGCATACGCGGAAAAGTACATGTGGACTCACGTATACACGCAAAAAAAGTCTCGGCATACCCGCGTATGGGAATTTTAACACTGTTTTTTAGTGAATTTGTTCAAGTCTGTAGGAATGGGTGCCCAAAGCCATAAAGACAATCATGAATCACCTGAGGGTGAAAAATGATGCTATAACAGATGCCCCCTAATATATGAGGTCAGAAGGGGTACATGATGGCCGAAATGTATTGTGCACATAGAAATAACTTCGCAAGGACAAGAGAGGACTTCACCAGATTTCAGCCTGCCAAAAACCAATGAAATAAAACAGAGAGTCAACTCATGCTGAGGCGGGCATACCCATGCTCAGTCAAAAATACATCATATAGAAAGTACAGAATAGATCCAAAATGTATACAAGTATAGCTGAACTGAAAGTACACAATGAATCATCTGAGCATGGCCCGGAAGTACAAGTCTGAATCAATGTCCAAGTATCACATATAGAAAACTGATCAATGATGCTGAAACTGGATGTCTGATCATATAAGTAACTGAATCTCCAAGTACCAAATCATAAGAGGTGGAACAAATGGTAGAATCACGCAACTCGGGAGCCAACATATAGGATGCTGTTGTACTGACACTGCAACATATAAGGGTGAACGACATCACTGGCAGAAACTGAATGGACTGTCAAAAGTGAACCGAGAAATGTTGATGCAACCCGAGGTCTTCACCGATCACTATGGCACAATTCTACACAATGGGAATAAATGAGCTGAAGTCGACCATGTGAGAAATCGTTGGATTACCGGTCAATGATGTATACTGTTAACCAACGCGAGACAACCCACCGATAATGATAATGAGTGTCAAGGTGCCCCAGTACAATCTAACAAGTGCGAATGAATGAGTTGAAGTCGAACACTTGAAAGAATATACCAATCAGGAGGCAATGATGAATCCCCACTGTCGATAGCGAAGAGTCTGCCACTGATGACTGCAAACCCTAAGGTACTGACAAAAAGACTCTAGACCTTATTCCCAGAGCAATGAGTCGGAGTCGATGGGAAAAGAACTGCTGGAAGGAAGGCATTAAGGCATCCCACATCAGTCCAGTGCGAGTGTAACCCGCAGGCCAAGATTTGGAAGGAATCAGATGAAGTAGAGTGATGGAACCCAAACCGAAGTACGTTTCCGACATGTACAAGATGAAGCTAGTGCACAGAAGAAACCCTCTGAACCAACCAATAATGAAAGCTGACACAGAGACGAGATATCCACCATGAGGGTCAAATGGAAATCAAGGTACTGCACGAATCCCAAGTGTGATAATGTGTGCTGACGTCGAACACGGGGGAAACCACTCAGTCAAAGACCCATAATGATGATCAAATGTTGAGCACAAGGTCACCTATCAATGATGGAAATAGGGCCAGGGTGCGGCTCTAGGTCTGCTCTCAGAGAAATATGTCGTAATTGATAAGAGACAAACCCGTCGGCAAGAAGTCAATGGAGACCTTCTCAAACCAGCACGAGCAGAAGACCAAAACATCTGATGTGATAGAACAAGATACTGACAAGACTGGGAAGGCCGACTAAATAATGAGTCAAGAGACACCGCAGAATGGCCGACTCTGGTTAGACTTCCCTTGAACAAAAGCACGACTCGTGATGACCATGGCAGTAAAAAGTGACACTGTATAAGTCTGTTATGTAGGAGGCAGAACAAACTCTCCATATGATTGGAAGAGATAACCAACCGGGGGAGGACTGAAAAGTGAAACAAGGTAAAGGCTGAACCTAGGTCAAAATGAAAACCATCCCAAATGTAGGAAATATTTATAAGTATATGTTCTTTGTTCAAGGGTGACAAACTGACTCTGTACTGCCATCAAACAACGAAGTTATATCCCGTTACCACTCTTTTTGTTATATTTGATTTTTTTTTCTTTTTCATATAATAAGCCTAAAAAAGAATAAAAGAATGCTATGGTACAATGGATAGAACGAGTATCAAGAAACAGATGCACTAGTTCCTGGGATTGGAACGATCCTATGCTCAATGTAAGGTGGCAGAAACTGGTAAGCAATACTCAGAGGAATGTTCCATCCATAGGTAAAATGGTGTCAAGTCGCGATAGCTAAGTGCATGCAATGGTTAACTTGTACAGATAGACAAGGTCAAAATTTGGCTTAAACATTGAGTCCGAATGAAGCCAGCTAAAGGCCAGGATAAACAAGTAGCCAATATGCAATGCAGTAATACAACTCAACAACACCAGGGAGCCTCTAGGGTAAAAGCCAGAAAAATGATAGTGAGGAAGAAGAAGAATGAAGCTTCAACACATAAGTCATGGCGGGACTAAAGAGGACTCCTGAGCCTACATAAAACGTAGCATGGGCAACAAGTGATAGCGAGGAACTAACTAAGAAGCCCATGTAAAGGAAGGCTCTACCATCAAGTCATGATTAAATAATCAGCGAGTGAAATGGGTGTAATAGTCATGACCTGATGGGATCGACCCTATGGCAAGTGATCAGTATGGAGGCTAGTATGCAAGATGCAACGGAAAGTGAATTCCCTAACCTATATGCCTGTGAAGATCATATACCTACCATGACGAGTCAACAGTCATGGATCAAAAACTGGGAAAAAACTCAAATTCGTCAAAATGTACCTGAAAACATACCAATCTGGGCACTTCCTAGCATCCGGGTTATGCAGCTTAAGATAGATTGAAAAAATAAGCATAAAAAAATTTTGTGGAAATTTTCAACTTTTTGGACATAAATAGACAAATTACCTCATATTTGGTTCATTGTTACATTGCTGATTTGGAAAAAAGTGCTCTGGAGAAAAAAACTTCTTTCGTCAAAACAGGAGCAACCAACCGTCAAATCGCACCGAATTTGTCAGGTAAGCTCATAAACCATCCTTGCTATTCATTTTTTCCATTCATAAATTAAAATTTATGAATTTTCACCGTAGAATCTCTTGCTAAAAATCACGGGTTTGCGCATACGCGGGTTGGTAATGACAAAGTTGCGTATACATGCCACTGTGCACAAATAAAGTCGCGTATGCGCAGCCCCAAATGAAAAATGCGTAGCTAATGAAGGAATTATTGAAATTTTGTAGGATGACCATATCATGGAGAGAGCGTGAACACAGTGCAATTGATCAAGAAGTCATGCGAGATCGAGCATCACTAAATATTCTTCGGAATTGCAGATTGCTCAAGTTTTTCAAAATGCCAAATATGAAGAGTAATGTCCGGTTGCTCGAAATGCTTGTGAAATATTGGGAACCGGAAGAAGACTGCTTCATCATAGATCAGATGCCTATACACATCGAAGTGGAAGATATATATTTTATTACTGGACTCTCCCAGAGGGGGGAGCCAGTAGACTTGCACGGGAAGCCTTTGGGAGGGCTAACCGTGGAAGATTACGTCCACGTTTACTGCGTAGAGGGTTCCAAGAAAGTGGGAACTCAAATTGCAATCAAAGATTTAAGAGACTTGCACATAAAAATCCTCTTTTTTACCATTGGGAGAGTAGCAGGATCAGCTTCTCTACACCAGGCATCCAGGACGCAAATGAGTATAGCAGTGGAATGCTTAACTCATATGTATGATTGGTGCACAGCTCTACTATTGAACATGAAGCAACAATTGACTTCAATCCGAAAGGAAAAGACAAAACATTTTGGATACGGTACAGTTTTGATGACATTCTTCTTTGAGAAGATACCAGCGCTGAGACCCAGAGTGATCTCTACCATCAGCAGCCCGAGAGATCCAAGATTTAATGTGCCAATCTAGTGCTTGATTAGCTAATGAGTCTGCCAATCCAATTTTCAGCTCGAGGAATATGAATGGAAGTTAAAAATTGAAATGATCTTTGTAACAAAGGTACCCTCAAGAACAACCGAAGTAAAAATGGATCTCGAACCCGATAAGTATTGTTCAACTGCGACACCACCAGCTGAGAGTCCAAGAAAACTACCAACGAATCAACACCCAAAGATATTGCCTCCGAGAGTAGATAAACAACTGCAATGTATTCTGCTATGTTATTGGAAGCAGGACCAATGTAGACCCCTCTTGATACTAACAACTGACCAGATGGATAATGAAGTACCCAAGCCGCGGAAGCTAAGTTCCAGGTGTGTCTACTAGCACCATCGACGAAACCAAAATGACTCATGACATCCAACACAACCTGCCAAAGCAGATCAAAAACATCACCATCCCATCAAAGATCGAAAATCAACCAGATATGTACAAAGAAAAACTACTATATACAAAAGCAACATGCCAGGCCAAAGCCTAGGCATAATACTTCTTCAAATAGAGCCCATTTCTGGGCTCCGACAACTCGTTCCCTTCAAAATCAACCAAGGTATATGCTCCTTTCTTAAGGACTTTTTTAACGATGAAGGGGCCATACCACATAGACTTAAACTTTCCTGCCCCCAGGGCATCTTTTTCTTGGGCATAGACCAAAACAAGGTCACCTTCCGAAAAAACCCTAGGTTTGACCACCTTATCGTACTGAGCTTTAACTCGGTTTTTATGCGCTTCATTCATCGTGGCGGCATCCCGACGCTGCTCATCGAGATGTTCCAGATGAAGGAGCCGTTCTTCAAGACTAGAAGTGTCAGGAAGAAGTTCAACAGCTAATTTAAGAGAAGGAATCTCACATTCAATGGGAAATACGGATTCCAACCCATGCACTAGCTGAAACGGAGTAAAGCCAGTTGCAGTTTTCACTGACGTCCTATATGCCCAAAGTGCAGGATATAGCATAACATGCCAGTTGGATCTAGCTTTATCAATTTTCCTTTGAAGAATTTTCTTCAAGGATTTATTCACGGCTTCCACTTGCCCATTGGCTTGAGGATAATACGGAGATGAATGCTCCTGCCGGAAACCCAACTTGAGAGCCAACTATGCCATCATGCTATTCTGAAAATGACTACCATGATCAGTGAAAATCTCTCTAGGAATACCAAAATGAGCAATAACCTAGTTGAAAAGAAAAAGAGCTGCAGTCTCACCATCATTCCCAAAAGTAGGCATAGCCTCGACCCACTTCGTAAAGTAGTCTACTGCTACAATAATGTACTTGTGACCTTTAGCCGAAGGCAGGTTACAAGTAGTATAATCAATACCCCACTTTGTAAAGGGACCGACAGTAATGACTGGAAAAAGCGAAGCTAGATGAGCGCGCATTTTTCTAGTATAGACTTGACACAGATGACACTTTTTTACCGACTCCATACAATCTTTGAAAATCGAAGGCCAAAAGTACCCAGCACGCAAAATCTTTTGGGCTGTAGTAAGCCCAGATAAATGACCACCACAAGCTCCACTGTGGGAATCATTCAGCACATCCTCAGCTTCTTCGAGAGTTAAGCAGCGTCTCAGGATTGAATCAACCCCTCGACGCTATAAAGCATCACAAATAATCAAGTAATTCTTAGCCAAGTGACGCAACTTACGACGCTCATCTTTCGAAAAAGTAGAGGGAAACTTCGCAGTCTGAAGATACATAATGATATCTCCATACCAAGGATCTTGTGAAGAGATAAGAAACAAATGTTCATCCGGGAAGGATTCATCATAGATCATCTCTTCCCCACAGGGCAACTCGAAGATCAATTCCACGAAAACCAATGATTTCTTGGATTTGGCAGACATGAACTCAAGATCAAATTCCTGCAAAATCACAATCCATCTATTGTATTTTCCCCCAATCACTCACCTACTGAGGACAAACTGAAATGGATTGGCTGCTGCCAAAACATAAGTTTTGCGTAGAATAATGTAATACCGGAGTCGCTGGACAGCATGAACTGCTGCTAAAGCTAAATTTTCTATCGGAGTGTACCGGAGTTCAGGTCCTACCAAACCTCGACTGAGATAGTATATAACATGCTCTGCAATAGCATCATCTTCCTGAACCAGAACCATACCAATAGTAGATTCTACTGCTGCCAGATACAAAAGGAAATCCCTGCTATAATTAGGTGGACTCAATAAAGGAGCAGAGGTCAATGCTTTCTTCAAAGCATCGAATGAGCGTTGAGCGAAGTCATCCCAAAGAAATGGAACTCCCTTCCCTTCGTAACTTCAGCATAATTTACGATAAATATCTGAAGAAAATTAGACTTTCATTGTAGACTTTGAAGTTGACGGATAGAGGATGGGGGAGGCAACCGAAGTATTGCCTCAACCTTGAAGGGATCTACCCTAATCCCTTCCCTAGACACAATGAATCCCAATAACCGACCGGATGTAACCGCGAAAATGCACTCATTCGGATTCAACCTAATCTTATAGAAACGACATCGTTCAAATATTTGCGGGAGGTGAGCAGGATGATCCATCCTCTTTCGAGAATGAGCAGCTAAATCATCCAGATACGCCTCGATAATCTTTTTGATGTCATGGAAGGCATATGACATGGCCCGCTGAAAGGTAGCCCCAGCATTTTTAAGACCAAAAGGCATCTTCTTGTATGAAAAAGTACCCCAGGGACAAATAAAGGCAGTCTTATGCTGATCTTCAGGACGTATAGTAATCTGATTATATCCGGAGAAACCGTCCATGAAGGAAAAAATCTCACTGTCGACACACTCGTCAATGATCTTATCGATAAATGGTGTGGGGTAATTATCTTTAGGACATGCTTTATTAAGGTCTCTGAAATCAATGCAAACTCGAATCGTTCCTTGTTTTTTATCTACGGGAACAGGGTTTGAAACCCATTCAGTCAAAGGAATAGGGAAAATGAATCCCGCCTTAAGCAACTGCTCTACCTCAGCTTTGATAGCTGCTGCCTTCCTAGGATTGACCGGACGAAGATTTTTCCTCACAGGCTTAGCGTTTTCGTAAGTCTTGATCTCATGCTGGACAATAGATGGATCTATACCAGGCATTTCCTCATAAGACCAAGAGAATACATCCCTATACTCTTTAAAGAGCTCGATGTAAATCTAAATCTCTTCACGGGAACATTCAGCTCCGATGAAGACATTCTCAATAATATTGGGATCCCTGGAAATGTTCACCGGGATAGTAGGATAAATCACAGCCATGTTCCCTTCAGCATAAACCTGTGTTGGTGCTAAAGGGTTCAGGACTGGGTGAACAGGACCAGGAGACTGAGGACTTGGAAAACTTGTTTCAACTTCGCTCAAATCAGGTAAAAAGTAAGACCGATGATGCAAATCATCCCATGGTCTATCTATACCAGTCATAGCTTCCAGGATGGCCTCTTCAGATGGAAGAGTGGTATCAAGGCAATCCTGGGTAGAAGAAGAACTAAGTGTCCAAGCCGGAGCCACATCTCTATCCAACTCTTCCGGTGAAAGAGGAGCTGGGATGGATTCTGCAGAGTCAATAATAGACTGATAAGAAATCTCAGCTGCAGACATCGGAAATGCCATTCCACCCACTTGACCTTTCGCTAATGTGGCGGTAGGGGAACGCAAGGTCCAAGGGTCCGAAAAATAATGAGTTCTGAAGAACTCTCTTCGAAGAGGAGCCTTGGAGGATGAAATTGCATTTATATGCACTGTAGGAGGAGGAATATCGAAAGTACCCATCAAGGAAGAATACATTCCAACCCCTAAATTCTCAACAGGCGCCTTAGTATTATCCAACTTTGGAATAGATGAGTCAGTAGACACATTCGGGTCTACAGGAGGACAGTCCAGTTGGTCCACTGTAACAATCCTCCCTTCGTGAGGGAAACAAATAATCCGAAATAATGAGGATGCAATCGCATCCATCTCATAAATCCAGTTTCTCCCCAATAGAAGGTTGTAGTCCAAGCTTGCATCCACTACCTCAACTTCTATATTCACAGTTTTGCCCCCAACACAGATAGGCAAAGATGGGACAATACCATGCGGTCTGTGAGAATGACCATCAAACGCAGTCAGAAGAGTGGTAGATGGAACAGCTTTGGGAGATCCAATCGTCTTCCAACATGTGAGAGACATCACGCATGTGGAATCACCCTCATCAACGACCGTCCGAAAGATGTTGCACTTCCGGTACGATGATTTGATATGAAAAGCCATATGATGGGGGAGTCTCTTCTTAAAATTAGACATATCAAAAGTAATCAGAAGATAATTTTTCGGATCAATAGCCCCAATGGCAGTGAGAAAATCACTGCGCTGATCCAGACAAGACTGGAGCACCTCTAAAGCCGACATAGCACAAGGACTCTACACCAGATCTTCCACAATAGAGTAGTTCTGGGCAGCCCTAGCATTTGGATTAATCGTCGACCGCTTAGTAGATGCTTTGGGCATCCGAGGCATAGACTCAACAGTAGGCTTTGTAATGTGAAGAGGCTCAGTAGCATCAGGAGCATCCTTAGCTTTCGAAGACTCTTCTTCGCCATAATCACGGGATCTCGTAGCGACATCCACATGAGCACTCATCATGAATATGTTCGATGTAATTTCCCCTTCCTGGGTGCCCCCAGAGGAAGCCTCAGGATTTTGATTCACGCCAACAACTAGTTGTTGCCCTTGGGGAAAAGGGTTTTTCAACACAGTCTGGGAACTAGAAGAACCCTGCTGAGCTAACAAGCGCTGCGCATCCTGAATTTTAGGGAAAAGGTGCATAAGATGGTCTCTAGTACATAACTTGCATGGAAACTTTACTTTCTTCTTATCCTTTGGACCCTCACCAACATGCTCGTTGGTTTTATCCGCATTACCCTTCCCATTCTTGCCCTTTTTCTTATTATTTCATCCCTTCTTCTTCCCTTTGGATTGTTGATTTCCTTTGGGATCATAAGCTTAGATAACATTTATCGACAAAGATTGGGAAGGAAATGACTCAGCAGGCACAGCCTGACCAGAAGGAGCAGATTGTATAGACAACTGCTGTAAATGAGTAAGCAGGCTGGCTGCACCACTATTGATCGAGCCGATAAGTCCATCACCATGAGGACCAGGCTTAGTTTTGGATAAATCTAATTTGGAGCGAGGAGCATTGGGCAAATATTTATGTAGGACCCCAGACTGAAAATAGATCAGTTCCAGCTGTTGAGCCCTAAAAATGGCCTGCTCCTTAGAAAATGCCCCAGACAGGGATACATCTTTAGAAATTTCTGACTGCAGAGATTTCAGAAACCATTCCAAAAGGAATTCTCCTGGAATATGAGCTTTAATAAGCCTCTTCCTTCTCCTCCATTCCTGAATGTGGTCAGAAATGTGGGTTACGTCATCCTACTTAAAATTAGCTAGGATTTTAGTCCCAGCATCATATCGGACAGGCAACTGGAAATGGTTTAGAAATGTAACATCCAGTTCTCCAAATGTAGCAAAACTTCCCCCAGTTAGCTCAATATACCATTTGGCAGCGTTTCCAGTTAGGGTGCGTTGAAAAAATCTCAACCTAATCGAATCATCGATCAGGGAGTTAGAATAACACCATAAATGGAAAGTGGTGATGTGGTCAGCTAGATCCTCTCCATTATTGCCTTCAAACTTTGGAATATTTGAAGGTAGTTTGGTCGGGACCGGAGGCCACCCCGGACTGTACCGAATCAGATCATTCGTCAATTTCAACAGATCTGGCAAGTTTAACGTTGCCAGAAAAGGTAAACGAGGTGAAGCCTGAGGATTCCATCCTTGATAGAATGAGTTCCCAACATTCTGAAAAGAATACCCTGGATTTGATGAGGCACCAGGTTGCCAAAAAGAACTCGTAGCGAAAGGAGAAGAACCTCCTCCCCACGCAGAGTTACCAAAGACTGGACTAGTTCCCCCGCCTGAAGTATTAAATGAAGAGGAAAGCCCCTGATAGGGGTTCCAGGCATTAGATAGAGGGGAAAAAGTCTGATAAGCACTCGACGAAGGGAAAGAAGCATTCCCTTGGTGACCAGCATAAAAATGATTCCCTGCCCCCGCTGTAGTAAATACAGGGTTCCAACCTATAAAAGTGGTTGAATTCTGACCTCCAGACCAAGGGTTGAAACTCTAGGTCTGAGAAGTAAACGGAAAGGACCCTAAAGAAGGATTCGAACTAGGAATATGTCCAGTTCCGAAGGGGAACCCTTGAAAAGAAGCTAATCCACTAGCCATGGAAGACATGGGTGTAGATCCAGCTGCAGCAGTGGAAAAGGAAAAAGAAGGAATCCCACTAGTGGGAATTCCAAAACAGAAGGGACCAGATTGAGAAGCATGTGCTTGGGTGAAACCAGAGCCAAACATAGCAGCACTAGAAGCAATCGAAGATATAGCAATAGTGCCCCCTCCTTCAACAGAAGCAGGAGTCTGAATGCCTGCAGCACTCACAGCAGAAGCCGCGTTCCCAGTTGTGGCCATCGAAAGGTATGTATAATAAGGAGGATCTTCCGGTCTCTCTGACTCGGGTCCGATGTATTCAACAACGAACGGATAATCAGGAGGAAGAGGAGATGGAAGTGAATCTGAGGGTTCAGACACTTCCTCTACCTGTATATCTTCTTCCTGCAGAAATAACACTCGCGAGGTGAGTGGAGCGCTCATCTCGGAACCAACACCAGAATCAGCGATGAAACCTTCAGACCCTTGAGGAGGATCTCTCTCCATTGTGTCGGACGCCACAGGGTGGTAACCACCTACTAAATCACTCCTACGCCTTCTTGAAGAAGGCTCTGGACTCTCGGGAGATAACCCCCGGATTCTCCTCGATCGACGAGGCGCTTGATCAGCCACTTTAACAGATTTTAATTAGACTCAAAAAGTATAAATCTAGGCAAGCTAGGAGCAAAGAGCACTCACTACAAAAAATAATCCCTGAGATACAATCAATCAAACAGCCTTCAGGTATTTCCGTTCCGGGTGATGAGGACCGGACACCAAAATACAAGAAAGCAAAATATAGGACCTCCCGAAAGTAGTCTGGGATAATTATGGCCCAGGCCTACTAGCGAAGGTAACAAAAATAGTTACACTGACCTCCTAATGACAGCCTTTTCTGGCTCAAGTACCCAAGCTTCGCAAGGGCACCCCCCAGAAGTACTGTTGAAAGTGATGCAACGTCTGCCTCAGGTACCACGGGTATTCCCCCCTACAGTCACCTATGTGGAACCTAGGAGTGGAAACTATGGGCACCAATCCGTGTCGAAAGCCGGGCAGAACGGTCTTGAGGTCAGATTCAGCAAATCAGAGAGGGGGTATCTCTCTTCTCAGCCTTCACTTCCCCTCGCGCTTGACTCTCTGGAGGAGAGCTTTCCCGGTCCACCTAACGGAGTTGGATTTCGCTCAATTAATCAACTTCTATGTTTTGTTTGAGCGGCATTGGAGAGTTAACTCTCGACTCACCTAATCCAAGGCCCTACAACCTAGCTAGTTGGTGTATAACACTTAGAAAACTTGCTAGTTGATTTTAAATTATATCTCTTATTTTAATCGGCTGTTATGTTAAGTCAAAGGGATACGGAAATGAAACTCGTGGTGTTTTGACGCAGAAAAGAAATTAATAAAAACCAAACTACATGCAAATGCAGTAATTGTCTTTCGATGAAAAGCAACTTCTACACAGGTTCTACGAGACTAAAAATTTTTATTTTTCTTTTCAGATAACAAACTTCACACTCACAAAAACTATGAAAATGACTAAATGCTTAAGTGCACCTGATGCAAATCACTAAGAGCATGCAAATTCTAAGATGCAAAATCTCCTAAAGCAGAGAGAAATTTCCCAAAGATCCTTCAGTTTTATCTCTTTTTGGTTGTCCAGAAAGCTAGTTCCCACAATCAGAAACTCTTAATATAAAGACACCAAAATTGCTTGAAAACAAGAGGAAGAAATCAATGACAATTCCTTTCCAAAATCAAGTCAAAATCCAAAGGCAAGAAACCTCAACAAAGCTTCAAAAGATATAGTGAAACGAAAACAAAAATGCAAAAACAAAAGCAAACAACAAAGAAAAATGTTTTTTGAGCTTTTGAGTTTTATAAAAGAAGAGTTCGAAAAGACCAAGAAAAACTATCAAATCCCAAGCCAAACAACACTGAATTTCAAGCACAAACTTCAAAAATGCTCCAAATCTTATAGGGCTAACTAGTAGCAAGATTTATATGAGCAAAAGAAGACAAGAAAACTCAGCCACTCAGCCTAGAAGAATAGTACAACCTTGCAGCAAACAAAAACTTCAAAGAACCAAGAAAGACTCTTCAAAAGTTGCAACAAGACCTAGTCGACTGAACTCAAGAAAACCAACCAAGAAATGGGCAAAAATCAAAGTGCAAAGCAAGACACAAAGGTAGGAAAGAGTAAATGAGCAGGAGCTCTCTGTTCTGATAAAGCAGAACAGCCAAGAATCCCCAGAAAGAGATCTTGGTACTCGAACCAGAAATGCCAGCACAAGAAACAAGACTTCACCAAATAAGCTAGTTTTCAATCAAACAAGAGAGAGAAAAGACCAAAGACCACTTTCTACACAATCCAGAGGGTACAAAGACACTGCAGGAACAGGTCTCCACAGACAGACAGGACTAAAAAGCCAAGAAATCCAAAATTTCAAAATCTACCCAGGTATACGCTACTTAACAGTTTGGCAACAAGCGTGCATACGCGACTGTGCTAAAGGAAACCCGCGTATACGTGACTCCCTTTAACAAAAAATGCGTGTATATGCGACTGTGTGCAGACAAACCCGCGTATATAAAGGTAAATAATGAAAAACAAAAAAGATCAAGCCTGGATAAGAAACCAGGACTTCGGTCTGACTGAGAAAGAGTAAACTAGAATGGAAATAAAAGTTAAAACTGTTGGAAACCTATCAAACAACTGAAACCACCCAACAAGGGAATCACAAGCATGCATGAGGAGTCGCCAGTTCTGTTTTGGGGAAAATCACCCTAGAGGTTTGTTGGGTCAAAACCTCCACAGAGCAGGGCATGCCATTCAGAAGGACTCACACACAACCATACTTGAATGAAAAAAACTAGATAACAACGATAGCAGAACTCACCCGTAGTCCTACGTTCGATGTAGATCCCGCGGGGTCCAAACCCCCAACAACCTTTCTTCCTCCTTCAACCTGGAAAACAAGAAAGAACATGCACGGAAACCTAGTTGTACAGCATATATTTCTCCTAAACGTTAGTGTAATCCATGTGAAATATGATATAAATGATAATAACTGCTTAATAATCAATCTTTCCACATATACAAATAGATACTAACACAGAAGTTCAGGAACAAGATGGTTCTTCATTATTATGAATAGCATGTACAGAAGTAAAGAGTGGAGAGATCACCTGAATCCTTCCACGATCTTCGAGCAGACCGTCGTCCGGATTCGTCCCGCCCTTGCCTCGCTAAGAAAATTTCAAGACTTGTGCACTCGAGATGGCATATAAATGGATGAACATCTCCAGGAAACAAGGGTTTCCTGTATAAATCTGGGAAAGTGCAGGAGGCACGGGAATTCAGACTTGAATTGGGATTCCAACAAAGTATAATGTCTATAAAATTTCTCTCTCCCTTAGGCCATGCACATGAGGGGCTTTTATACTCCCTCAAAGTAGTTTCAATCAGTTGGAAACAGTTGGCCACGTGCTGGGGTGGTTGAACTACTGGAGTAACCATCAACCCAGCCCGAAAATAGGGAATTTATATATTTTTTTAATGGTTTTAATGGCATACGCGGAAAAGTACATGTGGACTCGCGTATACACGCGGAAAAGTCCGGGCATACCCGCGTATGGGAATTTTAACACTGTTTTTTAGTGAATTTGTTCAAGTCTGTAGGAATGGGTGCCCAAATCCATAAAAGCAATCATGAATCACCTGACGGTGAAAAATGATGCTATAACAATTGTGATTCACCATTATTGCACACTTTATTGACACAGTTGAACTTGATGTAGTACCGCTTGATATATCAGGAATTGTTTTGGGAATTCCTTACTTATTTGACAAGAAATTGATCTTCCATTGCCATGAAAATAAGTATCATCTCTTTAAAGATGGCAAGGAGTTCATTGTCAGAGCACACTGCAAGAAGGAAAATATAGCGATGGTAAATGAGGGACAGGTGAAAAGGCTAGTAAATTCTAGTAAGAGTTTTGTACTTCTTATGGTTAAGCCCAAGGTTTATATGAATCATGAGTCATTTGAAAATTGTGATTCCAAGCTTACATCATATTTATATGATATAGTTGATGCACATCATGAGATTTTTCAAGAACCGACAGGTTTACATCCTAAAAGGGAGATTCAACATGAAATCAATTTACATCAATATTGTCCTCTTCCTAACATCGGCATGTACCGCTTGTATATCATGGAGAATTCTGAAATCAAGAGGAAAATTAAAGACTTGTTAGACGAAGGATTCATAAGACCAAGCAATTCGCTATGTGGGTCACCGATAGTGTTGATTCCAAAGAAAGATGGAACTTGGCGCATGTGTGTGGACTTCAGGGAATTGAACAAGATAACGATAAAGAATCGTTACCCACTTCCAAGGATAGATGATTTGTTGGATCAGCTAAAAGATGATAAATATTTCACTAACTTAGACTTACGTAGTGGTTATCATCAAGTTAGAATTGCAGAAAGTGACATTTAGAAGACAACATTTAAAACCAAACAGGGCCTCTTTGAGTGGCTTGTTATGCTGTTTGGTTTATGCAATGCACCTGTAACTTTCGTGTAGGTAATGGATGATGTCTTATGTCCTTTTATTTATGATTTCATTACTATCTATTTATATGACATCTTAATTTTCAGCAAGACTAAAGAAGAGCATGTCATACATGTTAAGAAAGTACTTGATATTTTGAAGAAAAATCAGTTATTTCTTAAAATGTCCAAGTGTGAATTTGGAAAGAATTATTTGGTTTGTTTGGGACACATAGTAGGAGGAGGTGCTTTGAGAATTGGTCCTTCCAAAGTAGAAGCCATTTTTAATTGGCCTACTTCCAAATCCATTACAGAGGTAAGAAGTTTTTTGGGTGTAGCTCAGTATTGGTGGAAGTTTATTTCTAACTTCTCTGCCATAGAAACTCCCATGCATGCAGTGACTAGTGTGAAGTGTGCTTTCAAATGGGGAGGAAAGAAAGAGAAAGATTTTGAGTCTTTGAAAGAGAAGATATGTTTAGCTCTAGTCCTTGCATTACCGAACTTGAGACAGCCATTCAAGATTCAGACCGATGTTAGTGATTACGCCATGGGTGCAGTTCTCTTACAACATGGTAAACCTATCGCATTTCATTCTGAGACATTTAATGGTGCTATTGTGAATTATCCTAAATAATATAAGGAGTTGCATGCATTGGTACAAAGTGTCAAAAAGTGGAAACACTATTTGATGGGAAACGAAACAACTGTTCATACTGACCATCAGCCTTTACAGTACTTGCAGTCGCGAAGTAAATTACAACAGTCATGAAATTTCAGATGGATGGGTTTCCTACAATAATTTCACTTGGTAATAAGGCACAAGAAAGGTATTTACAATAAGGTTTCTGATATGCTTTCAAGGCCTATTATTAGTGCTAGTAATTTACTTAAGAATGATTCTATTTTACATGACAGCTACATAGAACAATATGCATCAAATGTTGATTTTAAGGATGTGTATGCTAACTTGAGTGAAGGGAATCATGTTGAGGAGAATGATTATAATTTTCATAATAATTGGTTGTTTCATATGGGCAAGTTATGCATACAACAGGGGGAGAGACTAAGCATCATGAGATAATCTCATTCTTCTCTTATTGCTGGACATTTCGAGGTAAGAAAAACGGTGGCACATTTACAGAGGTATTATTATTGGCCTTGCATGGTAGATAGTCTTTCACGTTTCATTAGAGGTTGTTCGTTATGCGCTACAAGCAAGCATAAAAATAGGAAGCTTGGTTTATATACGCCATTTCTGGTACCTTCTAGACCATGGGAAAGTGTTTCTATGGATTTTTTTGGAGGTCTACCATTAACTAGAAAGAAACATGATTATCTTTATGTAGTAGTTGATCATTTCAGCAAGATGTGTATTCTTATGCCATGTAAGAAATCTATAACTGTTGAAAAAACTGCTTATTTATATTTTCAACATGTATGGGTTCATTATGGCTCGCCTACTTCTATTTTTAGTGACAGAGATTCCAGAATTGTTGGGAATTTTTGGTGCAATATATGGAATATGATGGACACCAAGTTGAATAAGAGTAATGGTTTCCATCCACAAACAGATGGCCAAACAGAGGTAGTGAATAGAACTATTGTACATCTTTTGATAGGTTACTGCAGCAATCATCCCAAGCTTTGGGATGAGAACTTGCATTACATTCAGCATGCTGACAACCGGGCCAAGCACTCTTCTACAAATACTTCACCTTTTTAAGCTTGTTTTGGGTATTTGCCTAAGTCACCTTTAGATTTCATTCTTGAGAAGGATGTGGCCATTGATGGGCATAGTGACATTGTTAGGTCCCTATATTACTAGTATAGTCCCTTATTGTTATTATTGTACCCTTGTAACCGCCATTTTGTTATTATTGTGCCCCTAAATTATTATTGTTAGGTCGCCTAGGATTACATTGTGGCCCACTAGGATTACATTATGGCCACATGGACTCCTATATATATAAAGGAGGTTTTGTAAATTGTATCATCCAAGAATTTTTCAATTATGTAATGTATTGGAGGTTTCCCCCTCGAAGTGGCTTATTTCTAAAGCGTTGATATCTCTTTTCTTCTATTTTTGGAGTTGGTTACTCAACATTTGGTATCAGAGCTTTGGATTCTAGGGTTTCGCTACTCCAAATAGGTCGTCATGGAATTTTCGCTATAACGTTTTTTCTACAAAGTTTCAGAAGCTAACATTTTTACAGTGTGAAGCCGAAATCCTGAGGAAGATTTCCTAAAAATTTCAGAGCTCAGTTCACAATATTTTTGGAGATATCATCTGTGGAAGTTAGGTATTTTTCAGGCTCCTAAATAGGTCATCGTGGAATTTGCACTATAACTTGTTTTCTACGAAGGTTCAGAATCTGAAATTCGTATGGTGTGAAGCTAAAATCCTGAGGAAATTCGTCAAAATATTTCAGAGCTTGGTTTGCAACATTTTTGGAGATATGGTCTGTGGAAGGTAGTGCTTTTTTAGGCTCCTGAATTTAATCTCGAAGAGGTGATCGTGGGAAAATTTCAATAACTCTCTCTCTGGGCATCGGATTGGAGTTCTGTAAAAAGTGGTCGTAGGTACACAGACTTTAGTTTCTTGGATATTAATTTCAAAGAAAAAGGACAAAATAGTGACATGTGGAAATTCGTACAATTTCGCTCTACTGAACCAGTCCAAAATTAGGTCATTGTGGGAGATTGGACACAAATTTGTCTTGGAGAATCCAAATTAGGTCAGACCTGTGGCATTCAAAAGATAATTCAGAGGGATATGTTGATACTAAAATTCAAATATTAAAGTGCTGCAATCATAGAGATTATCCAATTTCAATATCGAGCTCCTCAAAAGCAAGAAAAAGGTGTGTATATTTTTTTCTTTCCAAATTGCATAAGTCTTCTTTGAAGAATCAATTTGAATTGATTCCAAGGGCATATTGTAGAATATATAGCAATATTGGGTTCTAAAAGATGCCTCGTAAAAATAATTTAGCACCCATTAAGCCTTCAGAAGGCTCTACTATGACTCATGAAGATGAAGAATTGCAAGATGATCTATCAAAATTACAAGAGCAAGTGCAACAAATTTCACTCTCGCAAAGAGCAACAAAAAATGAAATGGAAGTTTTGAAGAAAGGTGTGGAAGTGAAGATGGACAGTTTGAAGAAAGGCATGGAAGCTAATATGGATGGCGTGGAAGTGAAGATGGACGGTTTGAAGAAAGGCGTGGAAGCTAAGATGGATGGCGTGGAAGCTAAGATGGATGGCATGGAAGCTGGCATGGAAGCTAAGATGGATGATCTAAAATCAAACATCGAAGATTTGACAAAGTTGATACAAGAAATGTTTCTTAATGGTGAAAAGATAGTAGAAGAACCTCATGATGAGAACAAAAAAAATGTTAATCGTGATTTCATAAACTCTAATGTTGGCGGGAAGAACCACCATATTCCAAAAATGGATATGAGGAAGTTTGATGGAAAGGATCCTGTAACATGGATACTACAGATGGAGCAATATTTTGATTTCCATAACATGCAAAACACACAAAAGGTACGCATTGCAACTTTACATTTAGAAAAAAATACATTTGTATGGTATCGATGGCTTTGCTCCCGTAAAAAATTTGTCACTTGGTCAATTTTTATGGAGGAAATGATAGCACATTATGAGGATACAAAGAGCAACACCTTCTTTAGCCAATTGATAAATCTCAAACAAAAGGGTTTAGTGGGGCAACACATTAAGGACTTCCAAAAATTGAATATAAGGGTAACTGATATTCTAGAGGAACACAGGATTGATCTCTTCATAGGCACTCTAAAGGATAACATCCAACATGAAGTTCGTGTTTTGGAACCTGATTCATTGGAGAAGGCATTCAGGTTGGCAAGAAAAGTTGAATGTAAAATTATGGCGACAAGGAAGCCTACCACTCAATTCTATAAAGAACGAAGTGTTGCTACGCCTAGATTTCCACAACCTACAAGGTTGACACCACAACAATTGGAAGAAAAAAGAGAAAAAGGGCTTTGCTATAGTTGTGATAGAAAATACACTAAAGGTCATAATTGTGCTGAGAAGAAATTAGTTTACATAGATTGTGAAGAGGAAGAAGAAAATGAACAAGAAGAGGATATACACCAGGAACCAGCCCTAGAAGAGGAAGAAATGAATCCAACCATATCGTGTAATGCACTGGAAGGAATTACCACTCCTCAAAATCTCAAGATAGAAGGAAAAATCAAGAAGAAAAAGGTAATAGTGTTGATTGATTCAGGTAGTACCCATAATTTTATTCATTGTAAGGTAGCCAACGAATTAAATTGTTTCCTATACCCAGCACCAGAATGTCAAGTGATGGTTGCAAATGGAGGAACTATAAATTGCTCTAGAAAATGCCATAATATAAAGCTAACCATGGGGGAATATGTATTGACTAGTCCAATGCTTTCCATTCCTATGGAAGGTGCTGATGTTATACTAGGAGTACAATGGTTAGAATCTTTGGGGACGGTAGCTTTTAATTTTCAAGAACTTTTCTTGAATTTTTTTCAGAAGGAAAGGAAGACGAATTATGGGGTATTGCAGGGAAGCCGGGAAAGATAATAAGCTCTAATGTCATGTCAAAGCTTCTAAAGAAAGAACAACGAGGCGTAATTGCACAATTATGCTCACTAGAAGTTCCAACATCAAAATCATCTATTTCTGCAGATATCCAACAAGTCTTGGACAATCATTCCAAGGTGTTTGAAACTCCTAAAGGACTCCCATCTATTCGCGATCATGATCATGCTATTCATCTGATTCCAGGAAGTGTTCCTCCAAACATCAGGACTTATAGATATCCTTACGTCCAAAAGAGTGAAATTGAATGTATGATTGCAGAAATGTTAGAGGCGGGTATAATTCAACCTAATCAAAGTTCTTTCTGCGCTCCTGTAGTATTGGTACACAAGAAGGATGGATCATGGTGAATGTGTACGAATTATAGGGAGCTCAATAAGCTCACCATTAAATATAAATTTCCCATTCCTGTGATTGATGAATTATTGGATGAATTACATGGAGCAATTTATTTTACCAAGTTGGATCTTCGTTCAGGATATCATCAAATTAGAATGAAGACTGAAGATATTCCAAAAACAGCATTTCGAACTCATGAGGGTCATTATGAATTTTTGGGCATGCCTTTTGGCCTTACCAATGCACCTTCTACATTTCAAGGGTTGATGAATTCCATTTTCAAACCCTTCCTTAGAAAATTTGTGCTAGTACTTTTTGATGATATACTAATCTACAGCAAGTCTTGGAAGGATCATGTTGAACATGTTGACAGGGTGCTCAAACTATTGCAGGAGAAACAATTATATGCAAAAACATCCAAATGTTTCTTTGGAGTACAAGAGGTGGAATATCTGGGTCATATTGTATCTCACGAGGGTGTTAAAGTAGACCCTAACAAAATTAAATCCATTAAGGAATGGAAAGTCCCGACAACCATAAAGCAGTTGCAAGGATTTCTCGGGTTAACAGGGTCTTATCGCAAGTTTGTTAAGAATTATGGGAGAATAGCAGCACCTCTAACAACATTATTGAAGAAAGATGCATTTCCATGGACTCCTGAAGCAACTAAGGCCTTTGAACATCTTAAAGAGGCAATGTGCCTAGCACCGGTCTTAGCTACGCCAGACTTCACAAAAACCTTTATTGTGGAATGTGATGCCTCAGGAAATGGAATTGGTGTTGTTTTAATGCAAGAAGGAAGACTCATTTCTTTTGAAAGTCATTCAATCAAAGGAAAGTATTTACAAAAGGCTATTTATGAGAAGGAAATGTTGGCAATACTACATGCACTAAAGAAATGGAGACCTTACCTAATGGGAAGACACTTCAAGGTAAAAACTGATCATGATAGTCTTAAACACTTTTTGGAACAAAGACTATCTTCGAAAGAGCAGCAAAAATGGGTCACAAAGATGTTGGGTTATGACTTTGAAATAATCTACAAAAAAGGAAAGCTTAATGTTGTTGCAGATGCACTCTCAAGAAAGAATGAAGAGGTGGAAGCGTTGCTTTGTGCCATTTCTATTATCCAACCAGATTGGATAACTGAAGCAAGAGATGAATGGAAGAAGGACAAAGATGTATGGACACTCATTCAAAAGTTGCAGCAAGATCCTAGTACATCCGATACATTTAGTTGGAAAAATGATTCCTTATGGTACAAAGATCGCTTATATCTTTGTAAGAATTCCCAACTAAAACAAAAGATTCTTCTGGAATTCCACACTTCTCCTTTAGGAGGACACTCAGGATTTTTAAAAACTTACCATAGGGTGAAGAAAGAATTTTTTTGGGATGGCCTTAAATCTAATATTCAAAATTTTTTGGCGGAATGTTTGGTTTGCCAGCAGAATAAAGTTGAGACAATTAAGACCCCGAGACTTCTACAACCTTTATCCATTCCAAGTCAACGTTGGGAGGAGATTTCAATGGATTTTATCACAGGTTTACCTAAGTCCAAAGGAAAGAGTGTCATCATGGTGATAGTTGATAGACTTACCAAGTATGCACACTTTTATGCATTATCTCATCCATTTAAAGCAAGTACAGTTGCTACTACATTTATGGACAGAATTCAAAAGCTACATGGAAGCCCAAGGGTTATTGTGAGCGACAGAGATCCCATTTTTACTGGAAATTTTTGGACGGAGTTATTTTCTTGTTTGGGTACTCAATTAGCTCATAGCTCATCTTATCATCCTCAATCTGATGGTAAAACTGAGATAGTAAATAAATGTTTGGAAGGATATCTTCGTTTCTTTGTATCTAATAAACAAACACAATGGGTCAAGTGGTTACCTCTCATTGAATAGTGGTATAACACTTCCTTCCATACTGTAGAAAAAATGAAACCATTTATGGCACTTTATGGATATCATCCACCATCCATCACATCATATTTAAGGGAAAATTCGAAGGTTCAAGCAGTGGAAGATCACATCGAGCATCAACAAGAAGTTCTCCAACTCTCAAAGGATAACCTAAATTTGGCACAAAATCGAATGAAACAACAGGCATATCAACATCGCAGTGAGAGAGGTTTTGTTGTAGGAGATTGGGTATTTTTACGGCTACAACAATACAAACAAATTTCCCTCAAGCAAGCTAAGAAGGATAATAAATTATCGCCAAAGTACCATGGTCCTTACGAGGTGTTGCAAAAGATTGGTACTATGGCATACAAATTGGAGCTTCTTGCTTCTTCGCGAGTGCATCTAGTTTTCCATGTTTCATGCTTAAAGAAGGTTATAGGTGAAAATCTTCCAGTTCAAACAATATTGCCAGAACTTGATGAGGAAGGAAAAATCATATTGGAACCTGAAGCGGTCACGGAAACAAAAACTCGACAGCTACAGAATCGATCAATTTCAAAGTATCTCGTCAAGTGGAAGAACTTACCCACTGAAGATTCTACATGGGAGGATGAGAAGTTTATACAGAAGCACCTAGAGCTACTCAAGCGTTGAGGACAACACCTTTTTGAAGGAGAGGGGCATGTTAGGTCTCTATATTACTAGTATAGTCCCTTATTGTTTTTAGTGTAACCCCCTTATTGTTATTATTGTACCCTTGTAACCTCCATTTTGTTATTATTGTGCCCCTAAATTATTATTGTTAGGTCGGCTAGGATTACATTGTGGCCCACTAGGATTACATTATGGCCACATGGACTCCTATATATAGAAAGGAGGTTTTGTAAATTGTATCATCCAAGAATTGTTCATTTATGTAATGTATTGGAGGTTGCCCCCTCGAAGTGGCTTATTTATAAGGCATTGATATCTCTTTTATTCTATTTTTGGAGTTGTTTACTCAACATACATTGACAAAGCTCACATGTTCATTGAAATAATTCAGCTCATACATTAGAAGGTTCAAGAACAACTTGAAAAAAGTCAAGGCAAGTACAAGGAGAGGCGTGATAAGCACAAAGTTGATCATAAGTTTCAAGAAGAGGATGAAGTATGGTTGCATATTAGTAAGGAAAGAATGCAAGGAGAAGTTAAAAATTTGAAGCCTATTCATTATGGTCCATTCAAGATCTTTAAACAAGTTGGAAATAATGTTTTTGAATTAGATTTTCCTTCATATATGCAAATGTATTCCGTTGTGAATGTGGAAAATTTACATTCGTATGAACCTCCTTTAATTGTTGATTATGAAAGTGACATTCAGCTACCATACATAGAGGATTTCTCTCTAGAATTTTTTGATGAGTTGAAAGAGGATGCTATCCTTGACAGAAGTAAACGCACTTCGAGGAGGGGAAATGTTGATTATGTTCGGGTTGGTCTCAAAGGCCGCAAACTGAGTAAGGCAAAGTGGATTGAGGTGGAAAAGGTGAGGGACCTTTACCCTCATCTTCTTAATAGGTAATTGAAGGCTTTTGGGGTCCAAAAGCTTCTCAATGGGGAGGTGTGATTAGGTGATCATGTCCAAGGGGGAAAAAATGCTCAAAATTGGAACTGCTTAGAATTGGTAAAAAAATTGATCAACTGGATAGTGTTCGTCATTGTGATTCTGGCGCCATGAACAACACTCAAATCCGATGTTGGATGTGGAAGATATTCAAGTTTTAATTTTCCCAATAACCTTCAAAACTGGACCTTTGAACTTCAAAAATTGTCATCTTCAGAAATTATTTTATGGAAAATATTTCATTTTTTAATGATATTTTGGTGGCCTATCAGAGGGTGCCACATGGACTACCCAAAGACTTCCATGTGGCCCTAGGCCAAAGGGTTAAATTTCTGGTTCGAAATTTTTTGGTGTTTGAAAAAAACTTCATGGGCAGCCTCGACCCGAGCTGAACGCATCGGGTCAATCAGGCACGACCCGACCCGAATGGGCACGGGTCACCCTAAACGAAATCCCGTGCAGGTGTGAACATGCAGGTGTGGATGCATTTGGTTGATGGGCAGTGTGGTTGCGTGCAGAATTGGATAGATCAGCGAGCAGAGGTGCAGAAAACCTCGTGCATAGTTAAATGCAGATTGGTTGTGGTATAGAAGAAAATTGCGGCAAATATGCGTTCAGAGCCTCGTGCAGACCTTGTGCAGACCTCATGCAGGAATTCATGTAGAGCTGCACACAGATTCGGGTCATGTAACAGAGAATAGGGTAGAGAAAGGAGTTAGGCCCTCAGGGCTTAAGACTGTAAGCCTGTGACCAGGGACTATGACCAGAAGAGGGGGCTAAAACTTAACCGCTCACCAAACAATTTCTGAACTTTTCGCATGTGACCACACTTAATTTCCAGTTAAAATTAATTTTCCCACCAAATATAGTGCATTGTTCATCCAGATAAGGAAATTCCACCAATTTAGTCAAGTTATCTGTAGTCCTCCCAAATTTGGTGGAGGTTTTTTAGGTAAGATTGGGCAAATACTGTTTTGATCATAACGTTAAGGTTACTGAACCTTTTTCGACAAAATTTTGGTCAATTTCGATTATTTTGAGCACTTTGGAGCCATTGGGACATGATGCAGAGCCAACAGAGGTGTCTTTCAGCCATTTTTACTTCAGAGAAGCTTGGAGAGCCATCAGGGCCATGGGGGAAATTGAGCTGCATTGGACTACACTTCATTGTTTTAGGTGAAATAAGAGTCATTATTAGCTTCTTTCGGCATTCTGAATTCATTTTCACATCTTTTTTGGTATGTTTAGGCCTTCTTATCATTGTATTATGAATTTTGGCATCATAATATATCAATAACGTGCCTATTGGGAGCCTTGGACCCAACAAATGTAGCCCAGGAGGGGTGATCTTCCTCATCATGTTGCTGTGTGCTTATGGTGAAATTATTCTGTTGTGTTATTCATATTCAAGTTGTTAAACATTAAATTTAAACAATACTCCCTCACACTTAAATTCATAAACTGTTACTATGAACACTTTGTTTTACTTGCAAGAACTTACAAACACTTTTCACACTTAATTTAATGGAAATGAATACTTTGAACTGCAGTACAAATACTTTCATTTTCAGATCAGTCACTAGGGTTTCATAGGTTTTAGGGTTATCCTTGATATTTTGAGCTCTATTTTTCCTATGCTAGAAGCTGAATCAAATTTGGAAGAAGGTCATCACCTATTTGTCCAAGATAGATCAGAAAAATCTTCAAGGAAGGTCACCTTATCAAGTTCAAGTTCTGCTAAATTGTTCATTTTGACATTTCTGTAGGAGTGTCAAGGTGACTATTAGCAGAAAAATTGGTAAGATAAGATACCTAATCCTCATTAAAGATATACACAAGCAAATGGAGAAGGAAGCAGCTTATGTTCAAGAAAAATCAAGGTTCCTAAGACAGATTAGGTCAGCAGTGTGCCAAGCAAGGAGCCATTGTAGCAAATCACATGGATAGAGGCACACTATTACAATCAAGCATGAATTGAAGATTGTTAGAAATCATAGATAAAAAAAGGGAAAAAGGTGAGGTGAACTGGACAGAAATGAATGAACTTTAAAGGGCTATAGATAACTTAGAATACAAAACTAAGAATTCTTCTCAAGCATCACAGAAACCTAGGATTTTGGTAAGATGATCAAAGAAGGTAAACTGAAGCTGTTGAGCGTCCATCATGACAAAAAGAAGGAGATTTCAAGGGACTGTTGTGTATGACTTCGAAAGGTTACCAAGATAAAATGTTTCATTGCCTCAAAGGGAAAGAATTCAAAAATTATCAGTATAAGGAAGGTGAGACCTTCATTTTCAGTATTTTTTACTCAAAGATCAAAGGAGTAAAAGTATAGGGTTGAGTTTCAATATGAAAATGCAAGCTGATCATGAGGTTGTTGTTGTGTAACTGAATGTATCAAACTCCAAGGACATCAGACATGGTTAAATCAGTATGTTATGGCACCTGCAAATCAGAAGTGGCCAAAAGAGGAGATAGCATACATGATTGTGAAAATTATGGTACTTGTGAAAGGTGGACTTATCATATCTAGTGATAAATGAAAGAGATGAAAACAAGTTTCTCAGTCACCCGTCAAGCAAAGGGCAGTTTGATCTCCAAGGTAAGAACATAGAAGTTTTAAATATGTTTCCATCATGCAAGTGCCTGAGGTAGTGTTGAAGCCTCGAAAATCGCTGCTTCAAACATTGGGGGATAACCACCAGATAGGGACCTTAGGACAGCTCCTATTCCATTTGGTGTGGTGGCTCCGACTGGATTGATAGGACCAGTTTCCTAATAACTTAAATGGGTTGGTGATGGAATGATTGGATGAATGGAAAATGGTACTAAATGACTAAAATAAACTATTTAATCTAATCTATAACTGATATATAAATAATTCTAAAACTAACCTGGGTATCAAATATGAATACAAATTAAAGATTGTTTCAATCAAATATATAACCATAAAAATGTATTATAATTTAACTGAAATATGCAGTATCAAATAATGATAACTCTCTTTAAGAACTTAAACAGAGTTATAATAACACATTTTAATCATCATTTTATATATCATTGGCATATACTGTAAAAGATGAATATTTATACACACTCAGAAATGATATGTATAAAGAAATATTATAAAACAAGTACATATAAATGATAGCAAATTTTAAAGAGAATATTTCATAACATAAGAAAATTAATAGTGAATAGATAGAGATACCATATCCATCTTGATACTTTCCGATGCAATTCGATATCCAAATCCAACAACTTCAATGTAAAACAGACTCGAAGACACAAAAATGCAATTCTTAAAGGAAATTTTGCATAGAACCACCAGATGTGATCCTTCATGAAAATATAAGAATCAATGGAGTACAAAAATGTAATCTCCAAGTCAAAATATTACAAATTCAGGACCCCTTTCTAAATTCATGAAAGGGTTTTAAATAGGTACTTAATAGAACAAAATAACTAAAACTATTCCTACAATCTATCTAATTAGAAATATCGAAACAGAATTGCAATCTTGAAGCGAAACTGATTCATTTATGATCTCCTTGGTTTAATGTGCCCAGATGGCAGATTTTGAGCATATCTTTCACTTCTATTGGATGACTTAACCTTGAATATAGCTACCTAGTATACGTAGCATCGGAGAATTCAGGAATGATACACTGAATGGCATTTGAAAGGAATTTGATAGCCATTTGTTTAATGTGTGGCTTGATTAGATAAGTCCACATAATATCCCATGAAATTCCTTGAAGCTTTCTAATCTGTTGATTTTCATTGATTATCTCTTCTTTCCACCTGGAATCAGCTTCTTTTACCTTCGGTAATTTGCCTAGGTTACAATCTAAGATCAAATTAATGGCATACAAGCTATCATTAACCAGTTGTGTAATATTATTCATCATACTTTTAGTTCTTGATATGGCTCTTTCTGATTTCATCAACTACTGTTCCCATTCCGCAAATAAAATTTCCTTGTGTTTTTCATCAATCCTGGGAAGACAAGCTTTTCTTCCTTGCTCTATATCTTGCCATGAAAGGAACTCAGAAATTTTATCATCAGCATCATCAATTTCTTGCCTGAGAGTGACTGCTTCATCTATCAAAGATGATGTTATTTTTCACAAAGGCTCAGCTTGTGTCAATTTCAGACAAAACTCATTCAACTGCTAAGATAGCAGTTTGTTTGTTTCAAAGGCTTCATTTTTGAATTGCTCTAATTTAGGATAATCCTTGAACTTGTCCAATGTTGATCAGAATTTTTTCTCTTGTTCAGTATTTGTATTTTTCTCACTTTGCCGAATATTTTGTAGCTTTTCTACCTCTTGAATCAACTCATGTTGTTTGTTCAAGGCTTGTTCATCAATCTTCTTCTTTTCAATGCTAAGCTGTTCTTCTAGCTGTTTAGATCTAAGTTCCTGATCTTGTAATTGTTTTTCCAGCTTAACAAGCTTGATGCTCCATGGCCTATTCTTCCAACATAGCTATCTGTAAGTCTTTTTTTTTCATCAACTGGGAGACTTTAGAAGCTTTTTCTATAGTTGCAGCACTATAGGCACCTGCGTATTGAGATAATTTAGTGAGATCCTTCGGTGGATTCACTTCAACATTTTTATAAACAATATTCATAAAAGACACCTGTGATGTTTAAAGTGCATCCTCATCAGTTCTTCTCCTCTTCCTCTACTTCCTCACAACAACCCTATGTTTGGGACTGTAGAATATGTCTAAAGGAGGAATTTCCTCTATTTTCAACATAATTTCACCTATAGGATTTTCGGGAATGACTTCCATATTCTGATCTTCCAGATCTTTAACTTGGGGATTATTTTGCAATCCTATTTGTTGGGAAAATTGATTATATTGGTCCAACAAATGGAAAGAAACAATAATTTTAGCAGATTCTACTACTTTATCAGTAGTTTTCTCACTTCCAAGTTGTAAATTTGGATTATTGTTCATATCTCCTGTTATTGTTTGTACAATAGTTTCATTTCATATGTCCTCCTTTTCAGTATCCACATTGGTCTCAAAACATGTTATTTTATTTTCTGTATGATTTTTAGACTGCTGAATAGTATATACATCAAGTTTAGCAGTTGTTTCTTTCTTCTCATTATCAGCTTTGATGCTAATGTCTTATTTCTGCACAACAGGATTATTTCATGTTACTTGTTTCTGTATCTGTATGATGACCTTGCTGGTAGATGTTTCCGTTACTTCTTTGCCAGATGTATCCTCTTTTTCCTTCTGCTATGACTCAGCCTCTTGCATAGGAACTCTTAATTGATCGAGAGGAGCTTTGAGTAATCTCTGGCTTCTAAATAACATAAACTTATTCATCTCTTTAGTCTGGAATTTGGACTTGGCCAAATCATAAACTTGGGACAAATTATCTACAGAAACAAATAAATCATCGAACTCATCTGGTTCGTGTTCAAATCGAGCAATTAAAACTAAAGTGGTAAAATCAAATGCCACCTTTCTTGGGTCATATTGCTTGCCTTGGATTGTTGAAAGCTTGAGATTGGTTAACTTGCTAACTTCTTTCTTAGCATGAACAAAATTATTGAGAGTATAATCTCCACATTTAAAAGGGAAAGTAGGCCACATTAGCTTCTTGGTATTCTTCAAAGACCTGGACATGCCTTCTACTGTTAGCGGATATGAAATTTCCTGTGCTAACAGTTTATCTGGAACATACAGAGGAAGAATGTGGGGTTCTACAATACTCCTGAAAAATCTGATATACGTGAATATTTCTTCTCCGAACCAATCCAAAATAGAGGATAAATCAACTTTAGCCTTCTCGGAAAGTCTTGGAGGGAATCGGCCAAAAATAGTTTGATAAAATGGGATGAGGAAACCGTGGAAAACTCTATAAACATGGTTTTTAAAATGCCCCTTCCATAATAACTTGAGATATATATGAATAGGAGCAGGGTATTTAGGGGTCCATTTCCATCCTAACATGGGAAATTCAGAATTGAAACAAAGGGCATCTAGAATATAAGCACAAAAGTAAAAAGGACTAGTATTTCTTGTGTTTTCGTCCTTCCTATACTCAAGAATCCTATTGGCTATCTTATTAGAAAGAATGACAGCCCAGTCCATTGTTCCAGAGTTTACAATAGAATAAATTAAAGGTACCATTTGTATAGAGAACCTAGCTGAATTTTCATTTCCGAATAATTTGCACATCATCGTTGCGGCGTAACAGTATGGAGGCGAAAGGGATTCCACTGAGTACGTACCTAACGCCTCATTTTTGTGCTTTTCGGGAACTCTTTTCCATTCTCTAATCGGCTCCGCCTGATTTTCATTATTTGCATCAAATTCCTTGATGAAGGATTTGTTGTAGATTTTCTACGGGTCTGGAAGGTGGTACATTTCTTTAATGTCTTCTTCTTTAAATGATCCAATTGTTGCTCCAGAAGATGAAACAAACGTCTTGTTCTAAATGGTCACATTGTCAATTACCCACCAAATCACATCATAGTATGGAAAAATGTTTGCTCGAGCTGCAATTCGGTGCAGGAACGAATTCGCAAGTGCTTGAAGAGAAGTTTCTAAATCAGACTCTGAATCATCCTCATCAAGAACTGTTGTCTTTGCCACAGTAACCTTAGGATTTTTCCTTTCAATGAGGTTATATACCTCTTCCCAGGATAATTTACCAAGACCTTGGCACACGTGTCTGTAACTAGCTTAATTTTAGTTGGTTTTTCTTTAGGTGCCATGGTGAAAACAGGGGCTTTTGCAACAACAAAAACTTTTTCTTTCCTGGATCTCTTCGACATTTCAGTGTCTAGTAATGTTTCCCTCACTCTGCGAATGAAAGGGTTGGGTGTTCTTTGGTTCTGAAATGGAGGAAAAGCTTTTAGAAGTGATAGAAAGAGAATAATGAAGACAACTATATGAAATATATATTCATTGATTTCTATTTATTAATCTCCGTATTAAAATTAAATTCTCTTCTTTAGAAGTCACACTCAACGTATTTGAAATAGAATCAATAATCAATATTTGTTTTATTTTCTATTAATAACAAATGTACAATCAGAGATCGGCGTTTGTTAAATTGAAAACATAAAACTTTCCCTTTGAATCATGCGATTGCGATTAATAAGTAAAATATGTAGTTTAAGTATTCATCGCATCGAAATTTTTTAAAAGGGATAACAAATAAAATTTCGTGATTTTCTCAGATTTCCGATTGCAATGATATATATCGCATCAGCTCTTTTCCAAAGAAATGAGTTACAAATGATGTTAGCCGATTTTGCGATTGCGATTACAGTGGGACCCATCGCATCGGAGATTATAATATCATGAGTGAATATTTCTTATTTCTCCAAAATACGATTGCGATTGATCACATCGGAGTTACGTCGTTGATCAAAATAAAGAGATTGCATTTGCGATTTGTGATTGCTATGGCGGCAAGGCCTATCACATCGGAGATTTATAAAACAATTGTATTCTATAATGCTCTTCCAAAATGCGATTGCGATCAATCGCATTTGCATAAAAAAAAATGTGAAAGTTTAAAACCTTTTGTGATTTGCAATTGGTTCAATCGCATCGGAGTTTTTGAAACACAAATATACAACTTAAGATATCTCCGATTTTGCGATTGCGATTACTGTACGTTGAAATTTTTCCATTTAAATACTTTTATGTGATAAAGTCTTTATATTACATCGGATCAGAAATTCTTTCAATGTTGCATTTGCTTATAAACACTTGTTAATAAAGATATGCAATATGTCTTTCTAACAATGAACTCTTATTTCTAATTCAAAAATGATCGGATTGCTTCTAAATCTTTTATTTCTATCTAAAAAGAAAGATAAAAAGGGGACCTATTTCTAAATGAAATTTATTCTTAAAAATTTAGAAATGGGGAGGGTTGTTGTATAGTAAAAAAATTGGCGATTCACTGGAAGAAATAGTTATCTCTGAAAAAATAAAATGAACACTATATTTCTAGTAAGTAAAATTTTTTAAAGATGATGAAAACTATCTTAGATAAATTTTAAATAAAATCTAACTCTGAAAAAGAATAAAAATCACTTAAAATTTCTTTCTAATTCCTCAAAGATAAAAACATTTTTTGGTTTTATCAAGGCTTGATTGGTTGATAATAATGAAGTGGACCTTCCCAAGTTTAGCTTTTGTAATATACTCTATTGTCATAGGCATTTCCACTGCTACCAGCAAACGTTCATAGTCTCGACATGGTTACCTTTTAACCATTAACCATTTCATTGTCCCATCCAACTAAGATTATGAATATTTAAAAATAAATTAATAAGAGATATTATCTTATGTTTTTTTGTCTTTTAATTATTTTTTAGTTTAAGAGCCATTGTTCTAGTTTGGTAGTCAGTTAGTAACAATTCCATTCACTATTTGTAATTAAACTGAACAAGCTGGCTCGTGATGAGACCCCTTGTCTTATTTATAAGCCATTACCCTATTTTGGTATGCAGTGTCGGTAATGTCAGTTTTATTATTTCTTATGATCATGGTAAGCAAGCTTGTGATGAGAGCTCTTATCTCTTAAATTTTGCCATATAATTTCTTAGAATTACATTCTAAAAAATCACAACCTAAATGGATGGGGTCAAATAGTTGTATCCTTAAGAATCAATGGATGACAATTTTCAGAGTTTTTTGTTTGCTAAATCTTGAAAAAGTTTTTACTTTTTAAAGATAACCTTTCTCCGCTCAATAAAATTATAATGATTTACATTTTCTCGAGGTTTCAAAAGAGCATGCAAATGTTTTGAACAAAATTTCAAAGTTTAATATGTTATTTTAAACTATCCAAAATTGTAATCATTTCCCTAAAAATTCTTATTTACACAAAATAAGTATTTATAATATTCTTCTTAATACATTTTCTAATAGTAAAAAGTAAATTAGAGACTATTAACAACCTTTATTTACAAAACAAACAAAAATTGCAGAAAGGAATATGTACAAGTAAGAAGGGGTTACCTCCTTATGAAAAGAATTTCTTCAAGACAAGCCCATTAACAGGAAGAAATTCTCTCTTTCCTGTTAAATCTTGGAGTATGAATGTATATGAGCTTATCTTTTCAATAATTTGAAATGGTCCAAGCCACATTTTTTGAAATTTGGTATGCTTACTTTTTTCTTCATGTGCTTTATCCCATTTCAGAGCAAGATCACTAATTGACAAATTTTTTGAGCAGGTGGAACTTGAATCAAAAGAATATTTTACAAGCTGATGATGTTTTTCATGAATACCTATTGATTTCTCTCTATCTTCTTCTAATTTAAGGATTTGATCAAATCTCAACTGAATGGATGAGGAAGGATTTTATTCAATAAATTGCACTAGAGCTAATGATGGGAGTGCTATATTTGATGGTATCACAACTTATTTTCCAAAAACTAAATTGAAAGGTGAAGTTCCTATTGAAGCTTTAAGAGTAATACGATCAGCCCATAGTGCAAAAATTAAGGACTTGTGCCAATTATTTTGATTTTGATCAATGGTCCTTTTAATGATTTTGATGAGATTTTTGTTAGTGGATTCAGCTAAACCATTACCTTGTGGATAATAATTTGCTGAATATTTCAATTTGAAACCTCTTTTGATTGAAAATTCCATTATACTATTTCTAGAAAAATAAGATGCATTGTCAAGGATAAGAGCGTTAGGTACACCAAACCTGGTAATGATGAATTGATCGATGAAATCAATAATTGCATCAGAATTGGCTACCTTTAGAGGAATTTCTTCTACCCACTTTGTGAAGTAATCTGTTCCTGTGAGGATGTATTTGTGCTCTTTGGAAGAGTGAGGTACTATCTCACCAATGATGTCAAGCCCCCATTGCTCAAATGGTTGCTCAATGTTTACTGGTTGCAAAGGAAAGGCTAGCTTCCTTTGTCTTCCACTAGAAGTTTGACAAATTTTGCACTTCCTCACATAATCATGTGTATCTTTGAAAATGGTAGGCCAATAGTATCCAGCATGGATGATTTTGTGAGCTATTGTATCACCTCCAAAATAACCTCCGGCTGGTCCATCATGTAATTCCTACAATACCTTTTTTGCTTCAGTGTTTTCAAGACATCTTAATAGGATTGAATCAAAATTCTTTCTGAATAACACATCATCAATGATTTCATATTTAGTATCCTTCAATATTAAAACACTTTTGTTTTTATAGCTGAGATTATAAAGAACATACCCATTTTTCAAGTAAAAGATCAAATCAGCATATTGAGATTCATAATCTGTAACATTTATCTGACTTACTTGAAAAACATTGTCTGGATCTTGATTTTCTGGTATGTTGTGAGCTCCTGCTAATAATCTGCAAAAACCTTGACCTCTAACAATATTGGCTGGTTTAATATCAATATCATATTCTTGCAAAGATGTCACCCAATTATCCCTTTTTTCTCCTACTTCCTTTTGAATTAGTAATTGTCTCACTGCAGAGAATGGGACAATAATTTTTGTATGTGTTTTTAGGAGAAAAGGTCTAGAATGTTTGATTGAATTAAACACATCGAAGTCTTTTTTTTCTACATCAGAATAATTCAGCTCAGCTCCTTGCATATTTGAGCTCAAGAAATAAATTGGCGCTTCTAATTTTTTATCATTGAGCTGTGTTAAAACAACAGCATAGGATTTTTCGGTGGCCAAAGTATACAGAATAAAATCTTTAGAAAAATCTGGAGTATTCAATGTAGGTGCATTAATGATTGCCTGTTTGATTGCATCAAAGGCTTCTTTCTCTTTATACCCCCATTTGAATACTGATTTTTTCTTAATAATATTCTGCATAGGTAAAAAAATTTGAGAAAAATTGGGAATGAATCTTTGTACAAAATTAATCTGCCCTAAAGATGATTGCATGGATTTTTTGTTATGAGGTAAATAAATATCAGAAATTTCTTTAACTCTGTCTGGGTCAATATATATACCTTATTTTGACACAACAAACCGTAAGAGTTTTCCTTCATTGAGAGCAAAGAAGGATTTCTTTAGGTTTAAAGAAATACCAAACCTTCTACATCTTTCAAATATTTGTTTCAAATCATGTAGATGATTGGATATCTTCTTTCAATATACTATTATGTCATCAAGATAAATAAAAACTGATCTATTAATCAGAACCTTAAATTATATGTCCATGGCTCTCTGGAAAGTAGCTCCTGCATTTATTAAACCAAAAAGAATTTTTTGATAAGCATAGGTGCCCCATTTGGTTCTGAAAGTGGTTTTCAACCTATCATATGGATGTATAAATATTTGATTATAGCCTGAAAATCCATCAAGGAAGGACATGAGTTCAGAACCAACTACCCTTTGGAGTATTTGTTGCATGGTTGGTAATGGCAAGTTATCCTTTTGGCATGCCTTGTTTAAATTTTCTGAAATCAATACAGATTCTGATATCACCATTCTTCTTCCTGACAGGTACCATGTTGGAAACCCAATTAGAATGCCTTACAGGAAAAATGATTTTGGCTTTCAAAATTCTGTTGAGTTCTGTTTTGATTTGACTTTCAAGATTTCGATGAATCTTTCTTAACTTCTGTTGAATAGGCTTAACATCAGATAGCATTGGAATTGTGTGTTGAATCAAAGAAGTATCATAAGTCTTTAAGTCTTCATAATTCCAAGAAAAAACATTTTTATACCTATTCATAAGTTTAATGAAAGCAGATCTTTCCTCTGGAGTTAAATTGAGTCCTAGTTTAACGTTTTGAGGTTTAGAGTCAGAGCCAAGATTTACTAATTCAAACTTCAAAGTTGAACTCTGAAGTTTAGCATTAGTAACTTTCTTGAATCTGTCTTTAATATCATATAGATGTTTAACAACATATTTAGGAATAGGATTTTTATTACTTTTTGAAGTAATTTGCAGATCATGATCATTTTCATCAATGATTTGTTCATCATAAGATTTTTCCGAAGTCAAGAAATTCAATATATCTTGATCATGGTAGAATACACTCCAGTTTGTGATATTGTCGAGAACAGATGGGAAAAAAATAAATTCTACTGAAAATCTATCAGGATTGCAATCTTCAGCGGGAAGGAGTTTGGATACAACATTAGCTAACAAATCAGCTGATGTGTTTTGATTTCTAGGAATAGAAAAGATATTAAATTCTAGAAATTAAGTGGTAAGGTCTTGCACTAGGGTTTGATAATGTTTGAGATGTCCTGAAAGAAAATGGATGGTATTCCTTACTTGTCTTATGACAATTTCATAATTTCCATATACTTTCAATTATTTTACATTTAACCCTATAGCTTTATAAAGCCCTTGAATCAAGGCTTCATATTCTGTAGTATTGTTTGTGCACTCAAATTCTATCTACATGATAACATGGTTTTCTCTCCTTCTGGGTCAATTAGGATGCATCCTTCTCTTGCTCCATCACTAGATTTTGATCGATCAAAATATAATGACCAAAATAAAGACTTATCTACAGGTTTATCTACATATGTATCTACAGATGTATCAGAAGCATTAACTATTCTAGAAGAATCATATTGCGAAAAATTTTCAATTTAAGAAACAAAAGTATTTACAGAAAAGGGTGATTGTGGTGCAGTAAAATTCCCAAAAAATGACTCAGCAGAATAACCTCCAAGAATATTGTTGTTGAAAGCTACAGGTTCATTTGGTTGTTCAAATTCAGTTACAGTGTGCGTCATGTGTTTTTCTTGCTCGACTTTGATTTGATTTGGTTTCCCTTTATAGGGAAGCCACATATGTGAATAATCAGTTGTGATATAACCGTTGAGCTTTGCAAACCAATCCCTACTTAAGACTAATCCATAGAATTCAGGAATATCTGTAATTAGAATATCAATTCTTTGGACAATCCTAGGATCAAAAGCTAGTCTAATGGTAACTGAATTGATTTCTCCTACAACTTTAACTTTAGAGTGATCCAATTGTACAATGTGAACTGCATAATTTTGTGGTTCAATATTCAATTTCACACAGATTAAAGTAGGAATTATATTATAGGATGCTCCGGAATCTATCAAACAATTACGCAAATTCTTGTTGTAGATTTCATAAGTCAATAGAAAAGGAGGTGTCTGAGAATTTGATATTTCTCCAATAAGAATAGTATCTGTGGCATCTACTTTGTCTGGTGGCTTACCAGTCCCTTTAGCTGCTTTGGAAACTACACCACTTGGTAGAGGAGAAATAGGTGTAGCATTTAATTCTTTTAATAGCAGCTTTTTTTGATGTTTAAGTTTGCTGAGTTCATGTAAAGAAATGTTCGCTCTAGTCTTTTTCATGTCTTCAACAATGTTGTAATCCATAGGATCTGATACCACCAAAGTTTTAGATGTTGATGTAGGAGGATTGGAAGTTGATGGTTGATTCTGAGTGGGTAAGGGAGAAGCTTTCTTTGCAAGAGATTTGTCTTTGGTACTTGGAGTTGTATTTTTCTTCTTAGGAACATATTGAATAGGTTCCAATGTAGACTTGCTCCTTGTACTCACAGGCACAGCTTCTTGTTCTATTTCACTGTCCGAATTAGGGAGAATGAAATCCCACATTCCATGTAATTCAGCTATTTCTTCTCTTTCTTCTTCTTCATCTGATACAGGAGGAGTATCTTCTTCTTCTTCCTCTTCTAATTCTGCATTGGAGATTGAACTGGGAGGTTTAGATTCAACTTGACTTCTCTTGATATTTATGAATGGTCTCTTTGTAGAAGTCTCTGCTACTTGCTTTTTAATCTCAATCATCTCATTAGACATGTGGTTTTAAGAACTTTCTGTAAGCCTTCCATGTCATATGGATCTCTTGGTGTTTTTTTCTTCGAAATATCCTTAAAAGTGACTTTCTTTGATTTTATTTCCTCAATACCATTTTTCTTATCTAGAGCAATCATTTTTTTTTCAACTGAAATAGTTTATTTCATATTCTCATCTAAAGTAGGTTTTGCTGCTCTATCTACAAAAATTGCTATGTTTGAGGGCAAAGCATTAATATACCATTCACTTCTAACCTGCTCACTAGTTTTATATGCTGTAGGGATATTACTCAAGAGTTTATTGAATCGAGAATTAAAATCTTTTATGGGTTCTTTGGGTTGTGTCTTTAAATTGGAGAGATCATTGATTAGGGTAGCTATTGATCTATCATCTCCATATTTAGTTAAAAATTTCTCTTCGAACATATGCCAACTTGTAATAGAATCTGAAGGTAAGGAAAAATACCAAGATCTTGCTGTCCCTTGCAACGTATAGGGGAATAACCTAACTACAACATCTTCATGCTCTACTGCATTCAAATTTATAGCAAGCATAAAGTTATTGACATGTTCTTCCGCTTGTATACCAATATCTGGACTAAATTTTGGCAGCAATTTTTCAGGATGATCAGGTAAATGATGTAAAGGTGTAGCCATATTTACAGCTCCCAGTCTAGTCCATGGTCTCTGTGCCATTGTTGTGATGATGATCGAAGAACTAGAAGTGACAACTGGTGTATGAGTAGTAACAATTGAAGTACTAGAAGAGACAATTGGTGTTTGGACAGATTTTGTTTGAGTAGATGATGGTGATGAGACAACTGCACTTTTCTGATATGGGCCTTGGGAAACAGATGATTGAATTTGCGATGAACAACTAATATCACTTTCTCTTTCTGATGGAGTTATTCTTGTTTTAACTCTACTAGGTAAAGGAAATTCCTTTGGATGAATACCAAGTTTTTCACTTTCTGACCTAGTGAGAGGTCTAGAAGAAACAAATTGTGAGGTAACACTATCTTCAGATATTTCAGATTCTTCTAATGATAATATGATTGAATTGAGACTTTGGTAGTGGGTGATTGAATACTCTTATCAATTTCTTCTTTGGTGATTTGAGATGTGGAAGAAATTGAAGAAGGTGATGGGGGTAAGTTGCTCTTAGAATGACCTGTGGATTTGGATTTATCTGCCATTAATAGCGAAGGTTCATGCCCTCCTTCTAGCGCTAAAAATGTTGAAGCCTCGAAAATCACTGCTTCAAACATTGGGGGATAACCACTCGGTCGACACCTTAGGACAACTCATTTTCCGTTTGGTGTGGTGGCTCTGACTGGATTGATAGGACTAGTTTCCTAATAACTTAAATGTGTTGGTGATGGAATGATTGGATGAATGGAAAATGGGACTAAATGAATGAAATAAACTATTTAATCTAATCTATAACTGATAAATAATTCTAAAACTAACCTGGGTATCAAATATGAATACAATTTAAAGATTGTTTCAATCAAATATATAACCATAAAAATGTATTATAATTTAACTGAAATATGCAGTATCAAATAATGATAACTCTCTTTAAGAACTTAAACAGAGTTATAATAGCACATTGTACTCATCATTTTATATATCATTTGCATATAATGTAAAAGATGAATATTTCTACACACTCATAAATGATATGTATAAAGAAATATTATAAAACAAGTACATATAAATGATAGCAAATTTTAAAGAGAATATCTCATAACATAAGAAAATTAATAGTGAATAGATAGAAATACCATATCCATCTTGATACTTTCCGATGCAATTCGATATCCAAATCCAGCAACTTCAATGTAAAACAGACTCCAGGATATAGAAATGCAATTCTTAAAGGAAATTTTGCATAGAACTACCAGATGTTATCCTTTATTAAAACATAAGAATCAATGGAGTACAAAAATGTAATCTCCAAGTCAAAATATTACAAATTCAGGACCCCTTTCTAAATGCATGAAAGGGGTTTAAATAGGTACTTAATAAAACAAAATAACTAAAACTATTCCTACAATCTATCTAATCAGAAATCTAGAAACAGAATTGCAATCTTGAAGCTAAACCGATTCATTGATTATCTCCTTTGTTTAATGTGCCCAGATGGCAGATTTTGAGCATATTTTTCACTTTTGTTGGATGACTTAACCTTGAATGTAGCTTCCCAGTATACGTAGCATCGGAGAATTCAGGAATGATACACTGAATGGCATTTGAAAGGAATTTGATATCCATTTGTTGACTGTGTGGATTGATCAGATAAGTCCACATAATATCCCATGAAATTCCTTGAAACTTGCTAATCTGTTGATTTTTATTGATTATATCTTATTTCCACCTGGAATCAACTTCTTTTACCTTCGGTAATTTGCCCGGGTTACAATCTAAGATCAAATTAATGGCATACAAGCTATCATTAACCAGTTGTGTAATATTATTCATCATACTTTTAGCTCTTGATATGGCTCTTTCTGATTTCATCAATTGCGGTTCCCATTCCGCAAATAAAATTTCCTTGTGTTTTTCCTCAATCCTGGAAAGACTAGCTTTTCGTCCCTACTCTATATCCTGCAATGAAAGGAACTCAGAAATTTTATCATCAGCATCATCAATTTCTTGCCTAAGAGTGACTGCTTCATCTATCAAATGTGATGTTATTTCCCACAAAGGCTCAACTTGTGTCAATTTCATTCAAAACTCATTCAACTACTGAGATAGCAGTTTGTTTGTTTCAAGGGCTTCATTTTTGAATTGCTCTAATTTAGGATAATCCTTGAAATTGTCCAATGTTGATCAGAATGTTTTCTCTTGTTCAGTCTTTGTATTTTTCTCACTTTGCAGAAGATTTTGTAGATTTTCTACCTCTTGACTCAACTCCTGTTGTTTGTTTAAGGCTTGTTTATCAATCTTCTTCTTTTCAATGCTAAGATGTTCTTCTAGCTGTTTAGATCTAAGTTCCTGATCTTGCAATTGTTTTTCCAGCCTAACAAGCTTTTGTTGATGCTCTGTGGCCTGTTCTTCCAACATAGCTATCTGTAAGTCTTTTTGTTTCATCAACTGGGAGACTTCAGAAGCTTTTTCTATAGTTGTAGCACTATAGGCACCTGCGTATTGAGATAATTTAGTGGGATCCTTAGAGGGATTGACTTCAGCATTTTTATAAACAATATTCATAAACACCACCTGTGATGTTGGAAGTGCATCCTAATCAGTTCTTCTCCTCTTCCTTTGCTTCCTTACAACAACCCTATGTTTGGGACTGTGGAATGTGTCTAAAGGAGGAATTTCCTCTATTTTCATCATAATTTCACCTGTAGGATTTTCAGGAATGACTTCCATATCCTGATCTTCCAGATCTTTAACACGGGGATTATTTTGCAATCCTATTTTTTGGGAAAATTGATTATATTGTTCCAACAAATGGGAAGAAACAATAAGTTCAGCAGATTCTACTACTTTATCAGTAGTTTTCTCTCTTCTAAGTTTTAAATCTGGATTATTGTTCATATCTCTTGTTATTGTTTGTACAATAGTTTCATTGCTTATGTCCTCATTTTCAGTATCCACATTGGTCTCAGTACTAGTGCTTTTATTTTTTGTATGAGTTGTAGACTGTTGAACAGTATGTACATCAAGTTTAGCAGATGTTTCTTTCCTCTCATTATCAGCTTTGTTGCTAATTTCTTCTTTCTGCACAACAGGATTAGTTCCAGTTACTTCTTTCTGTATCTGTATGATGACCTTGCTAGTAGATGTTTCTGTTACTTCTTTGCCATATGTATCCTCTTTTTCCTTCTGTTGTGACTCAACCTCTTGCATAGGAACTCTTAATTGATCCAGAGGAGCTTTGAGTAATCCCTGGCTTCTAAATAACATAAGCTTATTCATCTCTTCAGTCTGGAATTTGGACTTGGCCAAATAATAAACTTGGGACAAATTATCTATAGAAACAAATAAATCATCGAACTCATCTGGTTCGTGTTCAAATCGAGCAATTAAAACTAAAGTGGTAAAATCAAATGCCACCTTTCTTGGGTCATATTGCTTGCCTTGGATTGTTGAAAGCTTGAGATTGGTTATCTTTCTAACTTCTTTCTCAGCATGAAAACAATTATTGAGGGTATAATCTCCACATTTAAAAGGAAAAGTAGGCCACATTAGCTTCTTGTTATTCTTCGAAGACCTGGACATGCCTTCTACTGTTAGCTGATATGAAATTTCCTGTGCTAACAGTTGATATGGAACATACAGAGGAAGAATGTGGGGTTCTACAATACTCCCGAAAAATCTGATATACGTGAATCTTTCTTCTCCGAACCAATCCCCAATCGAGGATAAATCAACTTTAGCCTTCTCGGAAAGTCTAGGAGGGAATCGGCCAAAAATAGTTTGATAAACCAGGATGAGGAAACCATGACAAACTCTATAAACATGGTTTTTAAAATTACCCTTCCACAGTAACTTGTGATATATATTAATAGGAGGAGGGTCTTTAGGGGTCCATTTCCATCCTAACATGGGAAATTCAGAATTGAAACAAAGGGCATCTAGAATATAAGCAAAAAATTAAAAAGGAGTAGTATTTCCTATGTTTTTGTCCTTCCTATACTCAAGAATCTGATTGGCTGTCTTATCAGAAAGAATGATAGCCCAGTCCATTATCTCGTAGTTTACAACAGAATGAATTAAATGTACCACTTGTATAGAGAACCTAGTTGAATTGTCATTTCCTAATAATCTACACATCATCAATGCAGTGTAAAAATATGGAGGCGAAAGGGATTCCACTGAGTACATAACTGATGCCTCATTTTTGTGCTTTTCGGGAGCCCTTCTCCATTCTCTAATCATCTCTGCCTGATTTTCATTATTTACAGCAAATTCCTTTATGAAGGATTTGTTGTAGATTTTCTGCGGGTCTGGAAGGTGGTACATTTCTTTAATGTCCTCTGCTTTAAATGACCCAAATTTTGCTCGAGAAGTTGAAAAAAATGTCCTGTTCTGAATGGTCACATTGTCAATTACCCACCGAATCACATCATAGTATGGAAAAATATTTGCTCGAGCTGCAATTCAGTGTAGGAAAGAATTCACAAGTGCTTGAAGAGAAGTTTCTGAATCAGACTCTGAATCATCCTCGTCAGGAACTGTTGCCTTTGCCACAGTAACTTGTTGTGGCCAGCAACAACCCCCCTTTTTTATTTAATATTAGTAATAATACTAAATAAATGGGGACCCTTAGTTAAAAAATCCAAAAAATCAATCAGTAATTGTTTTTCTTTTCAAATAAAACTTTCTATCATAACTTAGGGAAATTCCTTAGAAAATCCTTAAGAAACACTTAAGTTTATGATAGATTACAATAAAATATTTCTTTGAGCGAAATAGCGCATCCATCGCAAATGGTAGATATCTTTTGTAAAACTGAATCTTTTAAACTGCAACTTTGCGATATTGCGATAACGCAATCCCAAAAAGCCTATACATTAAAATATTGGTCGCAAATTGCATATCGCAGAAAAAAAGAAGATAAATGTTAAATGAATACTTTTTATATGTTATATTTGCGATCTGCGATTTTGCGATGGTTACGCTTTGAGAAAATGTGATTTGCGATATTGCGATATTGCGATATTGCATAGCAAATCGCAGATCGCAATATCGCAGATTCTTAAAAGCTCGTTATCAAATGAAAATATTTTCATAAATCAATATCCGTTATGCGCTTTAAATAATTGAATTAATGAATGGATTGTCGATTATTAATAAAAAGGATTTTGTTTTGATTGAAAGGTTGTTTCTGTTAGAATAATATATTTCATCCGCTTTTTGCATTTAAAACTATCTTATCACCTTTCTCATGTCATTACTCTCACTTAACTCGTAAAATCGTAGGCGCGAAGGAGCAAAAGACTATACAAAGCGTTCATAGAGCATTATGGGTAAGAAGGAGAAGATTTCAAATTCTGAAAACAAAGAAATGGCTTCACTGTATGCTGATACTGCTTGCAATAAGGATGTCGGTATCACCACCTGGGAAGTAATGTATAATTTGCTCGAAGAAGAAAATCCCAGGGTAATGCAAGTTGAGGCTACTGCAGGCTCAAGTAATTCATCTGAGGCAACCCTTAAAGAACTGGCTTGTTCATTTCTGCATCGGATAGCAGCAAGACCAAGAATTCTTCCCTATTCAGACATGGTAAAATGCATGTTGGACAGCACCGATATTTCAGACAGGCAATTTAGAACTCCAGATCAAGAGCTCATTGGGTCGTTCACTACGGAAAATTTGAAGCTGATGTATCATTTTCCAGAACCTCAGGCGACTTATAATAAACAATTTATGGAGAATTTTGCCAAAGAACATGCAAATTTGGCGGAATGCACAAGGGAATGGACCAAAAGAGATGAACCATTGAAGAAAAACAAACAAGGTATGTACAATACTGGTTCACTCACCTCTCCATATTGTTTTGTTGCTGCTATGTTATGCAGGCTTTTTGGAAAGCCTGACATAAATATGATCTTGCATGAATGGCTCCCTTTGTTGAATGCTGCTGTTAACGCTACAATTGTAGACTGGGCCAAAATCTTATCTGATAATTTTTCCACTGCTATTTTCCATTACCGGTTTAAACAGACTATTTCTCAGAGGATTTATCCTCCTTTTTATCTATCTGCCTATGTTATGGACGCTATCTTCTTTGTTTCTAAATTCCCTTTGATGGGTTGGCAATGGACGATTCATGATCCTTTGCCTATTCATGTGTATCACAAGGAACTGTGGGAATCTAAGTTTGTCCCTCATTTTTACAAGATTTTCCATGGCATAATGCTGCCATTGTACAGAATATTGCATAATAAGGATGCTCCAAGGTTATCCCCAGAAGTAGAAGTCGACATTCTCCCTGTCGCAAGATGGTTTGGAGAAGAGTTGTTTACTTATGTTAGGGTTTTTGGAAGTTCTGCTTCCCCCCATGTTTTACCCCTGTATGTTCTGGATAAACTTGTAGCTTAGGAGATTGCTTATCAAACCTGTGGTCAAGGAGGTTTGACAAAGGAATTAAAAGAGAAGAAGAAAGGCATTTGGCTACAATTTCCCATAACCTGTGGAACATTTTCACTGTTTGATGTTGGTCACGCATTCAAAAAAGTAAGCAATATTACATGCTTACAACTGTTCAAGTTTTCGAGAAGATTATTTGACCCAAATAATGTGCTAAAAATTTTACCATTGCAATCAAGGTAAGGGAATTTTCAGGAGAAGAAGATCCTTTTGATGATATGTTTCAAACAAAAGGTTCATTTAAAGAAGTTTTACATTTAGCTCAGATACAGTTATCTCCAGAAGACTTTCAGGAATTTAAACTTTACAGAGAGAGAATACCAACTACTATCCCTTTGGAAAATTTACGCTTGGAACCCACAAGGGAACCAACTCCTAGTGTCAGTCTCAATGTCAGTTCAGGTACAGATAAGTCTAAGTCAAAATCTGAAAGAGAGACTTCTGAACATTCTAATAAGTCTAATGAAGAGCATGATAGAAATGAAGAATTAGTGAAAGATACTGCTCAATCGAAAGAACTTTCACAACAACAAATTTTGACTTCTCAGCAAATAAATCCTCCTCCTACCAATGTACAGCAACAGTCAGTCACAATTGAATTAGACAAAGAATGGGAAATCTTTAATCCATTGCTTAATGTGGAAGGAAGGAATATACAGACCCCTGTACAAACAACAAAAGTTTTGAGCACAGGAATAAGTGGCACAGTCACAGAAACTGAGCATATACCTGTCACTCCCTCTTGTGAAATTGTACTTAATGTAGAGGACATTCCTCCTCTAGATGTATTTTACAGCCCGAAGTATAAAGCAGTAGTGAAGAAGCAAAGGATAAAGAGAAAATTAGAAGGTGCAATTGCTACTGAAGCAGAACAATTAGATGTTTTGTGGAAGGATCCTACCACAGAGCCTACTGATAATCTTGTTAAGTTATCTCAGATTACGGGGGCTTATGCTTCCGCAACTATTGACAAAGCATTTGAGATACAGCTTTTATTAAATGAAAAAGAAGAAAAGATACAAGTTCTGCAATAGCAATTGCAACAGGTACAGGCCAATAATGAAGCATAGATGAAACTTGAAAAGTTACAGCAACAACTTCAAGAAATGAAAATTGGATATCAAAAAAGTTTAGCTGATAAAGAGAAACAAATACAGATTATCCAAGATCAGCATGAAGATGATCCTAAGCTTCCAGAGTTTATTTCAGAAACTATTTCTTTAAACAATCAACTACTACAACAAGAAGAAGTATTACGCCAGAAAATCTCACAATGGAACTCTTTTTGTCAAGAAAGTGATAAGATCACTAATCATGTCGTAGATTTACGAAATGATTATGATTTAATTAATGAAAAAGTTACTGATTATTTGGTATAGAAAAAGACAGAGGAAGGAAGAAAAGCTGGTGCACCAATTATTAATGAAAACCATAAAGAAATACTTTTCAATGACTGGGATGCACAAATCAGAGGGGCAGAGAAAGCAGCAGAAGAGTCGGCTACAGCAGCAAGCAGTATTATTGATTTTGTAAATGAGAATTTGCACAAAGCAAATTTGATTTCAGAAACTGTTTCGGGATATCTTCCACAGGCGCATCAATTGCAAACAGAATGGACACAAAAGGCGAAAGAAAAATCAAAATCAATCCAAGGATTGACAAGATTAAACTAGGATTCTTACTGGACATATTTAGTGAAACCACACAGTCAACGCAGTGCGCTTAATTGCATAATTAGTTCTGCTGAGAAGATTGTGCCTACACTTGCCGATTCTATCTTTTCAGGACAGTTGAAATCTGAAGTCGGCCAACCACCTCTTCTCAAAATAATGCTGGATGCTTGCAAGTTTAAAGATCAAGTTCATAAGTAGTTACTTAATAGTCTTTATTTTTAGATTTAGTTTTAAGTTTTAATGTATTTTTGCCTAGGAAAAGGACGGTCATTTAAACTGAATCCTTAATTTTTGTAATAAACTATTTTTAGATTTAGCTAGTAGTATTTAGACCCTTCTCATGCATTTAGAGAAGGGTCCTGAGTTGTAATATTTTTGACTTGGAGATTACATTTCTGTACTCCACTGCCTCTTATATTTTATAAAGGATCACATCTGGTGATTTTATGCGGAATTATCTTTAAAGTGTTGCATTTCTGTACCTTGGATTTTATTTTTCATCGGAATTACTGGATTAGAGTATCAGATTTCATTTGAAAGCTTTCAAGATGGATAAGGTATTTTTATCTATTCACTGTTGATTTCTTTTGTCATATGATATTCGCTTTAAAATTTGCTATCATTTATATATATTTGTTTTCATAACTTTTCTTTATATATCATTTTTGAATATAATTGTAATGTTATTTTTCATAAGTGTATGTAGATGATATATAATGATGAATACAATATGCTAATATAACTCTGTTTAATTTCTTAAACAGAGTTATCTTTATTTGTTACTGCACATTTCAATTAAATTTTAATACATTTTTATGGTTATTGTTAAATTGGAATAATTTTAAGTCGTATTCACATATGATACCCGGGTTAGTCTTAGAATTTCTTTATCAGTATTTAGTTTAAATTAGATAGGTTTTTTTTTTTTTTTTTTTTTTTTTTTTTTTTTTTTTTTTTTTTTTTTTTTTTTTTCAGTTATTTAGTCCCATTTTCACTCATCCAAATCAACCGGTCACCAACCCATTAGTTATAAGGAAACTGTTCCTTTCAATCCAGTCGGAGCCACCATACCAAACGGATAAGGAGATGTCCTAAGGTCCCGACCGGGTGGTTTTCCCCCAATGTTTGAAGCAGAGATCTTCTAGGCTTCAACATAACCTTAGGATTTTCCCTTTCAATGAGGTTATATACCTCTTCCTAGGATAATTTACCAAGACCTTTGCATGACGTGTCTGTAGCCAACTTAATTTTAGCTGGTTTCTCTTTAGGTGCCATGGTGAAAGTAGGGGCTTTTGCAATGACATCAAGTTTTGCTTTCTTGGATCTCTTCGACATTTCGGTATCCGGTAATGTTTTCCTCGCTCTGCGAATGAAAGGGTTGGGAGTTCTTTGGTTCTGGAATGGAGGAAAAGCTTTCAGAAGTAATAGAAAGAGAATAATGAAGATAGCTATATGAAAGATCTATTCATTGATTTCTATTTATTAATCTCGATATTAAACTTAAATGCTCTTCTTTAGAAGTCACACTCAACGTATTTGAAATAGAATCAATAATCCATATTTGTTTGATTTTCTATTAATAAAAAACGTACAATCGGAGATTGCGTTTGTTAAATTGAAAACATAAAACTTTCCCTTTGAATCATGCGATTGCGATGAATAAGTAAAATATGAAGTTTAAGTATTAATTACATCGGAAATTTTTAAAAGGGATAACAAATAAGATTTTGTGATTTTCTCTAATTTCCAATTGCGATGATATATATTGCATCAGCTCTTTTCCAAAGAAATGAGTTACAAACGATGTTAGTCGATTTTTCGATTGTAATTACAGTGGGACCCATCACATCAGAGATTATAATATCATGACTGAATATTGCTTATTTCTCCGAAATGCGATTGTAATTGATCGCATCGGAGTTGCGTCATTGATAAAAATAAAGAGATTACATTTGCGATTTGCGATTGCATTGGCGGCGGGGCCCATCACATCGGATATTTATAAAACAAGTGTATTCTATAATGCTCTTCCGAAATGTGATTGCGATCAATCGCATTCGCATAAAAAAAAATGTGAAAGTTTAAAACCTTTTGCAATTTTGGATTGGTTCAATCGCATCAGAGTTTTTGAAAAAAAAATATACAACTTAATATATCTCCGATTTTGCGATTGCAATTACTGTACGTCGGAATTTTTCCATTTAAATACTTTTATGTGATAAAGTCTTTATATTACATCGGATCAGAAATTATTTCAATGTTGCATTTTTTTATACACACTTGTTAATAAAGATATGAAATATGTCTTTCTAACAATGAAATCTTATTTCTAATTAAAAAATGATCGGATTTCGTCTAAATATTTTATTTCTATCTAAAAAGAAAGATAAAAAGGGGACCTATTTCTAATGAAATTTATTCTTAAAAATTTAGAAATGGGGAGGGTTGTTGTACAGTACAACAGGTAGTCAAAGTGATTTTAGCATGCTCTAGAGATCAGAGGGAAGAGGGTCACTTCAAGGTTTTCATAGCACTTATTGACTGAAAGTGTTTAAAAGGCATGAACAAGACAAAACATAGTAAATCATGTGACTAAAAAAAACATCTGCAGAGAAAGTATTAAAGGCATCAATAGGCCAAAGGAAGTCTAAGTTCACCATGTCAGCAACCTATAGAGCAACAAAGAAAATTGGTTTGAAAGGGAAAAGATCATTTCAATGTTTCTAGGTCACCTACTGTGTAAGATCCCAAAAAGTGAGAATATAGTAATACTTCACACAACATAAGAACTTACAGCAAGATAAACAATAAATTTAAGTACAAATCAGAATATGTAGAAAGAGCTGAGCCATTTTATTATATTGGATATGAATTAGCTACACAAGTAAAAGATATAGGTAGATCTAGCCAAAAAGATGAGCTAGGATCACCTTGAAAACATGTGTGAAGCAGGTACAGCGTAAATGTTGAGTCTCTACAAGAAATACTGCATTGTCTCTTCAGTAGAATATAAACATGGAGTTGCAGACTGAAAAGAGAAACGCATATCTACTAAAAAATGGAACTCTGATGATGCCAAGATTCAAGATCTAGCCACTGTGATGGATTCCCAAGATAACCCAGAAAGGATTTTCCAGATCTACAACTTTGGAAAAATCACCTCCCCAGGGTTCAATCCTTGATCTGTTGGGAAATACAGATCTGAAGCTAGATCTGAAGAATAGATGGCTGAAATGTGTGCTCATATCAGATCTATGCTTGAAGGGTTGATCCCTTCCTCAGATCTATGAGCTAGAAGCTCTAGATCTAGCTTCTCAATCATCCAGAAGATGATTGCAGTTGCTACAACACAACTGCCTATGAAAAATATGCTGTGAGGGAAAGAGAGGCCTTTTTCTTGTTGAAATATGCTACAATAAACTTCAGGTTGATGGTGAGACCGATGGAAATGTGAGGGGATGATCCCTCACGGGATTTCTAGCTGAAATACTAGCAACTTCCCTCCTCCTTTCAGATATACAATATGGACAACGTTATTCTTGAGGAGAATATTGCTGCTAGGAGGTCAATAACTAATTGCCTGATGCTAGATCTGCAATGTGGCTCTAGGAATGCTGAAATATAAGCCCAAGCGATGGTAATAATATATCACCTTGTTCTCCAGCTAAAGTACTGAAGACAACTTCCACCTTCCAAACTGATCTTCAGAAATCTGCAGATTTATGAATATGAATGTTCTGCGAAAAGTGGGAAAAGGAAATGGAAATTAAATCCCGATAGATAATGGAGTACAAACCTATTCCTTATATATCACTCAAATAAAGAGGAGGGATTCCCACCAGGGAACACCATGTGCTAAACAACACCTTCAATCTTTGCTAAACAACCCAAGAAAGCAGTGGAATGTCACCTGACAATTCCATATCTAAAAGATCATACATCAAAATAATCCAAGATGCCTTTCACCTTTTCCTTCCTCTCCTTTATAATGATTGAACCATCCCAAGCCTTGGCCCTAATCTCAATTGCGTTTTCTCATGTGGACAAGATCCTCCAAGTGGGACAACGTTGTTTGACCAAATCAACTAAACAATCTAGATGCAATGTACACCTCCTCCATCATGTGTGCTTCATTTGCACATGATCCTCCACCACTTGATAATTAATGCGCAATGACCCTTTGTTTGACATCTTCAAGATCTTAGTTAACTAAATCAACCCTCCATGATCTCTCTCATTAAATGAGATATGATCTCTAATCTCATTCATATTAGTAGTTGCTCAACTACCTCTTTTTGCAGATCTAGTCTAAATTAATCCACATTCACACACACAAAGAAAATATTTATTCTTATTGAGGATTGTGGGTCCCTCCACCATTTTATTTTCTTAATTAAATGAGAAAATCAAGGACTCTAATATTCCAAATATGATGTCAGAATTTGGGAATATTACATACTGTAAAAGGTCAAAAAGAATATCAACAAAAGTGATAAAGAGACCAAAAACATTAGAAAGTGGGTCTACAAGGGTTAAATATATTTCCCTAAGACTATAAGGGGTTATGGCGTTTGTCACTTGGCTCAGTTTTCACTTGCAAAAGTGTAAAAATCCTTCAGGGAGAAGAATCTGAGTTTCACTAAGAATTTGGGTGAGTTTTTCCTACCGCTAAGCATTCGTGCAGGTGCTACGCTTACAGTGCCTAGGGAGACGCATTTGGGAGTTTCTACAGTGTAATTTTACAATATGATGCATGTTCAGGAGAAAACACTACGCGTTTAGGAGAATGCGCTGCACTTTTATATGGGTGCTACCTATTCGCCCAGAATTGCCCGAAAGACAAAGTGAATGTGTCGGGCACTGCACTCAAGGAGCCTGACAGCCAAAAATACGTCCAGTGCTATGCCCAGAAGAGCCTAATAGGAAGGGTATCGTGTGAGTGATGCACATAGGAGATATGATAGGCTTGAACGCGTTGAGGCAGTACGCTTAGGAGACCCGACAGGCCTGAACACATGCAGGTGCTCCGCCTAAGCCAGAAGCCCTCCTCCACCTGCAAATTTCCAAAAAATGTTGAAAGGACACCTGCAAGCTGCATCCAAGGACCTAAAAAGACATTGAAATTTGGTAGGTGTATGTTTTTCCTTGCCCTCCAATAGTTTTTATGATTTAATGGTTAAAGGAAATTGGTCAAAACCCTAATGACTAGAAACCCTAAGTCCTCATGACAAACACTCTATTTTGACCTCCAAGCAAGAATTTATCAGCCAAGGAGGGTCTTAATTAGGGTAATTATAGTGAGTTCAAGTTAACCCTTCATCAAAGCTCAAAGGATATCAGTCATACACCTACACCTCCCTCTCACTCACTTACAAAAACTGCCTTGCACCATCATTTCATTTCACTCCTCCTACCATGTTTCACAAGTAGGCTTAAGGTTGTTTAAATACAACAAAAATCAAAATTTCAGAAGAAGGAGGGAGTGTTAGTAGTGAAGGAGGCCAAGTCCCTATGAGGCAGAAACACATAGGTGGAAAATTCAATATATTTGAACACGAAGACACTGTGGAGCTTAAATCCTCGCCCATGATCATCACATGCTTCCAAAATGTAAGATGCTTTTAGTTTTGTGAAAAGGTCCAACAAGTGAAAAGTCACCCAGAGATCACTAGGTTTTTCATCCTCAACCTACACAATAAACAAGTAAACCTTGAGGGGTGGACTTTCAGTTATCATCAGATGCCATTTCTAGTGCTACACGCATACGCAATGTTGGTGAAAATTGGTTCAAAATAGCAAAGTTGGACATAAGCTGCTATGAACCATTTCTCAAACCTAGTTACAAAGAAGGCTCCAAACATATTTTCCATTTTTCACACCTACTAGAGAGGTATGCGCCCTTAATCAAGGTCATCATGAAATATTTTACATGTGAGGGGAGATACTCTAGGCTTTACTCCTACCATATTAGATTACTCATGTGTTTTACTAGGGTTAAAAGACTTTGTTTACCCTACTACCTATATAAGAGTATCGACAAGATGTCTTATTTTTTCTTAAGGAGGGATTATTCCCTGAAAATGCAGAGTTTGTTTCACCATTCCTTGATCAAGATGATTGTACTACATTAGTTGGAGCAAAATGGCATACCATGGGAGGTGTTTATTACTCATGAGGTTTTCACAAACCCAGAACCCCATCATTAGCCAATTTTTAATCATCTCATCCTCGTCCTTCTATTTCTCCATCACCTCCTATAGATCATGCCTCATCATCTACACAAGTAGCCTCTCCTCAAGAAAACCTCCTTTCCTCATCCTCTCCTAATGCATCAGGTCAAGAAGGAAGTGGAAGTGAACAAGAAAGTGACCATGAAGATGAGGGTGAAAATGAATCAAACCAAAATGAAGATGAGGGTGATGATGAGTCAAGCCACCAAGAAGTAGAAAACATGGAAACAAAGGGATATGATAACAGTGAAGGAAATGAAGAAGTTGACAGTGGAAATGAATTAATCAGTGATGAAGAATAGGTCAGCAATGAAGTAGAAGACATGGATGTGAATAATAATGAAGATGAGGCAAGTGAAAAAGAAAAAGAGGATGATCCTAAGGACAACAGTGAGACTGAGATCCCTAATGACAGTCAAAACAGTGAGGCTCATGGTCATGACAGAGATGATAGAAAAGATGAAGAGAGCAGCCAAAATGAAGATGATAACAATACAGAAAATGAAGAGGCTGAAGACAGCATGGACACCAATGAAGCAAGCATGAATGAGGAACATGATAGCAAGGAAAATGACAGCAGTGAAATCAAGGATAAAAATATCAAAGAATACATTCATGACAGTCATGACAATCATGAAAACAATGCAGAAAATGAAGAGGCTGATAGTGAAAATGAAGATCACAGCAATGATCAGGGAAGAAGCTACAATGAGGAACAAAATGAAAGTGCAGAAATTAGTGAAGAGGATAAAAGTGAGGCTGATGCTAAAGGTAGAGAGGTAATCCTCATTCCTGGTGATGAAGAGGAAGACATGGAAACAAATGATGGCAGCCATGATGAAAACACAAAAATGAGAAGAGTTGAGCCTTTTTCATTGGTATACCAAAGAGGGGAAAGGCATGTGTTTTTTGCCTCAAAAAGGTAAGGGGCCATGCCTTCCACATCCACTAAGACACTAGATAAAGGCAAAGAAAAGGTAAAGGAAGAAGAAGAAGATCAACATGAGGTTGAGAGAGACTTTGAAATCATTCAAATTGATAGTGATGAGGAAAATGAAGCAAGGATCTCAACCTTGCTCATCGAAAACAAAAATTCCCTATTTGAAGACCTCCAATAAAATCTAAATAGGGCCAAGAGTGTCAATGATGTCCTTGAGATGGAGAATAGGCAGCTAGGGGCATAAAATGCCATTTATGAGGCTAGAGAAATCAGGGCCTGGAAAGAAGCTCAAAGGGCACAGGTAAATTTAGAGGAATTCATGGGCACCTATGAGGAAAGTGAAGATGAAGAAGGACAGTCCAGATGAAGACTAAGAACCATGGGTTTGAAGAAGGCCTTGGCAAGGAAAAGAGAGAAAGAATCGGCCTTGGCAGAGCAGCTCCCTCTAAGTGAGCTTCTTGCCATGGAGATAGAATTTGATAAGGAGCCTTAGCTAGATAGAGAAAACATACACTTGGAGGCTAAATTGGAGAAAGCTAATAAGGGTCTTGATCTCCAAAGGAAGATGACCAAGCATTATGCCCGGATAAACCAAGTTGCAAGGGCGAAGCTAAAAAAGGCCAGTGCCAAAATAAAAACACTCAAAGAGGAAAAATACCAAGCTAACCTTGGAATCTTGGCTGAAGCTTCTCTACTGGCCTCTCAAACCCCATAAGGAAGGTATCCACGAATTTTTGGAAAGTTTTGACAAATTTTGGTTTTTTTCAAATTTTGAGGCCTCTAAGCGCAGCACCGTTAGCACTAAGATTTCATCTCAGACATCCTCACGAGAAAATTTTTACATTTATTGTATCCTCAGCTTAGTTACAACATGCTCACCAATTTTCAGAGCATTTGGAGCATTTTTGGTCCCTCAAAAGCGTCAAAAACACCCTATTTTTCACCTTTCTGCCTCATTTTCAGGCCTGGCGCTATGCCTAGAGAAGTTTTGGGAGATTTAATTTTTGGATAGGATAATCGAGCCCAATCTGAAAACCAAGGGATGTTTTGGAAATTTGACTCAGCAATATTTCTAACGGGCCATCACGGAGCCATTTCTGACATCGGGAAGATCATCAACATTTGGCTGCAAGTGGACCGAGTTCCTCTTGTGTAGGCGCTACGCGTTCAGACCTCACTGTGCGTTCTTGGCCAAAAAGTCAAAAAAAGACACTCATTAATGGAAAATTTATATTTTAGTGTTTTTTGGGAAAAATCACTCAAGAATTAAGTGCTAGGAGTTATTTTTTCGTTTATTTCATGAGATATTTTGTGCCTTGAGCCTTGCATGGTCTCTTGGACATAAAACATTTATGACTATTTTTGACATTTTCAAATGCTAGTTAGGATTTTTTCCTTCCTTTGCTAGATAAATAGAGCATGAGGGCCTTATTTTAAAAGGTTTTCATTTTGATGACTCTTGACAAAAATATATGGTTTTTTGGAGATTGAAGAAGAAATTGGTGTTGTGGAGTTTGTGAGTGGCTTGTTTTGATTGATGATGGAGAAGGCTTTCTTGCAGGATCCTTGAGCTTGGTTAATGGTGATGTGCTTCTATTCAGTTCTTGTTTCCTTCTATATCATTGTGTTTCATCCTTCTATATTGCATTAGAACAAAGTTTTTAGACGAAGAAATGTTTTTCAAAGGCACCTTAGCTCTGTTTGTTCTTCACTGCCTCTATCGTTTTCTTTGCTAGGTTAATTTAGAGAATTCTTAGTTACTCTCTAGACCCACCCAAGCTTGTTTATCTTATGAATGATTCAATACAGTAGAGATAAAATATGTTTTTATGGTTATCCATGCGTGTTTGATGTCACTAAAATAATGTTCATGATATCTTTCTTTAAAGTACTTCTAATTAGGTTTTGGAAAAGAGGCTATGTTTCGATCATACCATTTTTCCATGCTTGAAAGGTTTTTTTGAAGATATTATGGCTATGATCAATGATGTTTAGGAGTTACCTCTTCTTTAATTAAAGTTATATGTTTATCTTAAATTTTTTTTAACCTTGAAGGTGAAATCACTAGAAGTTAAGTAAGTTTCTTTCCTTCTATATTTCATTGGATTGTTTGTCTCAAATTCTTATTTTCTTGAGTTGAATCAAAGATTTATTGGTTTTCCCTATCTTATGATTACTTCTTTATGCTAAATAGTGTTGAAGGCCCTCCTTGTTAAAGTATTTCACAAAGGATTCTTAACTTCCCTTTTCCCTACTTTGTTCACAAACTTGATGTTCATTTCATCTCACACAAACCTTGAAAATCCATTTGAACATGCTAGATTGGCCTTGTGATGTACCCTGTTTCATTTTTGAACTTTCTAATACTTCTATTGACTCCATAGCCCAATGACTTGAAGATTTCCTCACTCCATCTATTCTACTTGATTATCTACCCAACCAAAACAAACAAACAAAACCTAAACTTAACAACTAGCCTAAAATCAAACACTAAAATCGAACAAGTTCACATCCTTTGCAGAAAATAGAGAGAGCCCTCTTTGAGTCCAGGAAGGCTAGATTTTAGGACTCCAAAGAGTGGTCTGAAGTTACCCTATGCATTTGTTCCTACTAATCTAACAAATCACAGGACACTAACATAATGGCGAACATGATGGGACCTTATCAGTAAGTAACAAGCTTATACATCCTTAAAGAATTCAGAAACCCTTGTCAAACAATATCTATTAATTTATCGCCACCTCATCGCCTAACATAATGGCAATCATGGTGGGACTTTCTAAGTTAGTGGCAATATAAGTACTCATTAGGACTTCATAAACCCTTATCTAATCATAGAAAACTCAACTGTGAGCCAAGAGTAGAATCTGACTGTTTCACCATCCTAGCAAGATGATGACTCAATTGGAGGACAATCATAGAAACCTTAGGGCTACATAAAGGAGCTCAGAAAACCCCAAAACATCCTTAGATTTGTTTTTTGTCTGTTCTTAGTGTTGGACCATAAATTCATATCCTTAAAACAACAAAAAACATCCACCTAGAAACTCCACTAGCCTCCAGTAGGCCCTCTAAACTTACAAGTGTTCATAGACTTCCCTAGGATTGTGTCAAATAAACCTTGAGAAGTTTAGAGGCCTAGTGACACACTGTGTGAGTTTAGAAAACACTAAGAGAGGTTAGCCTTTCGAAAAAAAATCATAAAATTTCAACCTCTCTAAACCTTGGGTTTGAAATCTGGCTTCACAAAGCATCAGTACCAGATCTGACATGGTCCCAAACCCTCCCACCATAGTTGATGACCTAGAAAATATTTTGTGGAAAACTTCTAAAACTGAAAATTCAAGTATTTTTATGACCATTCATAGAGCAAGCTCTATCTCTGAACATCTTACAACCTTGCAAGATCCCCAGTTTCACTTACATCATACAGGAAAACTTTTCAGAATGAAGTCACAAAGTGGGATTGACCATACTGACATTGAGACCATAGATTTGCAGCAGAGTTCTAGTAGATAAGCCTCTCCTTCCACTCCTCGCTACTTTCAACCTCTCCATCGCCTTTTCTCTTTTTATCCCAACTCTGCTCACAATCATTTTGATGGTCCAAGTACCTCTACCATCCCCATCCACGCATCCACTATGCAAACCACTCCACTTAATCCTCCACCTCCCCTCACAAAACCTCCCCTTGTAAATACTCCTTGGATCCCATTCCCTCCCATCATGGCAGCATGGTATGCCCCCCTGGCACTGCCACAACCTTTGTTACCTTTTCCAAGTAGCTACCAATCCAAAATCCCTCACTTTATCAGAGCTGAATCCACCACTTCCCAACAACATGTAGATAGGATAAATTATGCCTTTGATTACACAGAATTAGAAGAAGAAACCATAAAGACGAGGTTTTTTGCCAAAATATTAGGAGGAGAAGCCAAGAAATGGTTCAAAAGCTTGACTCCTAACATCATACACGACCTCCCTTCCCTCTACCAAAAATCTATAAACAAGTGGAAAATCAAGAAAAACCCTCACCAAATCCTCGCAAAATATAACAAACTTAAGACAAATGTTGGGGAAAGTGTCCAAGACTATTGCACCAGGTTCAATAGTTTTTACAATGCCCTCCCACCAAACTTGAAACCCCACAAGGCTTAGCTTTAGCAAAATTTCTAGAAGGTTTTGATCCAGACATGGCCAATCAATTAAGAGAGAGAGATCCCCTAAATTTAGAAGACATGTAAAGGGGAGTTGTGAGTGTAGAGGCCAACCTGATTGAAAAAATGGCTAGGATGAGGTCGGAAAAGAGAGTCACCTACAAAGATGAAACTATGAACTCAACCGCCTAATCTGATGCCAAAATTGACAATTTAGTGAGGGTAATGGAGAGAATGATGGAAAGGATAAAGTTGAGTGAAATAACACCTCCTAGGGAAAACCAAGAAAATCCCCAAAACAAAAATAGGAATCCAAACTTCACAAGAGACCCTCCTCAAAACAAACAAAGAGATGATGATAAACAAATTAGGTCCCCTTTGCAACACAATTATGTAGATGAAGAAGGAAGAGAGTCTGAAGAACCTGAAGAAAACCATGTAAACTTGATAGGTTCTGATAATGAGGGTGATGCTTTTCTCACTGAAGAAGAAAAAGGTTTATTTTCCTCAGATCAAACAAAAACAAACTATGAGGATTTTGACGACTACTAATTAGGATTTGAAAATGCCATAGTGGATGTCCATAGGCAATATGTCCTTAGGAGAAAAAAGAACCAAGAAATCTCCAAGAAGAAAAAATTAGACATTGTTGTTAGGAAGACACTTGAAAATATTCGTAAGAGGACAGCAGACAGTACCAACACCATGGCTAAGAAAACTGATCTAAAGAGAGACAAAACTAACCAACAAAGTGGTGACACAAGCTGCCTTAGTACATCTACTAGTGGCCCCGAGAAAAATATTTTGTCCAAAGTCCCAAAACAAAATCAGCAAACTAAACTTGTAGAAAACACTATGGCTGATAAAAATGATGTAAATATGCACAAAACACAAGTTCCTTTCATTTTTGAGGGAGAGATTTATAAAATCAAGTTAACCATACATCTCACTGAACTGATCACCTAAGATATGTATAGGTCCCAAGTTATAAAGGTTTTGAACATGGGAAATGATACCTATACTCTAAACTTGAGAGATGAAAAAACATAGTTGTTTTTTGGACTTGAAGTAGAATGAAAATACCAAGAAGGAGCTATTCCCCCTTTCTATGTTAGCTTAAACATACATGAAAAATCTTATATAATGCCATGCTAGACTTTGGTGCCTCTCACAACCTCATGCCAAAGGTAGTGATGGAGAGGTTAGGCCTAGAAAGAACCAAACCTTACAAAGACCAATATTATTTCTATTCAATCAGAGTTAAGTGTTTGGGTATAATCAAGGATTTATTTGTGAATCTGGCACAAATCCCTTCTAAGGGCCTGGCCATGGACATAGTAGTGGCTGAAATTTCCCCCAAGTATGGCATGCTTTTATCTAGATCATGGGGAGCCAAACTTCAGGGGAACCTCCAACTTGACATCTCATATGCTACCATCCCGATTTTTAAAGAACAAGGAGATTGTACGAATAATCACACATGAATTTTATGGCTAGGAGCCAATAAAGGCCAAACAACACACCTCTTTATTCCATCCATTCAAATCTTGGCTCATTCATTTTATATAACGAAGAAGACATTAATGAACAGGTAAAAGAAATTGGGATAGATCCAAACATACCACAATAGTCAAACCAGACACTGCATGAAGAACTCAATAGCCAAAACTCTAGTAGCCCAGAAAAACAACATAATGGCAAAGCTAAACTTGATTTTCTGCAATATAAAAATAAAATTGCAATACCAAAACCAATCTTATAGTCTGAACAAGGTTGCTCAATTGAAGAAAAAACATCAAAAATAGAACCATTCCCTTCTTCCAATGTAAAAATGTTGGAATACTTTCATATACCAGAGTTTTCTAGGAACCTAGATCAAAAGAACCTTAAGGTCTTGTGATACAAAGACAACTCATCACCAAAATGTTTTTTCACTTTAGAAGAGTTGTTGAATTCAAAAAAAAGTTGTTAAGAAGCCTAAAGTGGTATCTACCGAGACTGATATAGAGGAATACACCACAGGAAACTTAGAAAAAACAAAAATGATTAAGTTATCCAAAAATTTTCCACCTCACATAAAACAAAAATACATAAGACTGTGAAAATAATTTGAAGATGATTTTGCATATGGTGATGAAAGTTTAAAACCTTATGACACAAACATTATTCAAAGGAGGATTCTTTCAAGAGAGACCAGGAACCTTTTGAGAAAATTTTGTCAGTAAGAAAGAAAGCAAAGGGAAATTGGTTGTGTATAGACTTTAGATACCTAGACAGAAGCTCCCTGAACGACAAATACCATTTTCCTAAGATAAATCATACAATACAAAGGGTAGAAGGTTCTAATAAGATGTCATTGCCTGGTATTGTTTCAGATTACAATCAGGTGATAATACTTCCAACTGATCAGCATAAAGCCACTTTCAAAGCACCTTGGGGCACCTACATGTATGACCAAATGCCTTCTGGGTTGAGTGCAGAAGATAGTTTCCAAAGGGCCATGGCTCCTGTTTTAAGTTACTTCACTATGATATAAATTGACGACATCATTTCCTATTTTAAAACTAATTAAGAATAGCTTTTTCACCTAAGAAGGATCTTTAAAATAACCAAAGTTTGGAAGCAAGACTCAAGGAAAAAATAGAAAGGAGAACATGGCCAGTTTGAAAATTTGTGGAAAAAACCTTACATCCTGCATTCAAATAGAGGTAAAAATATTTTCTATTTACAAGAGCTGGATGGAGAAGAATTATTTGGAGATCTTGTCAATGGTAGGATGCTCTAGCACTATCTTTGTCAAGATTCCTAGTTTCAAGCTTTTCTTCATTGTACATAACATTTCATGATGAGAGATCACAAAGAAAAAAACACAAAAAAAAAGAAAGAAGGAAAAAGAGGGCAGGAAAAGAAGAGGCACAACCCCATACCCAAAAATAGTATTGTTGAAAGTGTGCAAGTATAAGTGCCACTACTTGTTAAGAAAAAGAGTCTTTTTTAGTCATCTAGCCTAATCATGGTTGAGCATGTTTTAAATTTCTTCTGATAGGTTCATGAAATAAGGTTTGTCAAATAATTTTGACTTGTCAGTAGGAATAGATTAGGAAGAAAATATGTTGGCTCTCAATGCTCAAATCTGAACCAAAGAGAAAGATAGGGATGACTAACAAATGATGAAACACATCCTTCAAACTTTCTAGTTTTGTTTGTACAAAAATAATGTCTATGTGCAGCTTGTCCCAATGTCACAACCCATGGTAAATCATGTAGTGTAATCCTAATTTAAATGATGTTTTCAATTTCATGTCAGTATATTAAAGAATGAATTCTGTCAAACAACTTAATCTTGACAGATGAATAGTCTAGGTACAGAATGAAAGAGTTCACTAGCATAATCTAAACTCTTGGAAGTGATAAGGGTACAAGTAGATAATTTTTTTTTTCTTTCAAAAGAAAATAATTTCAGGGGTTTTACAGTCCAAGTGCACCCACAAGAAGAAAAAATGATAGGAAAAGGTATTATGGGTAGGTAGAGATGAGTTTGAAGAAAACATGTCTTTCAGATTTTGATATTATAGCTTCAAGAGAAACATCAGCAAATTAAAGAAGAAAAATATGCCCAATGGATGAGACACTGATCTTCATAAACTTAGAGATTTAATATTTGAAGTTCTAGACACCTCCTGAAAAGGAGCTTCCCTCCCCAAGTGGAGCCACTGTTAGTCATCAATAATTTTTTGCTATTTGTATATGACTAAATACTTGTCCTAGATTTCTAAAAACAAGATTCATGAATATTGTGAGTTTTAGAAATCTCACTGCTTTCATTATCCTTAAAAGAAAATTTTCAATATTTTACTACTCTGTCATTCCCTTGTTAGCCTAACACTCCTAGAACACCCCTCATGGGCTCATGACACTCATCTTTGTCCTATTTTCCACCCATAACCTCAACACTTTTTTTTGTCTTTGCCTTACCCCTCCACTTGCCATCTAGGATTACCAATCAGCTTACTCTTTCCCATGTTCACCAAATTCCTCAAGCATTAATGGTCTCAAAACTATCTCTGTGGGCTCTTTATATAAATCAAGTAAATTGGATTTTGGATCTTCAATACATCAATTTGTAAAAAAAGTCTCCTTTTTACAATTGAAGACCCAAAGCCAAGTTTTCAGTTAAGGACCAAGTCAAAGAGCCTTCCACTAGGTTACTAGGGTTTCATAGGTTGTAGGGTCATCCTTCATACTTTGAGCTCTGTTTTTCCTATGCTAGAAGCTTAATCAAATTTGGAAGAAGGTTAGCACCTATTTGTCCAAGATAGATCGTAAAAATGTTCAAGGAAGGTCACCTTATCAAGTTCAAGTTCTGCAAAAGTAATTTATTCATTTTGACATTTCTACAGGATTGTCAAGGTGAATATCAGCAAAAAAATTGGTAAGATAAGATACCTACTCCTCATTAAAGATATACAAAATAAAATGGAGGAGGAAGCAGCTTATGTTCAAGAAAATTTAGGGTTCCTAAGACTGATTGGGCCAGTAGTGTGCCAAGCAAGGAGCCAATGCAACAAATCACATGGATAGAGGCACACCGGTACAATCAAGCATGAATTGAAGATTTTTATAAATCATAGATAAAAAGGGGAAAAGGTGAGTTTAACTTGACAGAAATGAATGAAATTGAAAGGGATATAGAGAACTTAGAAGACAAAACTAAGAATTCTTCTCAAGCATACCAATAACCTAGGATTTTGGTAAGCTGATCAAAGAAGGTAAATGAAGTTGTTGAGCCTCCATCATGACAACAGGAGGAGATTTCAAGGGACTACTTTGTGTGACTTACAAAGGTTTCCAAGAGAAAATTATTCACTACCTCAAAGGGAAAGAATGAAAAAAGTGTTAGTATAAGGAAGGTCAAGCCTTCATTTTCAATGTTTTGCACTCAATCATCAAAGGAGTAAAAGTATAGGGCTGAGTTTCAATATGAAACGCAAAGCTGATCATGAGGTTTTTGTTGTGTAACTGAATGTATAAAACTCCAAGAACATCAGACAGGGCTAAATCAGTATGTTATGGCACCTACAAATCAGAAGTGGCCAAAAGAGGAGATATCATACATGATTATGAAAATTATGGTACTTGTCAAAGGTGGATTTATCATGTCTAGTGATAAATGAAAGAGATGAAAAAAATTTTCTCAGTCACCCATAAAGCAAAGGGCAGTTTGATTTCCAAGGTAAGAACATAGAATTTTTAAATATGCTGCTACCATGCAAGTGCCTGACGTATTCAAAGTGATTTTAGCATGCTCCAGAGATCAGAGGGAAGAGGGTCACTTCAAGGTTTTCATAGCACTTATTGACTGAAATTTCTTGAAAGGCATGAACAAAACAAAACACAGTAAATCATGTGACTCAAATAGACATCTGCAGAGAAAGCGTTAAAAGCATCAATAGGCCAAAGGAAGTCAAAGTTTAGCATGTCAGAATCCTGTAGAGAAACAACAAAAAATGGTTAGAAAGGGAAAATACCATTTAAATGTTTTTAGGTCACCTAGTGTAAAAGGTCAAAAAGAATATCAGCAAAAGTGATAAAGGGACCAAAAACATTAGAAAGTGCATCTACAAGGGTTAAATTTATTTCCCTAAGACTATAAGGGGTCATGGTGTTTGTCACTTGCAAAAGAGTAAAAATCATTCAGGGAGAAAAATCTGAGTTTCAGTGAGAATTTGGGTGAGGTTTGCCTGGTGCTACATGTTCATGCAGGCGCTACGCTTACAACGCCTGGCACTATGCGTTTGGGAATTTTTACAATGTATTTTACACTACACTGTGCATTCAGAAGAACACGTTGCACGTTTAGACAAGCAATACCTGTTCGTCCAAAATTTCTCGGCAGACACAGTGAACATGCCCAGCGCCACGCTCAGGGAGCCTGACAGCCAAAAATACATTAAGCGTTGCTCCCAGAAGAGCCCGATAGGCAGGGCATTGTGCGAGAGTTATGCTCAGGAGACCCGATAGGGTAGAACACGTTCAGGCACTGCGCTCAGGAGACCTAACAGGCCTGAACGTATGCAGGCATTGCACGTAGGGCAGAAGTGACTCAACAACATGTTCAGGCATTGTGATAAGCCAGAAGCCCTCCTCCACCTGAAAATTGCCAAAAAATGATGAAATGACACCTCCAAGATGCATCCAAGGAACTAAAAATACGTTGAAATTTGGTAGGTGGATGTTTTTCCTTGCCCTCTAATAGTTTTGATGATTTAATGGTTAAAGTAAATTGGTCGAAACCCTGATGACTAGAAACCCTAAGTCCTCATGACAAACACTCTATTTTGACCTCCAAGAAAGAATTTATCAATCAAGAAGGGTGTGAATTAGGATAATTACAGTGAGTTAAAGTTAACCCTTCATGAAAGCTCAAAGGAGATCATTCATACACCTAAAACTCCCTCTCACTCACTTACAAAAAATTCCTTGCACCATCATTTCATTCCACTCCTCCTACCAAGTTTCACAAGTAGGCCTAAGGTTGTTTAAAGACAGCATAAATCAAAATTTCAAAAGGAGGGAGTGTTAGCATTGAAGGAGGCCAAGTTACTATGAGGAAGAAATAAAGAGGTGGAAAAGTAAATATATTTGAACCCCAAGACACTGTGGAGCTTAAATCCTCTCCCATGATCATCACATGCTTCCAAAATGTAGGATGCTTACAGTTTTTTGTAAAGGTCCAACAAGTGAAAATTCACCCAGAGCTCACTAGGTTGTTCATCCTCATCCTACACAATAAACAAGTAAATCTTGCAGCGGTGGACTTTGATTTTTCATTAGATTCCATTTCTAGTGCTACAACCATACCCGCTGTTGGTGAAAAGTGATTCAAAAGAGAAAAGTTGGACATAAGCTGCTATGAGCCATTTTTGAAACCTAGGTACAAAGAAGGCTGAAAACCTATTTTCCCTTTTTCACACCTACTGGAGAGGTATTCACCCTTAATGAGGGTCATCATGAAATATTTTACATGTGAGGGGTGATACTCTAGGCTTTACTCCTACCATATCAAATTACTCATGCATTTTACTAGGGTTAAAATTCTTCATTTACCCTACTACTTGTATAGGAGTATCGACAAGATGTCTTCTGTTGTTCGAAGGAGGAATTATTCCCAGAAAATATAGAGTTTGTTCCACCACTCCTTGATCAATATGGTTGTACTACTTCAGTTGGAGAAAAATGGCATACCATGGGAGGTGTTTATTACTCATGAGGTTTTCACAAACCCACATCCCCATCATTAGCCAAATTTAGCCTCATCATATCATTCTCCTCCCTCTGTTCCTCCATCACCTCCTATATATCATGCCTCATCATATACACAAGTAGCCTCTCCTCATTAAAACCTCCTTTCCTCATCCTGTCCTAATGCATCAGGTCAAGAAGGAAGTAGCAGTGAACAAGCAAGTGACAATGAAAATGAGGGTGAAAATGAATCAAACCAAAATTAATATGAGGGTGATGATGACTCAAGCCAACAAGAAGTAGAAAACATGGAAATAGAGGGATATGATAATAGTGAAGGAAATGAAGAAGTTGAAAGTGGAAATGACTTAAGAAGTGATGAAGAAGAGGTCAGCAATGAAGCAGAAGACATAGAGGTGGATAATAATGAAGATGAGGCAAGTGACAAGGAAACATAGGATGATCCTAAGGACAACAGTGAGACTAAGAGCCCTAATGACTATCAAAATAGTGATGCTCATAGTCATGACAGAGATGAGGGAAAAGATGAAGAGAGCAACCAAAATGAAGATGATAACAATACAGAAAATGAAGAGGTTGAAGATAGCATGGACACCAATAAAGCAAGCATTGGTGAGGAACAAGACAACAAGGAAAATGATAGTAGTGACACTAAGGATCAAAATATCAAATAAGACAGTCATGATAGTCATGAAAATTGTGAAGGAAATGAAGAGGCTAAGAGTGAAAATGAAGATCAGAATAATGATGAGGCAAGTAGCTATAATGATGAACAAAATGAAAGTGCAAAAATCAGTGAAGAGGCTAAAAGTGAGGCCGATGTTCAAGGTAGAGAGGTAAGCAGTATTACAGGTGACGAAGAGGAAGACATGGAAAAAAATGATGGCAGAAATGATGAAAATACCAAAATGAGCAGAGTTGAGCCTTTTTCATTGGTATACTAAAGAGGGGAAAGGCATGTGTTTGCTGCCTCAAAAAGGCAAGGGGCATGCCTTCCACATCCACTAAGCCACTAGATAAAGGCAAAGAAAAGGTAAAGGAAGAAGCAGAAGATGAACATGAGGTTGAGAGAGAGTTTTAAATCATTCAAATTGACAGTGACAAGGAAAACAAAGCAAGGATCTCAAACTTTCTCATACATAACAAAAATGCACTAATTGAAGACCTCCAAGAAAATCTAAATAGGGCCAAGAGTGTGAATGATTTCCTTGAGATGGAGAACAAGCAGTTAGGGGCACAAAATTTCATTCATGAGGCTAGAGCAATTAGGGCTTGGAAAGAAGCTGAAAGGACATAAGGGAAGTGAAGATGAAGAAGGAAAGTCCAGAAGAAGACCAAGAACCGTGGGTTTGAATAAGGCCTTGGCAAGACAAAGAGAGAAAGAATCAGCCTTGGCAGAGTAGCTCCCTTTGAGTGAGCTGCTTTCCATGGAGATATAATTTGATCGGGAGCCTTGGCTAGAAATATCAAACATACACTTGGAGGCTAAATTTTATAAATCCAATAAGGATCTTGCTCTGCAAAGGAAGATGCCCCAGCATTATGACCGGAGAAACCAAGTTACAAGGGCAAAGCTAAGAAAGGCCCATGCCAGAATACAAACACTCAAAGAGGAAAAATACCAAGCTAACATTGGAATCCTAGTTGAAGCTTCTCTACAGGCCTCTAAAAACCCATAAGGAAGGTATCCACCAATTTTGGGAAAATTTTGACAAATTTTGGTTTTTTGCAAATTTTGAGGCCTCTAAGTGTAACACCCTTGGCGCTACGCTTTCATCTCAGACATCCTCGGGAGAAAATGTTTGCATTTTTGGAATCCTCAGCTCATGTACAACATGCTCACCAATGTTTAGAGCATTTTTGGTCCCTCCAAAGGGTCAAAAACACCATATTTTTCGCCTTTTTGCCTCATTTCAGGCCTGGCGCTGCACTTAGAGAAGTTTTGGGATATTTCATTTTTTGAAAGCTTAATGGAGCACAATCAGAAAAAAAAGGGAAGTTTTGGACATTGGACTCAGAAATATTTCCAACGGGCCATCACAGAGCCAATTGTAACATTGGGAAGGTCATACAAATTTGGCTGCAAGTGGACCCAGTTTCTCACGTGCAGGCGTTACGCGTTCAGACCTCACTATGCATTTTTGGCAAAAATGTTAACAAAAGACACTCATTAATGGAAAAATGATATTTTAGTGCTTTTTGAGGCAAATCAATCCAAAATTATGCATTAGGAGTTATTTTTCATTTATTTCATAAGATATTTTATGCCTTGGGCCTTGCATGGTCTCTTGGGTATAAATGACATTTATGTCTATTTTTGACATTTTCAAACCCTAGTGAGGGTTTTTTCCCTCATTTTCTAGATAAATAGAGCATTAGGGCCTTACTGTAAAATTTTGGCATTTGATGACTCTTGAGAGAAATATATGGTTTTTTGGAGATTGAAGAATAAATTGGTGTCGTGGAGTTTGTGAATGGCTTATTTTGATTGATGATGGAGAAGGCTTGCTTGCAGGATCCCTGAGCTTGGTTAATGGTGATGTGCTTCTATTCAGTTCCTATTTCCTTATGTATCATTGTGTTTCATCCTTTTATATTGCAGTAGAAAAAACGTTTTAGACTAAGAAATGTTTTTCAAAGGCACCTTAGCTCTGTTTCTTCTTCACTGCCTCTATGTTTTCTTCTACTAGGTCAGTTTAGAGAACTCTTAGTTGTTCTCTAGACCCACCCAAGCTTGTTTATCTTATGAATGATTCAATATAGTAGATATCAAAGATGATTTTATGGTTAGCCCTGCTTGTTTTATTTCACTAAAACATTGTTCTTGATATCTTTCTTTAAAGTACAACTAACTAGGTTTTGCCAAAGAGGATATTTTTCGATCATACCCTTTGTCCATGCTTCAAAGGTTGTTTTGAATATCTCATGGCTATTATCAATGATGTTTAGGGGTTCCCTCTTCTTTTATTAAAGTTATATGTTTATCTTAAATTTTTTCTAACCTTGAAGGTGAAATCACTAGAAGTTAAATAAGTTTCTTGCCTTCTATATTTCATTGGATTGTTTGTCTTAAATGTTTATTTTCTTGAGTTGAATCAAAGAGTTATTGGTTTGTCGTGTCTTATGATTACTTATTTATGGTAAACAGTGCTGAAGGCCCTTCTTGTTAAATTATTTGACAAAGGATTTTTAACTTCTCTTTGCCCTACTTTGTTCACAAACTTGATGTTCATTTCATCTCAGTCAAACCTTGAAAATCCATTTGACCATGTAAGATTTTCCCTGTGATGCACTCTGTTTCATTGTTGAACTTTCCAAGACTTTTATTGACTCCATAGCCCAATGACTTGAATATTTCCTCACTCCATATATTCTACTTCATTATCTACCCAATCAAAAAAAAAAAAAAAACCCCTAAACATAACAACTAACCTAAAATAAAACACTAAAAAAAAACAAGTTCACATCCTTTGCACAAAATAGAGAGAGTCCTCTCTGAGTCTAGGAAGGCTAGGTCCTAGGACTCCAAAGACTGGTCTAATGTTACCCTGTGCATTTGTTCCTACCAATATAACAAATCACGGGACACTAACACACCCTTATATGTTGCAGTTCATCACAACATCATTCTATATGTTGGCACCTGAGTTGTGTGCAATACCATTTTTTCCACCACTTATGATTTGGTAGTTGGGGATTCAGTTTTGAATTCAGTGATCAGATATCTTTGCATCATCATTGATTAGTATTCTATATGTGATACTTGGACATGCTTTTGATATGTAATTTCCAGGTAGTGATAAGATGATTCACTATGTACTTTACAGGTTTTCTATACTTGTATACATATTGGATCCACTCCATACTTGTTATGCAGACGTGATTTTCTTTCACTAATCATGGGTATGCCTACCTCATACATGAGCTTTCTTTTTTATCTCTTTCAATAGTTTTTGGCAGGCTGAAATCTGGTGAAGTCTTTTCAAGTCCTCGCAAGATTCCTTCTTATGCACATAATAAATTTCGACCATAATGTACGTCTTTTGACGTCATATATTAGGTGGCATTTTTTATAGCATCATTTATCACCTTTATATACTTGATTACTTATGTATTGGCATTTGGAAACCTTTTCCTTTCAGAATTTCTCAACTTCTTAAAAAACATTATTTTGAATTCCATATACGACTCTGTCCAAAATTTTATGCGTGCATACAGGGGTTCGTTTATATCTGACCTGGGTATACAATTTAAAATATTAAAAAAATATAAACTACCTATTAATTGGGCAGGGTTTATGGGTTTTACCTGAGAACCACCTACACCTGCCCATGGCCAAACTATTTCCCAACTAAAAAACTGATTCCAGGAATTATAAATACACCTCATTTGGAAGGCCTAAGGGAGGGGAGAGAATGATATTGACATGATAGCCTATTATAGCCTAGATTAAGCCTGATTATCCCTATGCATCTTGCACTTCCCAGTTTCAGGAAACCCTAGTTTCCTTGCGATGATCACCCCCTTTATGTGACATCCTTTGTGCACCTCTTCTGGAAGAAGATTGTTGAGGCTTGGGCTGGACAGATCTGGGGGACAGTTTCGCTTGGATTCGTGTCTGATTTTAGGTGATATATCCACTTTCGTTTTGCATACATCAATGAAAGAAGCTTTGTCTCGTTCTCGATGTAATTTTCTTATATGTTTCATATACATGTTAACGATTTTGTAATCGTTATTTCATGATTTTTTGATGAGTTTATATGATCTAATATACTGAAATTTAGGATATATATGATGTACAAATATTATTTATGCTTTGTCTTGAGTGTGTTGCATGTTTTGAAGCATGAAGAGTAGGAGAGGGTTTGCACCCTTCAGAATCGACCTCAAATGTAGGACATACAGGTAAGGTCACCTATTCCTATTTTTCTAGTTCAAGCATTAGGACTTGTAATTTGAATGTCTCTTGTGATTGTATGTCTTCCGCTTTGTTATGTCCCTCAACCCATACTGTATGGTAGATTTGCCCGCAATGTTTACCCATGAAACTTGTGTTTCAATGAACTCTTGTAAGATTTTAGAGAAATTAGATCGGAAAAATAAATCAGAAAACTTTTCAAAAAATTGCATGAAAGACAACTCAAAATAAAATTAACTACAATGGATGCAAACTTATTAAAAAAAGAAAGAAAACAAAAGTTGAATAATAATAACAATAATAAATGAAAAAAAAATATATATTAAAAAAAAAAAAAAATTTAAAAAAAAAATAGTCATACATAAATTTTTAAAAATAAATAAATAAAAGAAAAATGGAAATTAAAAAAAAACAAATAAAAACAAAATACATTTAAAAAAAATAAATTAAAAGATAATTTTTTAAATCATAAAATTAAAATTAAAATAAAAAAATTAAAAGTATATTTTGGAAAACTTTTAAAAAGATAAAAAGACATTAAAATAATTAAACTAAAATTAAAAAAAAAAGATTTATTATAAAAAAAATAAATAGTTAAAATAAAAAATTTAAAAATTTTAATTTTAATTTTAAAAAAATTATAAAAATATTAAAATTAAAAAAAAATCATATATTAAAATAATTAATTATTATTTTTTAAAAAGGGCGGTGTGGGCAAAATGGCTGCCTCACTGCTAGGCAAAGGGTCCTGAGGATTGCCTCACAGCTGGCAAAACAGTGTGCAGGCCACGCTCTGTCGGCCGTGAAAGAGCCCTGAATCCTCCGCATTGCCGAGGGTCATTAGAAAGCTGGATTTAAAAGAAAAACATAATTAATTAAAACATAGTAATTTAATTATTATTTTTATTTAATTTTCTAATTATATATATATATATATTAAATTCATTTATTTTTTTATATTTTATTTTTAAATGTAATTTAAAAAAAATATTTTTTTTTTTAAATGTGTTTTTTTTCGAGTAGTCTTTAGTTAGACTTTAGAAGGCTTTTCTGCTAGATTTTTACGGTCTAATTTCTCTAAAATTCAACATGAATTCAAGTAAAACCGAAGTTTGATGGGTAACTTTGCACAATCCAAGTGCCCTAGCTGTTTTTTAGGGTGTTGAATCCACAAAACAAGATTTTACCTCAATTTTTTTCACCAGATTTCGGCATCTAAAACTCCAAAAAGTCGCACTAAGGACAACTCCATTTTTCAAAAGAATTTCTATTATTTTTTATTTTACTTATATATATATATATATATATATAATTTCAATGTTTTTTTTAATCTTAGCTAGTTATTTATTTATTATTATTATTTTTAAATTGTATGTTTTTTTTCCACATTTTTCTTTGTTATTTTTACTTAAAATTTTATCTAAATCATTTTATTTGGAAAAAAATACATCAAATGTCATCATCTTTGAATATGAAATTCCTAAAATGTGTTATTTTTTTAATATTTTTTATTCAATTTTTTCATAAAAAAAAATTATTTAACATGTCATTTTTAGGAAAATGTGGCGAAATATGATTTTTTTAAATTATATCTATACCCAAAATGCGTATTTTTTTATCGAGGGTTTAAAATTATTATTTTCTAATGGAAATTATTTTTTGTGTATATAATTATTAATTAGTGATATATAAAGTTATAAAAAATACTAACCTCAAAATATTAATGTTATTATTATTTTTAAAATTTACAAACTAAATTAAAATTTCATTATAACAAAAGAACAATGCAAAGAAAAACACAAACACATGTTTATAAAACCCTTAAAAAAATATCTTAGGACAAAAAACAAGAATAAAAATAATACAACTTGAAAAATGGTTAAATAATAAATTTAAAAAAAAAATATCGAAACTTAATAAATTAGAAAATTTAAAGTGTCAAAAATAATCCCTCTAGAAAAAGGTGTTTGATGTTGCATTAAGACTTTTGAAAATTGACAAGAAAATTATTAAAATTAAATAAATAAATGTTCATACTTGATACATAAGAAAATTTAAAGTTCCAAAAATATGTTGCAACAAAAAAAGGTGTATTCTCAATAACCACTTTTGCAAATCAGTTGATATTATCAGTAATTTTCTCGTTTGATCAGTAACTATGTTATATGGAACTGGGGGGTAATAACCCTGATTTACAGCTCTTATGTTTATGTGAATATGACAAAGTATATGTGGACCTATGGAACAACTATGTTATTGGTGAAAATATTTTAATTAATAATTATTTATGAAAATTATGAAAATTTCTTAATGATAGAGTAATAGAGATCTGGAGATTCTTATCCATTGGGATAGGATATAATTTCATACTTTCCCAAATTCTCCAAAAAGAAACCTTTGGAGAAAAACGAAAATAAAAATTAAATTACATAGAAGAAATTATATAAGAAATGCCCAGTAAAGAGGAAAGTTAATCATAGGCTATGGGAAACAACAACCAAGAATAATGGGATGTCATTATGAAAACTTTCTCGAGAAAGTGGGCTTAAAAGTTTCATCACTAGTTGGTGAGCTGTGGTATTGCACCAAAAGTTCTCCAACTCCTAGAGACTGCCCTACTACTTTACTTTATCAACTCGGGCTTCGTACAAGCTTCGAGGTGACAGTGCTATATACACAAAAATACATTCTACTCATGTCATACTCTTATGAGATTTATGAAAGGGTGCTACTTCTAGGGTTACTGTATGAAGTCTGTCACAATTCCAAAATTACTCTTAAGGCTACAAATAATTCAAATCTATGGCACTATCAGCAAGTACAGAACTACACTACAAAAAGTAAGTACATCTAACTATTCTGCAATGAAAGAAATCTACTCATTAAATTATTATAAGAAATGAAAGCAACCTAGGCATCTTGCATGAGGTAAATTGTTGAACTGAAATGGCATAAATCAAACTAATATAATCACACTTTGCTGGAGAAAATGGATAAACACACTCTACTGACTCTATGCTCTATCTATCATGCTTTTAATCATTCAGCTTCTCATGACCTAACTATGCTTGTAAATGTGTTGTTATGTAGCTAGGTGAAGAAAGTGCTAAGGTGGCTTATCGAAGGCTTGAACACATGGGGGCATGGATGAAGATGTATGAGTGGCTTTTGCAGGTCTAGATTATGTGGATGGTGGTTTTTTCGCTTAAGGAGGGGCCCTCTAGTGCTATTTCAAGTGTTGCTACATGTTTCTTGTAGTGTTACATGAAAGTCTCGAATTACAACAGGAAATAGTCCGAGGGAAATCTAGGAAGGTGGAGTGAAGGTAGGGAAGGAGTGAAGGTGGATTAGGATGTCTGAAAGATGGCCTGCCCCTTGGACAATTTCAGAACCTCTTGGTAGGCTTGTTTTGTACCCCTATGGTTTTCTTATAGTGTGGGGATGAAAAATCCAAAAACAGGATTGATGGTGGTTTTGATGAACAGAGGGCAGATGAAGGGTGAGAGATGATGTTGAAGGTGCTGGTGACTTTCTCCTTGGCTATGATACCTATACCTGCAAGAAAACTACCTATTCAAGCAATAAAAAATGGACAAATTCATGATAAATATAATGGAAAATATGACTTGAATTTGTAAAGAAAATCTACTCTAATCTACAAACAGAGATCTAACACAACATTCGAAGCATATGCATGGAATCACAACAACTAATATTATCTATTCCAATAAATCATAACTTCAGAAATTTGTGAGTCAAACACCCCCCCGCCTCTCATCTCTATCATTAGAGCGTGAGGAGGGTAGACCTTCCCCATCTATGGGGAAGGTCTACCCTCCTCAAGCTCCAATGACAGAGATGAGAGGAGATTTGGGGGGGGCAAAGGGGGGTTTGAATCACAACTTTCTGAAGTTATAACCTATTCTACCAACATGTAAGAAAGCTAAATCTATAGAAAAAATACAAATGGAAGCAAACTAAAAATAGTAAATGAAAATATAAGAAAACTAGCTAAATACTCATAAGAAAAACTAGCTAAATGACATGAAAGTAAAGAATGATTACATAATAGAGGTTGAGGCACATGGATTAGGCCTTAACCCACAAGCCTAGCTCTCTCAAACTGGATCAATAAAGCAGAATATGAATACCGATTTCATTCAAAATATATTCTCATTACATCAATATAAAAGTCTTGAAAACCGATTACAATAGAAAATAGCATAATAGATTTCTCCAAAGTTCAAATCCTAATGAGCTCTTTCTCAACCCTATTTAACCTAAAGGGTAGTACGAACAACTCCCTCAAAATTAGATGACGATTCCATTTGACTACAAGTTATGTATGACTTTAGTGCACTTGATATTTAGTTTTCTTGGCTGCCTTTGATTTCGATCCATTGGAGGGAATCTCGAGGATCCCTTTGTTTCCTTTGGGAATTAAGGAGGGTGGAAAACCCCCTAGAATCTCTCCTTGTTGTCTAATCTGAGTGTTGATGACAATATCTTCAAAATAATGTAATATATTCATTATTTTCCTCCATTTAAATCAGTTTATGTACTCGAAGTATGATAAACCTCAATCACCATCTACACTAGCATCATAAGACCATAATATAATTAAAATGCATGAAAAAGAAACTTGATAAGGCAAAAAGTTGACCACTAACCCCTACAAATGTACCTAATGATGGAGCTCATCATCACCCCCCTACTGTTGAAGATTTCAACAAGAAACAATGAAGGAGGCATCCTCAAACATCATTCCTGATCCTAGTAGGAAAATAATCACCTAAACTAGGTGGGGCCCACACATGTGATTTTTGGTGCAAAGTTTATTTTTAGACATTTCGATCATATTCTATGAGTTTCAGGACGCTATTTTTGGATGGTTGGTCAAGTTGGAAAAATAGATGGACTTCTATTTTTAGACATATTGGGCGGAATCTATTTTTAGATTTCCAGTCTAAAAATAGATATGTCAAATATTATTAGCTCTTAATAATATTTGGACTCTAAACATTATCTTATTCTCTTGGAGAACTTCAGTTAAGTGCACAGATGTGGCACAGGAGATGACAGAAGGAATTACGCTATTCCTGAGGGTTTAGTGGAGCTATTTCATGGAGGACTTAAGTTAGAACTCATGTGACAGTTTGGTGGAGTTGTAGAAGTAGTTGGTGGAGTTGTGTTCAGTTTAACTCAGTTAGACACAGTTGAGCTAGTTGTATCTAGTCTAACTGATTGATACACTAGTGAGAGTGGTGTGAATTAATTAATAATTAATTCACTAAATATTACCTCATTAATCAACTGAAGAATACATCAGTTAACTACAGTGCATGGATAGTTCAGTGGAGACTAGTGGAGAGGTAGGTGAAAGAGCAAGTGTTACTATCAGTTGTGACTATAGTGTTGCATTGTTTGCACCACACATTCATTTTAGATGGTGTTAGCCCCCTATAAAATTCTTGGCAAGCAAGTTGGGGGCTAGAATTTTTCTGGAGCCTCCAAGGAATGCCTTTCCCCTGAAAATTCACCCTCCTTGGAGTCACTCTGTGCTGTGCATAAAATGTGATCCTTCTGCTGATCCCTTTCTAAGGAGGCCCATTATTGTCCTTTTTATCGTTGCAAAATGTCACCTTCTCCCTTTTCCTTTGTCAAATTCCCCTTTAATTCCCCCCCACTATCCTTTTAAATCCTCTCTAAATCCCGTTTTTACCCTTGTTCTGTCCTTCCCTACCCCTCATTTCCCCATCGTTCCTTCCCCTTAGGCTTAAAAATGCTTTAAAATGTGCAAAAATCGTATGATAAGGCCTAAGCCCCTTTGGCTGTAACCCCGCGCCCCTTTTTTCCCATAAGACCCGGCGCCGGAACCCAGAGCTAAACCCTCCAGGCGCTTACCCCTCCAACCTTTCTCCGTGCAGAAAATTCTTTTAAAAACCTTTGTTAACGCGCACTTTTGGGTTCTAATACGTTTTTATTGACCAACAGATCTCGATCGTCCGTTGGAAATCCGATCCAGCAGCGCAGAGTGCGCCCGAAATGGTGGACCCCTCTTGCACATGTCATCCGCCCAAACCCGCCGGTAATTTCCGCACCGCCCATCTGCAACTGGCGGTATTCATCTGAAACCTAGCAATCCCATTCATCCTCTGCCACGCGTCCTCCGGTACTGTTTCTGAAAACCACTTTTTCGCGCGTTATTCCCCGGACAAAATCCGGGCAGCAGAATCCACGATCACCGTCGGATCCTAGAGCCCTCATCCAATGGCTGTCGTCTTCCGATGCTGCACGCCTTTTAGTCCGGTCCGTCGTACCCGCAGTCCGGCCTTCCGACATCCTCCGTCGTTGATCTATCAGTGATCAATGGTCCAGATCCGTCTGTCCATGGTTGACCTTTTCCATCACCCCAGGACCTCCGCGTCACCCCGTCCCGCCACGTTAGCACCACGTGTTCCATCCGTACTCCTTCCCAGTCCATTACGTAAAACCGGTTTATTTACGTGTTTTTCATGCATTTTTCATTCTGCAACGTCCGCCAACCCTACCTAAGCAGCTTTTCACCATTTTTCTGCGTTTTCTTCCACCATGTCACCGATTGCATGCCCATTTCTCCCATCCGCATCACCCACCACCCTTGTACATGGATTTCTTCACGCTTTTCGTGTTTCCTGCAGGTTTATAAAGAAAGAATGGCCGCCGCAATACACTTCTGTGCTACGAGGACAGCTAAATCCGAGGAAGATCATCCATGGCGGGTGAATTTATGAACAGAGGCCCGGGAAGGTGGAGATGAGATGTTCATTAAAAGAAAAGAGTTCGAACCTTGTGGAAAATCTCCCAGCACCATTAAACCCGAGCTAACTTGTCAGAGATGAATTTGAAGTAGCAGAGCGTTCCAGTACAGAGAAAAAGGAAGAATAAAGCACAACCATGAAGATCTCGAGCCTTAAGTCAATGTGTTCAGAGGCAAAGCAGCAGATCACAGACCCCGAGGATCGATCAAAGGATCCTGAGCACAAATAAAAGGTAATATCAGGGTTTTCGTCAGCAAAATGTTTTTCTCCGTCAGGCACAAGGCATCCATACTTTTTTTATTACGCAGAATGTCCCTGAAGAGTTTTCCCACCAAACTACATCTCAAAGATAGTCACACATTTATGAGACAGACCTTCCAACAATTTATTTTACTTTCTGTTCACGACACCAGGAGTACTTTGTCCAAAAATGTCAAGATCATATCCAAGGAGATCATTCTTTTCCGAGGGAGTTGATAGAGATTAAACATACAGCATATCAAGCAGAATGGGCCTCAGCCCTGCTTTCATTATTGTGTTTGAAGATACATTTAATTTTCACCTACTTTCTCAGTCGATCTTAGGTTCATCCTTTGCTATAAAGCACAGCAGGAAACATTGTAATGGTTGTTGATGAGATATCAGTGAAATGCAAGTGATTTCCCCTTGAGGACAAGTTCTCTGTGTATACTGTAAGATAGGCTGAGATTTGATGTATTCAGACTGAGTGTTCAAGCTATGGGTTATGATGTACCTAATTGGTGTTGTTTTTAATATGACAAGCATGTTTCTTTGGATCCTGATCTAAAGCAGCTGGTGATGTTTTCCTTTCTCTGTATTTGTGATTGACTTGCTTTCATTTCATCATGTTTCTGCGGGTAGGCAACAGAAGTATAATGTAAGATTCACCCTTGATAGGTGCCTTATGTTTCCTGCTCTCCCTACCTCAATGTTTTCTGCTTATATGTGTATCTGAATGTTGATTTCAATTGATTTAACCAGTGTAGTGGATGATATTTCCTGCCCTCTGATGTATGAATTGATGAAGTCCATGTTTAGATGTTCTTGGTAGGATTTAGCTGGAAGGTTTGGGAACACTGGGGATTAGTGTTAGCCCTGTCCACTAGGATCTTTGCACGACTAGCTAGCCTTTCTAAGATCCCTTGTAATTGCCTCTAATTCTGTCCAAGCAGGTCTAGAGTTAAATGACCTCTGGCCTGATCTATAGACAGAGTTGGTTGGTTCTCTTCCTCTCATTTTCTATCCTTAATGTTCCATTCCAACTATCATCTCTAAGATCTAGATGATTTAGATGACTAGCCCAACTGAAAGCTTGCACATTGATTACGAGTAAATCCTTTCTTGACTCCATAGCCCAATGGCTTTGATGTTCTTTGAGTTATCTATCTCTGCCTAAAGCTTCCTCTTTACTATCCTTGTCACACATTGGTCCTTCTTTTCCTAATTTCCTCCAACCAAACACAAACAATTAAACCAACAACCTCGAGCCTATAACTAGCCTAAAATATTATACTTAGAACTTCAAAGACATATCCTTTGACTGATATAGAGAGATCCCTCTCTGGACCTAGGAGGGCTAGATCCTAAGGTCTGAAAGTGGTTCTATGTTGTCTCATCTTTTGGTCTTTGTCAACCTGGCCAAAACATGGGAACCCCAACATAATGGCGACTCCACTGGGGAAGTTCTGAGTGCATTTCACCTTAAACATTCGTAAAAACCTCAGAAACTTAGAACTCTGGTTAGGTTGACAGTAAGTCACTCCTTCCTTGGGAAAATCTCCATCATTGAATACCCACCATACTCTTAGACAGAGCCTGGAAAGGGTCAGGTAGCCTCCAGATCTCATCTTCTTTTTAGAGGTGGTATATCTGGTAAATGCCCTCCCAGTCAATCTCTGGTTGGAGCTTGTTGCTTTAGAGGAGATTCCTGAAAAGTGATAGTGCCTAAGCACTGTGGTGGACAGTGTATCCCCATAGAAACATCCTAAACCCTCCACCTAGCGACTCCATTGTTCCTAAACGTTAAAAGACTCCACTGGTGATCAGCAGGCCTGCTGATCATCTTGGTTTCACATTAGACTCCACTGGAAGACCAGACCCGAAACATAATGAAAACTCCACTAAGAGGCCAGTTCCTGAGACAACATTAACCACAGTAGAAATAACTAGTAGGGTTAAGCTGCTTGGCTTATAAACAACATTCTGGCTTTCATAACCATTCATACAAGAGCTTATCCCGACCCTGACCCACCGGAAATAGTTGAAAATCCAGAGGGTATCCTCAGAAGAGCTCCCACACTAAGCAGAACAATTGTTTCCAGTCACATTCATAGAGCTAATTCCGCACCAGAAGATCTTGCAGCTCTATCAGACCCTTTCTTCGACCTAGACCTTCAAAACAGATTACCTAGAACTAGGTCATTCAGTGTTTCAGACCAGCCAAACACTAGGGACAGTGAAACCCCTCCTTCCACACCTCTCGATTTTCATTTCCTTCAAAACTTGGGGCTCTCTCACCCTAGATCTGCTCAACAGACTTCTACTGGTCTTAATATCCCTATCATTCAAATACCAGCTGCTCAAATTAGCCTTTTTCCTCACCAGAATATCATCATGGCAGCCTGGTATGCACCTTTAGTTCTTCCCCAACCTTTGTTACCCTTACCAAATGATTACCAATAAAAAATCCCACACTTCACTGCTAAAGAATCCATCACCGCTCAACAACATGTAGATAAGATGGAGGATTCTTTCGATTATATGGAAATTGATGATGAAACAATCAAAATGAGGATCTTTGCCCAAAGCTTAGGGGGTGAGGTAAAGAAATGGTTTAAAGGTTTACCTCTTGGCAGTATTCAAGATCTCCCTGCATTATACCATACATTCATTAACAAGTGGGAGGTTAGAGCGAACCCTCGCCAGCTCCTTTCAGAATACATGTCCCTTAAGACGAATATAGGAGAGAGTGTCCATGATTACACAACTAGATTCAACAGCATTTATAATGCTCTCCCTCCGCAAATGAAACCTCCACAAGGTATGGCCTTAGCAAAATATCCTGATGGATTTGATGCTGACATGGCCTATGAGCTTAGAGATAAAGAGTACACCACTTTGGAAGACATGCAGAAAGGAGCCATAACCATAGAAGCAAACTTAATGGAAAAAAGGGCAAGATTAAAAGCTGAAAAAAGGGTAACCTATAGGGATGACAACATGGCTTCCACATCTGATCCCAAATATGACAGGCTGTCCAAAAATGTGGAAGAACTGCAACAAATGATTAAGAGAATGGTTGTCCAAAACAACAACCAAAACAGAAACCAGAACCATAACATTAGAAGAAATAATGTTGCCCCCAACAGACAAAGAGAGTCAGATCAACAAATTATTCCCCCATTTCAAGAAATTTTTTTAGATGAGGACGAGGGAATCATTGAAGAGTCTGAGGGGAACACCATAAATATGTTCGAAGCAGAGGACTCAGTCCTTAATTGTGATTCAGAAGAAGACCAGCCCTCACCTTTATATTGGAGTGAGGAATGGTTAGAAACTGATGATTACAGATTAGGATTTGAAGATGCCATGCTACAGGTCAGGGAACAATATCAAATTAGGAGCAAGAAAAGCCAAGATACTTCCAAAACAAAGACTCCTGAGGTAACCATCAAGAAAAGACCTGACAAAACTTCTAAAGCAACCTCTATAGATAATAAAACAGCAACTGAAAGTTCTTGTAAACATAAGGAGAAGGACAACCAAGACACCGAAAAACAAAGCCAACCAACCAGCAGTGCTAGCACTTTGGTTAGTACTCCTAATAAAACTGTTCATGCACATGTACATAATGGGAATCAGCAAGCTGATTCAGCCACCAAAACAGTGGCAAATAAAACAGAGCCTAGTGTTTCCAAGAAGCAGTCCACTTTCAATCTAGAGAGCGAGATTGCAAAAATCAAAATCTCTGTACCATTATCTGAGCTGGCCACTCAGGATGTATATAAGGGCCAAATTTTGAAATAATTAAATCTGGGAGAAATAAATGATTCTGTGAATTTGAATGATGATCAACCGGCCCTACTCTTTGGTCCCAAAATTGAGGGAAAATTTCAGGAAGGGGTAGTTCCACCCTTCTACATCAGTCTTAACATTCATGACAAGATCCTCCATAATGCCATGCATGACTCTAGTGCATCACACAACTTAATGCCTAAGGTAGTGATGGAGAGGCTAGGCTTAGAAATTATTAGACCTTACAAAGACTTATATTCATTTGACTCTAGTAGATTAAAATGCCTAGGCCTCATCAAAGACTTATGTGTGAGCTTAACCCAGATTCCTGCCAAATGTATGGTCATGGATGTTGTGGTGGCAGATGTACCACCAAAGTATGGCATGCTGTTGTCAAGATCATGGGGAGCCAAACTGCAAGGTACAATGCAGATGGATGGCTCATATGCCACTATCCCTATATTTGGCCAACTTAGAAGACTGTATAGAGAATCTCAGATGAAAATCCTAGTCAGTAGCCCCGAGAAACCTGAAAATTCACCATTATATTCTGTACATACAGATCTGGACTCTTTCATTCTCTACAATGAGCAATCCTCAGAAGAACTAGTCTCAGAGAACAGTAACATACAACCCATAGATTTCGACATAATGGCTACTCTGGAAGAATACCAAGAAGAAGACCATGGGCAAACAGCTGAAAATATAACTCTGAGTGAAACAGAAACAGAACAAAAACAACAAGCTAGCCATCTCCCTAGTCTCCATGCCCATAATGAAAAACAAAGTAACCCCTCTCCTAGTACAGACCTTACAACTCAACATAATAACGAATCCAGCTGTAGGGAAAGGGATGAAAACGAATTAAACAAAGAACCCCTGTGGGAGATGAACTTTGATGGGTCTTGTACTAGGCAGAGTGCTGGAGCAGGAGTGTGGCTGCGTAACACTGAAAACGATCACACAGAGAGCCACGCTGTCAATCTGCATTTCAAATGCACAAACAATATTGCAGAATATGAGGATCTCATCCTAGGTCTGAATTTGTTAAAAAGGTTAGGAGCCCGTAGGATAGCCGTGAGAGGAGACTCAGAGTTAGTGATCAAACAGGTGAATGGTGAGTATTCAGCAAAACACCCCAGGCTTAGAGCATACATGAATGACACTCTAGATTTGCTGAAAACGTTTGTTGAATATGAGTTAGTGTTCATTCCTAGAGGTCAAAATGCAATTGCAAATGGACTAGCTTGTCTAGCTAGCTCATATCCTAAAGCCCCAGCTGACCAACAAATTATTATTCAGACCAAATTCAGGCCTGCAGTGCCAGACAATGAAAAGTATTGGTAGGTCTTTGAAGGAGACAAACAGATCGAGGATTTCCTGATAGGTAGAAATGAGTTTGAATTTCCTGATTCGGACTCCAAATCTGATGGCTTCTGCCTAGATGAAGATCCCCCAGATGAAAAAGAAACACCCTGTAACATAGAAATAAATTCTTTTTTTGAACAAACTGGAAATTTTAATGAAATTAGTGAAAATGCAGAAAATGAAGAGGTCGAAGTGCTGCAGGCCAAAGATAAGAACATACCCAGAGGCCTGGCACCCTTCGAAGACCTTTTTGACTTTGATGGCGTAGCAAAAAATCCCACAATTGAACATGCAGAATCAGATATAGAAGAATGCAACATAGGCACTGAAGGTAAGCCCAAAATGATAAAACTGGCTAAGTCTATACCCGCAAACATGAAGAAAAAATACATTGAATTGTTTAAGGAATTCATTGATGTGTTTGCATGGAGCTATGAAGACTTAAAGGCCTATGACACCAACATCATACAACATAAGATACCACTAAAGGAGAATCAGAAGCCTTTCAGACAAAAACTTCGAAGAATCAATCCAAAACAGCTGCCTGCAGTAGAGAAAGAAATTAAAAAGATGTATGAAGCAGGCATAATTGTTCATGTGAGGTTTTCTGATTGGGTGTCAAACCTAGTGGCTGTAAGGAAGAAAACGGGGGAGATCAGACTATGCATAGACTTCAGAAACCTCAATAGAGCCTCCCTGAAAGACAACTACCCTTTGCCTAGAATGGAACATATCCTACAGAAGGTAGTGGGCTCTAAGAGAATCTCCCTACTTGATGGTTTTTCAGGATACAACCAAGTTTTGGTACTCCCATAAGATCAACTCAAAACAGTTTTTACCACTCCATGGGGCACCTTCATGTATGTGAAAATTCCCTTTGGACTGATGAACGCTAGAGCTACCTTCCAGAGAGAAATGGACATAGCCTTCTTAGAGGAGATAGGACACTTTATAGTTATCTACCTAGATGAATTGACTGTTTTCTCTAAAACTAAAGAAGAACATCTGAAACATCTAAGAAAAGTTTTTGAAAAATGTAGAAGGTATGGTCTGTCCCTAAATCCTAAGAAAATTGTCTTTGGGCTGCAAGAAGGTAAACTTGTAGGCCACATTATATCTAAGAAAGGAATTAGGATAGACCCCCAGAGAGTTGAGGGAATACTTCAAATCACACATCCCAGAAACATCAAGGAGCTACAATCCTTCATTGGGAAGATCAATTTCCTTAGAAGATTTATCCCCAATCTTGCTGAGCATCTTAGGAAAATGACTGAAATGCTAAAGAAAGATGCCGGAATCAAGTGGACTGTTGAAGCCAATAAATCTTTTGAATCAGTGAAACTTGCACTCACTCGCCCCTGCCTTATCAGCCCTGACTTCTCAAAGGATTTTCTGGTCTTTTCGTTTGCTTCCCAACACACAATAGTTGCAGTTTTGCTGCAGAAAAATTCAGAAGGTAATGAACATCCTATAGCCTTCTTCAGTAAAGCCTTAAGAGATGCACCCTTAAAGTACAACATCATGTAAAAGCGGGCCTATGCTTTGATTAAGGCCTTAAAAGACTTTAGGGTGTACATTCTACATTCCCACACCATTGCTTATGTGCCAAATTCAGTGGTCAAAGACATCTTGTCCCAAGACCCTGATGGAAAAAGGGGCAAATGGATTGCTACAATCTTAGAATATGACCTTGAAATAAAACCCACCAAGCTGATCAAAGGTCAAGGCCTGGCCCAACTAATGGCTGAATCTAATTTGCAGGCTTTGGACATTAACATGATGAATGCCTTAGATGAGCAGGAAGGATTGCCTCATCCAAATATTGAGGAGCAGTTTCAGAACTCTCCTTGGTATACTGATATCCTTTATGTGCTCACTAACCTCAGTGCCCCTCTAGAACTATCCAAAACAAAGCCCACATTCATTAAACTTAAAGCCAGAAATTATTGTATTATGAATGAGAGTTTATACTAGAAAAATCCAAATGGCCTTCTACTGAAATGTTTTTCTGAAACCGAAGCTGAAAGAATCCAACAAGAATTCCATGCTGGGGAGTGTGGAGGCCACCTGGGTTGGAAAAATACTGCAAATAAGATACTCAGGGCTGGTTACTATTGGCCTACGCTTTTTAGTGATGTCCATAAAACGATTCTTGCCTGCCATAAATGTCAAATCTTTGAGGGCAAAAGAAATCTCCTTCCCCTCCCTCTGCAATTGATCACCATAGAAGGTCCCTTCATGCAATGGGGCCTAGACTTTATATGAGAAATTCATCCTGCCTCCTCTGGACAACATAAATGGATCCTGACTGCTACAGATTACTTCACCAAATGGATAGAAGCTATAACCACTAGGAATGCCACTGATTCGGTCATAATTAGGTTCCTAGAAGATTTCATCCTATCTCGGTTTGGTTGTCCAAGGAAAATAATCACTGACAATGCTGTTGCTTTCGGATCCAAAAGAATGATTGATTTCTATCACAGGTACGGAATAACACTTGGACATTCAACTGATTATTACCCCCAGGGTAATGGCCTAGCTGAATCATCAAATAAAATCCCGGTTACGATCATTAAGAAGCTGCTGGAAGAGAACAAAAGATCATGGCATAAAAAGTTGGTACATGCCTTGTGGGCAGACAGGTTCACTACAAAGAAATCTATTGGCATGTCACCCTTCCAGCTGGTTTATGGGACTGAAGAAGTTTTTCCTACTAGTCTTGGAGTTCTAGTAATCAAGCTTGTTCAAGAGATCCAATCAGAAGAGGACAGCATGATAAGGAGAATCAATGACACAATCCATCTGCAGCAAACAGGAGAGCAAGTTTATAGCAGAGATGTCAGAGTACAGGAAGGCATAAAGAGACAGTTTGACAAAAGAACCAAAGCTTCAGACTTCAAGGTTGGAGATAGGGTTCTGAGATGGGATTCGAGAAGAGAGGACAAAGGCAAACATGGCAAATTTGACAGTTTGTGGCAAGGTCCATATATCATACAAGCCACTGTGGGTCCTAATGTGTTTTTTCTGCAAGAACTTGATGGCGCAGAATTGTTTGGGGGTCCTGTCAATGGCAGGATGCTCAAACACTACTTTATTTGATTTTCCATTTCCAGTCTCATTTCCATTGTACATACCATTGCAGTTTCATTTTCAGAAATAGAAAAAATTCTCCAAAAAACAGAATGAAAAGAGAGGTTCAGACATGCTCAAAACATGAACCTCTGAAGTAAAAAGCATGGCTCAAACCTGATCAAATCTGAGCCAAAAGGGAAGCAGTATAGCGGGTCCTAACAAGCTCAAAATCTGGACCAGCAAGGAAGAAAGAAATCAGCTCTAACATGCACAAAATCAGAGCTGAAGGGAAAAGAAGAGGTGACTCTAATATGCTCAAAATCTGAGTCACATGAGGAAAAGAGGGTGCTTCAAAAGTTCAAATTTCAGACCCTCAAGTTTTGTTTTTGAGTTTTAGCTTTTGCAGTCCACAGCAAGCTAGACAGTCTAATCCTGGCTTGGTGTTTTTAAATTTCCTGTCTTAGAATGTAGGTGAAGGAGCCTGTTGGACATTATAATCCCAACAGGAAGTAGATTAGGTAGAGAATTGTATGAGGCCAACAGTCTAATCTGGCCTCACGGAGCAATAAGGGTAGATTTAGAGTAGGTTTGTTTTTGTTTTCAAAATAAAAAATTTAAAGGGTCTGCTAGTTCAAGTGCACCCAAGGGAAAATTTTAGAACTGTAGTTTGGGTAGGTAGATTGGTTGGGAAAATGTTTCTGTTGATATATCATGTTTGTGGCAGCTGAAAATCAAAGAAGGAAGATGGCTTATGTTAGCAGGCACCTGGCCTACTCCAAAGATCATATCTGGTTTCTTGACTCCTCCAAGGAGTAGCCATCCCCATGTGGAGCAATTTTTAGCCCCCTATAAAATTCTTGGCAAGCAAGCTGGGGGCTAGAATTGTTCTGGAGCCTCCAAGGAATGCCTTTCCCCTGAAAATTCACCCTACTTGGAGTCTCTCTGTGCTGTGCATAAAATGTGATCCTTCTGCTGATCCCTTTCTAAGGAGGCCCATTATTGTCCTTTTTACCGTTGCAAAATGTCACCTTCTCCCTTTTCCTTTGTCAAATTCCCCTTTAATTCCCCCCCACTATCCTTTTAAATCCTCTCTAAATCCTGTTTTTACCCTTGTTCTGTCCTTCCCTACCCCTCATTTCTCCATCGTTCCTTCCCCTTAGGCATAAAAATGCTTTAAAATGTGCAAAAATCGTATGATAAGGCCTAAACCCCTTTGGCCGTAACCCCGCGCCCCTTTTTTCCCATAAGACCCGACGCCGGAACCCAGAGCTAAACCCTCCAGGTGCTTACCCCCTCCAACCTTTCTCCGTGCGGAAATTTCGTTTAAAAACCTTTGTTAACGCGCACTTTCGGGTTTTAATACATTTTGATTGACCAACAGATCTCGACCGTCCGTTGGAAATCCGATCCAGCGGCGTGGAGCACACCCGAAATGGTGGACCCCTCTTGCACATGTCATCCGCCCAAACCCGACGGTAATTTCCGCACCGCCCCTCTGCAACTGGCGGTATTCATCCAAAATCCAGCGATCCCATTCATCCTTTGCCACGCGTCCTCCGGTACTGTTTCTGAAAACCAATTTTTCGCGTGTTATTCCCCGGACGAAAGCCGGGCAGCGAAATCCACAATCGCCGTCGAATCCTGGAGCCCTCATCCAACGACTGTCGTCTTCCGATGCTACACGCCTTTTAGTCCGGTCCGTCGTACCCGCGGTCCCGCCTTCCGACATCCTCCGCCGTTGATCTATCAGCGATCAACGGTCCAGATCCGTCTGTCCATGGTTAACCTTTTTCGTCACCCCAGCACCTCCGCGTCACCCTGTCCCGCCACGTCAGCACCACGTGTTCCATCCGTACTCCTTCCCAGTCCATTACATAAAATCAGTTTATTTACGTGTTTTTCATGCATTTTTCATTCTGCAACGTCGGCCAACCCTACCTGAACAGCTTTTCACCATTTTTCTGCATTTTCTTTCGCCATGTCACCGATTGCACGCCCATTTATCCCATCCACATCACCCACCACCCTCGTACATGGATTTCTTCACGGTTTTCGTGTTTCCTGTAGGTTTATAAAGAAAGAATGGCCGCCGCAATACACTTCTATGCTACCAGGACAGCTAAATCCGAGGAAGATCATCCACGGCGGCTGAATTTATGAACAGAGGCCCGGGAAGGTGGAGATGAGATGTTCATTAAAAGAAAAGAGTTTGAACCTTGTGGAAAATCTCCCATCACCATTAAACCTGAGCTAACTTGTCAGAGATGAATTTGAAGTAGCAGAGCGTTCCAGTACAGAGCAAAAGGAAGAATAAAGCACAACCATGAAGATCTCGAGCCCTAAGTCAATGTGTTCAGAGGCAAAGCAGTAGATCACAGACCCCGAGGATCGATCAAAGGATCCTGAGCACAAATAAAAGGTAATATCAGGGTTTTCGTCAGCAAAATGTTTTTCTCCGTCAGGCACAAGGCATCCATACTGTTTTTATTACGCAGAATGTCCCTGAAGAGTTTTCCCACCAGACTACAGCTCAAAGATAGTCAGACATTTATGAGACAGACCTTCCAACAGTTTATTTTACTTTCTGTTCACGACACCAGGAGTACTTTGTCCAAAAATGTCAAGATCATATCCAAGGAGATCATTCTTTTCCGAGGGAGTTGACAGATATTAGACATATAGCATATCAAGCAGAATGGGCCTCATCCCTGCATTCATTATTGTGTTTAAAGATACATTTACTTTTCACCTACTTTCTCAGTCGATCTTAGGTTCATCCTTTGCTATAAAGCACAGCAGGAAAAATTGTAATGGTTGTTGATGAGATATCAGTGAAATGCAAGTGATTTCCTCTTGAGGACAAGTTCTCTGTGTATACTGTAAGATAGGCTGAGATTTGATGTATTCAGACTGAGTGTTCAAGCTATGGGTTATGATGTACCTGATTGGTGTTGTTTTTAATATGACAAGCATGTTTCTTTGGATCCTGATCTAAAGCAGCTGGTGATGTTTTCCTTTCTCTGTATTTGTGATTGAATTGCTTTCATTTCATCATGTTTCTGCGGGTAGGCAACAGAAGTATAATGTAAGATTCACCCTTGATAGGTGCCTTATGTTTCCTGCTCTCCCTACCTCAATGTTTTCTGCCTATATGTGTATCTGAATGTTGATTTCAATTGATTTAACCAGTGTAGTGGATGAAATTGCCTGCTCTCTGATGTATGAATTGATGAAGTTATGTTCAAATGTTCTTTTTAGGATTTAGTTGAATGTGTTGAGAACCTGGGAGGTCTAGAATCCCGTGTCTGCCTCACTAGGAGCCTTCTATCCCAATTAAACCTTTCCTAGATCCCTTGTTACACCTCTGATTCTGTCCAAGCAGGTCTGGAGTTAAATGACCTCTGGCCTGATCTATAGACAGAGTTGGTTGGTTCTCTTCCTCTCATTTTCTATCCTTAATGTTCCATTCCAACTATCCTCTCTAAGATCCAGATGATTTAGATGACTAGCCCATCTGAAAGCTTGCACATTAGTTACGAGTAAATCCTTTCTTGACTCCATAGCCCAATGGCTTTGACGTTCTTTGAGTTATCTGTCTTTGCCTAAAGCTTCCTCTCTGCTCATCCTTGTCACACATTGGTCCTTTTCCTGATTTCCTCCAACCAGACACAAACAATCAAACCAACAACCTCGAACCTATAACTAGCCTAAAATATTATACTTCAAGCCTTAAAGACATATCCTTTGACTTCATAGAGAGATCCCTCTCTGGACCTAGGAGGGCTAGATCCTAAGGTCTGAAAGTGGTTCTATGTTGTCTCATCTTTTGGTCTTTGTCAACCTGGCCAAAACATGGGAACCCCAACAGATGGAAATGAGGATTGCACAGTAAATATAGGGTGGATTCGAGTTCATTCAGAGCCATTATTTAGTAGGGATTGTGCAATAGAGGCAGGCTAGTCGATGGCAGAGATCGGTGCATGGATTTGCTAGATCAGGACCTGATTAGCGTGTAGTGATTGTATTTTGTATTGTACTGAGAGCTTGTGATAAGATTTGTATGAGGATTGTCACATGATCTCTATGACATATATTATATACAGATAGTTGGGGTTTTTATCTTCAGGCTTTCCCGTTAAAAAAACTGTGTTAATGTGTGTGAATTTTTATGGTTTCATGTGTGCATTACAATTGATTTAATTTCTGCATGTGATGATCAATGGTAGAATAGATTTTGTATTGTGCATGAAGTTAAAATAGCGTGTGATCAGGAGAATCTTTGACATATGCATGCATAGTGCATATAATTTCTACATGGTATCAGAGCGATATTGATCATTGGAGCAGATTGCAATTATTGAAGCGGTTGAGTTTTGTGCTGGTGGAATTCGAATTTGCTGCAATGTTTTCTTGGTGTCGAAGTTGAGCATTAATTCAAAAGTATTTCAATGGATTGTGATTGGAGTATTCTCTTGAGGGAAAATCGAATTATATTGCATGGAAGGACAGGATGGAGGCAGTGTTGGAGGATAATGGGTTGAAGGAGTTGATAGATGTCGATATTCCTTAATCGGGTTCTAGCGATGCAGCCACACTTGACGCATGGAAAAAGAAGGTAGCAAGGTGTCGAAGGATTCTGTTGGAATGTGTGAAGGATCACATTGTGTCTATCCTTCATGGTAAAGACACTCCATTCTTGATGCAGAAGGCTTTGATAGAATTGTTCCAAAGTAGAAGTGACCAGAGGAAGTTGGCGCCTAAAGACAAGCTCAGGAAAATAAAAATGGAGAAGAATGATACTATTCCAGTATACTTGACAAAGCTTGTCCACTGCAGGTATGAGCTTGGGATTTAAGGAGTTATTGAGGATGAAGAAGACTTGGTGAGCTTGGCTCTCCTTGGGCTTCCGAAGAGTTGGCATAGCTATGAGGACTCTGTCAATGGTCGGGAGAAACTGCCAGGATGGGAGCGAATTTGGTCGGATCTTGTGCAGGAGGAGATAAGGTGGAGTACCAGGGATGGCTCTTAATCAAAGAATGATGATGAAGAGGATTTCGCTTTGGCTGCCAAAGCAAGCAAAGGGAAGGAGAAGAAAAATGCTTCTCAATCTAGTGCGGATGGCAAAGAGCGTGACATGTCCAAAGTGAAGTGTTTTCACTGTCACGAACATGGGCATTTCGCCACACATTGTCCACAGAAGAAGAAGAACAAGCAGGCTTCTGGAGCTATAGTTGGTGAGGCTCTTGCCTTGCAATTTGAGCTGGACTTCTCATTGATCGTATGCATGGTGTCTAGTGCATTGGGATCGGGGTGGTACTTTGATAGTGGTGCTTCCTTTCACATGACGGGAGATGTGAACCTTTTCAGTGACTTGGTGGAGAAAGATCTCCAGTTGCATGTTGATTTGGGTGACAATGGATGATACAATGCGATCGACATTGGTACCATTACCTTTCAGAGGGAGTCAGGTAAAATCATTATTTTACAAAATGTAGTGCATGTTCTAGGTTTAAAGAAGAATTTAATCTCAGTCACAATGTTAGAGGATAAAGGGTATGATGTTGTCTTTAGTAAAGGTAAATTTTTCCTTCGGTACAAAGCAACAGGACAAGTCAAGAAGGTTGGGATTTGAGCCAAGAATCTCTACAGACTTGAAGTAGATGTGATTTCTACGGAGATTCCTACTATTGGGAAGTGCGAGAAAGCCATGCAATTGAAGCTTGAGAGGGAGAAATATTTTCATGCAGGTAAGAGTGAACCTTGGGATGTGGAGCAACCACAAGATGAGGATAATGGAGTGGGAGAAACCACTCATGCAGAGAAATTTCATGCCAGATGGGCAGAGGGAGTGCATGCAGCTATACCACCAGGTGAAAGGTGGGGCAACATGCATGAGTAATCCAAAGAGGAGATTTTTGTGCAGGATTCATTGAGATGGTGTGGATCTCATGAATTGAACCTGGATATGAGGAGCCCATAAAGAAAAAGTAGCATGATCAGTTGGATTGATGTGGGCATATCAAAGTGACAGTGTCAGATATTGGAGCGCGGTTAAGAGTTGACAGCAAGTGCAGAGTGCATGGGTGCAGAGTCCAACAACGCAGTGGTTCATGAATACATGTGCAGTTGGTATCAGCAGAAGTCAAAGAATTTGATGATAGATGCATCATATTGATTGTTTTTTTTTTATCCTTCTCAGTTTCGGAAGAGTTGCAGAGCAGATGCATGGAGTTGCATGGCACTTGCAAAGGTTGCAGGGCGAATGCATGGAGTTGCATGTCGCATGCAAAGACAGTCCTTTATTTTTGAGAGGGAGTGTTGAATATTGCAACAAGAAACAATGAAGGAGGCATCCTAAAACATCATTCCTAATCCTAGTAGGAAAATAATCACCTAAACTAGGTGGGGCCCACACATGTGATTTTTTGGCGCAAAGTCTATTTTTAGACATGTCGATCATATTCTATGAGTTGCAGGATGTTATTTGTGGATGGTTGGTCAAGTTGGAAAAATAGATGGAATTCTATTTTTAGACATATTGGGCGGAATCTATTTTTAGATTGCCAGTCTAAAAATAGATATGTCGAATATTATTAGCTCTTAATAATACTTAGACTCTAAAAATTATCTTATTCTCTTGGAGCACTTCAGTTAAGTGCACAGATGTGGCATAGGAGCTGACAGAACGAATTACACTATTCCTGAGGGTTTAGTGGAGCTATTGCATGGAAGACTTCAGTTAGAACTCATGTGACAGACTTTGGTGGAGTTGTAGAAGTAGTTGGTGGAGTTGTGTTCAGTTTAACTCAGTTAGACATAGTTTAGCTAGTTGTATGTAGTCTAACTGATTGATACACTAGTGAGAGTGGTGTGAATTAATTAATAATTAATTCACTAAATATTAACTCATTAATAAACTGAAGAATACATCACTTAACTACAGTGCATGGACAGTTCAGTGGAGACCAATGGAGAGGTAGGTGAAATAGCAAGTGTGACTATCAGTTGTGACTATAGTGTTGCATTATTTGCACCAGACATTCATTGGAGATGGAAATGAGGATTTCACAGTCAATATAGGGTGGATTCGAGTTCATTCAGAGCCATTCTTCAGCAGGGATTGCACAGTAGAGGCAGGCTAGCAGGTGGTAGAGATCGATGCATGGATTTGCTAGATCAAGACCCGATTAGTGTGTAGCGATTGGATTGTAATGAGAGCTTGTGATAAGCTTTGTATGAGGATTGTTACATGATCTCTATGACATATATTATATATAGATAGTTGGGGTTTTTAGCTTCAGGCTTTCCCATTAAAACAACTATGTTAATGTGTGTGAATTTGTATGGTTTCATGTGTGCATTGCAATTGATTTAATTTCCGCATGTGATGATCATTGGTGGAATAGATTTTGTATTGTGCATGAAGTTAAAATAGTGTGTGATCAGGAGAATTTTGGACATATGCATGTGTAGTGCATATAATTTCTACACCTACTAAATGGTTGCTCATCCTTGGAGCAACCAGTCTTCCTTCTGCATTTCTTTTAAGGCTTTGATGGACCCTTTGACTTCCCAAGGAAGAAGTGTAGGAGTGCTTTCAAGAGGGTAAACACCATAATTCTTTTCTTCTTCCTCCCATTCTCTGTTATGGTCATATTGGTCCTTTCCATCACTCAGCCCCAACAGGAAGGGTGGACTGAGCTTCAAGCGAAGCCACTGAATAGGTTTGGCCTGCATGGCCCTGTTGTATAATGGCTCTCTCTCCGAGGCACCCCTCAATATTTCTAGTGTGTGGTACTACATGTTTCTAAGAATGTGAGGGAGTTTGTTCCATATTATTTGGCTAGCCATTATGCACTCATCTCCCAACAACCTAGAAACATCATCAAAGTGAGCCATTTCTTGATCTTGTGTATGCAGGTATCTTTCAGCAAGTTCAAGACCATTTTCAATATTCAGATGGTTATTGATGACTCCTATAAGGCTGAACAATTATTCCGTAATGTGTAAGGTTTCTTTGTTTTCTCCTCTAATAACCCTTCTCATCTCTTGTGCTCTTGTATTCTCATTAACCATCCATGATGCCAAAGAAATTAATTTCATGTCCCCTATCATAGAATTTGGGTCCCAAATATTTAAATTTGTCAAAACAAGGTTATGCATGTAAAACTTTGCCATGTTCGCCTTTTCTGACATACTTTCTTGATTGCAGAAATCAATGAAATTTTTATAGTTTTGGAAAGGTAAGGATCCATGGGAGGGTAAAGCTTTACCTTGAAATAGGAGCCACTACTCCTTAAGGTAAACTGCGTATGAATCTGAAGGATATCTGTGCTGAATGGCCTCCATGCACAAATCTGCCATGGTGGCCACTTTTTTACCATTTTATTGAAGTTGCTCTTGTAGTGCTACATTCTCTGCATGTGCCTTCTAAATGTGCTCCTTCAAAACTGACTCTCTCAGCATCACATAAGATAAATCCTTCCCCAACTGAGCTACCTTTCCTTCCATGAATCTTATGTCATACACTCCTTTATATGTGGAAATATTTATCCAATTATGAGTGTTTGACCTCTCTTCCTCCAACCGATAAAACAAGTAATTTTGAATTTTTGAGGAATTATTCTACCCTTTGAATGTAAATTTAGTAAGAGTTGAGATTGCATTTAGGGCTAGGTTTTGATAGTATTGCAACATCTTCGAGGGTTGGTTTTGATGAGGCAACCTCTTTCGTATCATCTTTTCCTCCTTTTTCTTCATCATATTTTTCCTCTTATGTCTTTCCCTCAACTTCCTTGACCTCTTGCCCCTCTGTGGCTATCATTTCCTCTTCAACCAAGGCCTTTTTCTCCAAATCTGTGCTTTTTGGAGTTTCCTATAACAAAAATAAAGTTTCCTAAACAAAACTTTGTTTTTCTTGGTGAAGACCCTCTTTTCCTTGTTTTCACTCCTTTTAGTCCTTGGAGGGTCTGTAGTGGTTCCATGAGGTGTATGGGATGCCCATCTCGCTAAATGTCTTCTCATATATTTTACAGGGGTCCTTATGGGTGAAGTTACCTCTTTCACCCTTCCTTCCTCTAATCTAATTTCTTCTTCCTTCTTTGGTGATTCTTCAATGGTAATAGGGATCTTGGTGGGAGTCTGTGGTTTTCCCTGTTGCAACCTCTAGCTCTTCCTCGTTCTGAAGTACATAGGTGTCTATCTCTTTATTTTTGTTTGGACAGGTGTTCTCAATGAAATTAAGGTGGAAGATACCTCTTGATCTGTGATGCCAGATGACATGTTGGTGTCTTGAGGGGAGGTTCCATTGCCTAAGATAGGGTCCACATCTTCCTCCTTTCCCTCAGGTTTTTCTTTCTCTCTCTCTATTGTATCTATGTTTTATACCTCAATTTCCATATGTTATTTTTATTATTTTTTTTCTCCCTCCTCTTCCTCTTCTTCTACCTCCTCTTCAACCTCTTCTTCTTCTTCTTCTCTTTCTCTAAAGCTAGAATCAGAGGTTTTCCTTGTGTGGGTAGCTATGAATGCTTCCCTATCCATGTCTATGAAGGAAGACCATGATACAGGTAGGTTCAACCTTATCAAAGCATCATTTAGAATTAGTTTTATTAGGCCATGATGGGCCAAGTTCTGATATTTCCTTTGCCTCACTTTATGGCTCATTTCAGTAATGTATTATAGGAGGAAGTGAGGGACACTTAATCTTTGTTCAAGTAGGATCTCTCCTTGAAACTTTAGCTCATTTAACAATTTTAAATGATACCCATAGACCACACTAAGGCTACCTTCATAATAAATAAACTTCATTATGTGGAAGGCTACTTCATCCTAAGGTTATCGAAGGCTTTCTCTCCTCACACCATTTTTATCTTCAATGTACTCCTCTCCTAGTAGAAATAAATTCTTTTTGGCTGCAATGCTAGGAATTATTTCCTTAACCCATTTGACTCCTAAGGGAAAGGTTGTAACTCTCATTATCAGTTCAAGAGATAATGTGATGGCTAGGCCTATAATCACATTGGTGGCTCTCTCTTCTGAATGTGACTACAGAGTCACTGCAAATTATTTAGCTGTCTCATCATCAGAACCTTTCAATGGCTCAAATAACCCTAACTGTTGGTGATTTCGGAAGATTTTCATAACCTAAGCGTGTTGTCAAATTATTTTAATGTCAGTAGGCTCTCTTCTGTTGAATCCCCCTCCCATTTTAATGTTTTGAGATGAAGGTGGTGAGAAGCTTAAGATTTATTCCTTGGACATGGAGGTCTTGAAACAAAATGAAACAAAATTTATTTTACCCTTTACCTATCAATATTTTTTTTGCTGAGTGTGAATTGTATGGAGAAATTTCAGTGTTGGAGGATGAAAATAAACTTGAATTTTTCCTCTACTATTTTTGTTTGAGAGATGGAGGTTTTGGGAAGCCACCCACAGGTGACTCTATGTTGCCCTATAAACACTTTATGGTCTTCTTCTGAAGCTACGTGTAGCATGATGGTGCATGCAAGCCCAGAATTCGATGTTACTCTTCTAATGGCTCTCACTTATCTCCTGCTCTTGTTTCTCTTCGAAATTCTCAATGCAATGTTGAAAATGAGACAAATCTTACCTTTATTGGATTTTTAACTAAGTTTGGAGCGTTGTGGTGACTTGTACTTAACATAAGTTCCCTCTTTGAGACTGTTGGCCCGCACTTCAGTTAATCATTCCTAACCTCATGATCAATTCCCTTCATACCCATCCACTCTTACTTGACTCAATTTGACTTACCCAGTTGGCATACACTTTCAATTTTCATCCAGTTTCACTTTACGAAGGTGGCCAAGTTAACTAGCCACCTTTTTGCCTTTTAAATTTCTAAAACTCCACATTCAACTATTTTGGCCATTATGGATGCACAACAAGAGGTGACAGGCCATACCTGAGATTACCTGGTGTTGGTGAGGTGCTAAAGGAGTTGGTGCAAGGAACTGGAGCAGGTGGTGGTATCCTTAGTTTATTATTTTCTGTGTCTTCATTTGTTTAATTTTTTACTTGGTGAGAAAATTTTTCTGAGTGAGTTGCTTACCATTTTCTTGTTTTTTTTTCTTTTGCAAGTACTGCATGTAGGGCTTCAGGTGGCATGGTTGGTGTGCTTTTCCTTCTAGATTCTGCTGGTGCTCTCTTGGAGTCATCCTCGTCATATTTTCTTCACCTTTTGGCCTTGTTGTGCCACACACATATTTACTACACGAAACTCTCTAATACATGTAGCAATCTATTTCTTGCCTCTTATTTCTTCAGTTTTCTTACAAATGGAGGGATATGGTTCATAAAGGCTATGGAGGAAGTCATGTAATGAATGGAGTGGAGGATAGGAAAGTGAAAGGGTTCTCATGCCAAGTTTCAAATGATTTCGATGGTAAAGGTGTAACTGAGGGTTTAGATAGGGAAACCTTGTGCATGGAGTGAAATAAGGGCTTGGCAATGCTAGTTATAGGAAAAACATGAATTATAATACCCTTATTGAATTTAATAAATCCTTAGGAAACCTTTTTCTTTCATGAATGAGTATCCTGTAGCATTTACAAGAGTTTCTTGTAGTTCTATAGGAATCTTGTAGCTACCTAATTTTCCCATAGAAATCACAATTTAGGGGAAAAAGGAAATTTTTTCCTATAGGATGAGTGAAATGGATGAAGTGATGTATGATGGAGTGACTTATGGAGTGTGGAAGCAAAGAAGAAGAGAGAATGAAGAGAAATTTCTCCCCTGGATCCAAAAAACTATCTCTAATCATTAACCTACAAAACAAAAAAACACGTAAATGCATAGGTATTTATTCTTTTTTTCCTCTTTTTTCTCTTTTTTTTGGAAGGCAAGTGGGCTACCTCCATAGAGGCTTTCAACCCATAGGCCTGCCTTGGGCGCCTCAGAGACGTTTTCACCCAAGGATCTTTTATTCTTTGTCTTTTCTTTGTCTTATTTTCTTGCTCTAGGACTACCTCATGGAGGTTTTTAACCCTGCAATTAGCCTAGGTGGCTCATAGAATTTTTCACCCATGCCTGTTTATTTTTTCTGTTTTTTTAATCTTTTTTCTCTAGGAGGAACTGGAAACTATGGATTTTCCCATGACATACACCTCCATGTTTATGGAATTTATAAATTCTGCCCTAGACAAAGGCTTCTTGTAAACCTTGAGCATGTAACCATTAACAAGTCAGGGAATTCCTTCCTCTTGTATGGTTATAATTTGAATTGATCCATTATGATAACATTTTTCCACTTTGTAGCGTCCCATCCATGTTTTCATTAGTTTTCCTTTGAATTCCTTGAACCTTGAGTCATACAACATCACCCAATCTCCTTCTTGAAAGGTATTTTCTTTAATATATTTTTCATGTTAGACCTTCCTTTGTGGCTAAATTACCTCTGTGTGGAGGAGTGCCTACATATTGAACTCATCCAATCCATTTAATTACAATAACCTCTCTTTTTGGTCATCTGATATACCTAGGTCCAACTCATCTACCATCCTTAAGGTGTTGAATTCAAATTCAATTGAAAGTAGAGCTTTCTCTCCATAGATCGAGTCATAGGGAGTGAATCTTCTCGCTGTTTTCCAAGTATTTTTGTAGGCCCAAGTAGCTTCTACCAATCTGTCCACCCAATATTTTATGTTGTTTTTTAAAACCTTAGTGAGGATAGTCTTCAAGGCTATGTTAGTCACTTCCACTTGGCCATTCACCTGAAGGTGGTAGGCAATAGAAGTCTTATGCTTTATCTTGTGCCTCCTCAGAATATTCTCAATGAGATGAGAAGTGAATTGTGCCCCCTCATCATTGAATACTTCTCTGTGGTATCCAAATTTGTAAAAAAAATTCTCCCTTTGAAATTATGCTACTTTCTCCTTAGTTTCTGCATTCACATATTTTGTTTCACCCCACTTTCTCATGTAGTCTGTACAAACTATGATATAATTTGTCTATCCAGATGGTGGACCAATAGGTCGAATGAAGTCCATGCCCCATTTGTCAAATGGCTCAAGAGAGATAGGAGGGTGCAAAGGAATCTCATCACTTTGTGTAGGTTTCCCCATCCTTTGGAACTAGTCACAACTACTAGTGTGTTTTCTGACATCATGGTGAAGGGTAGGAAAATAGTATCCTTCCTGAAAAACTTTGAAGGTAGTCATTTTTGTAGAAAATTGGCCTTCACAAGAGCTATTCTGACATGTAGAGAGGATATTAAAAACTTCTTCCTCCATCATCTTCTAATAATTTTTTCAGGGCCTAGCTTGAAAATATTTCCCCCAATCCATGTGAAAGGGGTTATTTTTTTGTTGATCTTTTTTTTCTCCTTCAATGAGATATTAGGAGGGAGATTTCCAACAACGAAGTAGTTAGATATGTTAGAAAACCATGGTGAGAGTGTTGAGATATGAAAGATATGTTATATGGCAGTTGTTCATCCACCATTCCTTCTTCATCTGCAGATAGAGCTAACCTGGATGAAAAATCAGCAACAACATTCTCCTTTCCAGGTTTAACAAGAATGGTTAGGTCAAAGTGCTGTAAAAGTAACAAGAATCTAATTATCATAGCATTAATATCTCATTTTTTCATTAAATATTTGATGGCTTCATGGTCAGTGTGTACAAAGGTATGATACCCAGTGACATAATGTCGAAATTTGTTTAAAGCATGGACAATGGCTAACGTCTCCTTCTCTGTGACAATATAATTGAGTTCGGCCTTAGAGAAGTTATTACTGATGAAATAGATTACATAGGTTAATTTGTCTTCTAACTTCCCTATTGATGCCCCCATATCTGAGTTGGATGCATTTGTTTGAATGTGGAAAGGCATAGTCCAATTTGGACCTCGGAGAATCTGGGCAGTAGTTAAATTTCCCTTAATGAGCTGAAAAGCTTCTTGAGACACACTAAGCCAAGTAAAATCGGAATATTTGGCCTGTAAACCAAATTATGGCGAAGCAATCTTGCTGAAATCTTTGATGAATCTTCTATAATAGCCAGCTAACATTAAGAAGCTCCTGACATCTCTCTGCTTTTGAGGAGCATATATCCTTTTTATAATACTTATTTTTCTTGGGTCCACATGTATTCATGCTTGGGATATTGAGTGTCATAACACAAATCCTTCTCGTTTCAGGAATTCACAATTTTTTGGGCTCAGGGAGAGATGAAACTCAATGCACCTTCTTAGCACTTTTCCCAAATTGGAGAGAGCTTCCTGGAAGTCATGGACATATTTTCCTTGTTCATGACATTGATGTAAAACCCTAGATCACTCAGAGTATTGGGGACTATGACACCATCTATGTGCACATCTACAACTAGACTCCTAGGGTCCAGGTACTTTGGAAATATCACCCTTCGACCCAACATTAAGTCGGAAAAATTTCATACTACTTTGATGGTGGGGGTATCCTTCTTCTTTCTCACACGTTTATTGAAGTACTTTTCCTTGACGAGGCTCTTGTAAATAGGTAAATCCTTAATGGCTTGGAGAAGTGGTATCATTACACACAATTTTTCAACTCTCTCAGAAGTTATGTCTCCTTTCGGGTGTGCTGACTAGAATGGATCAAACACTCGAGAAGAGGAGGTTGTAGGATCTGAGTGTTAATTTCTTCCTTTTCCTCCTCAACCTATACAGGTGGAGATGGAGGGTGGTTGTTTGGGATTAATCTTCCTGAACTAAGATTAATCTCCTATATCTCCACATCATAAGCTAGATAGGATGTAACTCCACTATAAAATTGATGTGCATTTCTGTTGTTGAGGTTTGGATTTGGATGTGGAGGAATCAGAGGAAACTTCGGTGGAGAAACATGATTAAGTTGAGGTTTAGGTTGAGGTGGATGCATTAGAGAAGGTGGTTGATTATGTTGAGGCCTCCACCTTGGGATGGATTGTTCCACTAAGGTTTTTGATGAACATACTATTGAAATGGTTGGTTCACAGGCCGAGGATGATATGGATGGTTGTAAGGCCAAGTAGGAGGTGTAGGCCAGGATGGAGGAGTGGGGTTGTACCAAGGTTTCATGGGTGAATTTTTATTATTGTGATAGTAAGAGTAAGGTGCACCTTGCATACCCTATTGAAATGAACTAGGGCCTTGAGGCACTCTCTGGTTGATGAAACATAGTTTCTTTGGTCCCACTTCCTCACCTTGATATACATCTTTGAGTCCAGGTAAGGAGGGAAACTTGTCTGTGGCATGATTCTCCTCATAGACTAAGAAAAATTCTATGTAATTTAGTGGAAATTCATTTTCACGGGTGTTTTTTGGTACATCCAGGGAAAAATATAGCCAAGGCTCTTTCTACTTCCACTTTCTTCCTTTTGACCTGAATTGTGTCTATTTTTAAAGAAAAGGTGTGCAACATGTAACTCTTGAAGTCCTCCAAAATATTTATAATCTCATGTTTGATGGAGGTGGAAGAAGAAGGCGTATTGGTTAGACTTTGGCTCATTTTTCCTTTCTTCCTAACTACCCTAGAATGTTTCCTAAAGACAATTTTGATTGTTTCATAAGGTAGTCGGTAGATATCTCCTCCTCATAACATATTGAGGTTTTATATCATCTCCTTTCTAATCCCTCAGAGAAGTACTACTTTAATTGATCTGGGATCAAGCTTACAATTGGCACCCTTATAATTTAACTGAAACCTCTTTTCATAGACTTCTAGGGATTCATCAGGCCCTAGAATCATCCTGAATATCTCATCCTTAGTTTCCTTGGACCTAGTACGGTAGTCTTTGCACTTGTTGTTGAAGGCTTCTTGCATCTGTGCCTAGGTAGTGATGTTGTTCCCAAGTAGACCCATGAACCAATGCAAGGCTACATCCTTAAGGGTATATGGGAATAGCTACAACTTCTGATCATTGGAGGCATAGTCATATGTCCTACAGAGAACAAAAAATTCAAACATCAATGTGTCAGGATCTTCTGAAGTAAGTCCATGAAAGTGTGGAAGGAATGAGGGGCTAATTTTTCTCATTTTAGTCTCCCCAGCTACCTCTCTAATGGAAATTCCTTCACTGGCTTCAGTGTCAACCATGGTTGAGATAGGTGAAGCAGGTTCCTCAGGTGAAATAAGATCTTCTTCTTCTCCAATAGGTTCTTCAAAAATTTTAGAAGGTTCACCTATGGTGTGTTCAACCCGAAAACCAATGAAGAAGAGTGAAGGGTGACTATGTGGTGATGTGGGGTTTTAGGTAAACAATTTCCTTAAGTATCCCTCCTCCTACGAGGCATGAAAATCAGATTGTTTTGTATTTCTTTCAATATTTTTGAAACAACATGTAAAATTAAAGAAGAAAATAATGCGAAAATGAAATAAAATCATGTACTAGAAACCTCCGCGACAACAACATCAAAAACTGGTGAGCCTTGGCATTGCACAAAGAATGTTACAACTCCCAAAGGTTGCCCTACTTTACTCTATCAACCCAGGGTTCGTACAAAATTGGAGGTGACAGTGCTATATACACAACAGATGCATTCTACTCATGTCATCCTCTTTTGAGCTTTACGAAAGGGTGCTACTTCTAGGGTTACTCAATGAAGTCTATCACACATCTCAAATTAGGCATAGGGCTACAAATAATTCAAAGCCATGGTGCTATCATAAAGTACATAACTACACTACAGTAATCAAGTACATCTAACTATTTTTCAATGAAATAAATCTACTCATTAAAGTATGATAAGAAATGAAATCAACATAGGCATCTTTCATGAAGTAAATTATTGAACTAAAATGACATAAAGTAAACTAGTTTAATCACACTTTGTTGGGAAAAATAGCTAAACAAACTATACTTACTCTATTCTCTATCTACCCTTATTTTAATCATGCAACTACTCATGAAATAAATATTATTGTAAATGTGTTGTTCTGAAACAAATATAAGAAAGTGCTAATGTGGCTTATGGAAGGGCTCATGAAGGGTGAGAGATGAAGTTGAACATGTTGGTGAAGTTCTCCTTGCTTGTGCTACCCGTACCTGCAATAAAACTACCTATTCATTTAATAAACATGGACGAATTCATGATAAATATAAGGTAAAAGATGACTTGAATTTGTAAAGGAAATCTACTCTAATCTACAAGAAGAGATCTAACAAAACATTCCAATCATATCCATGGAATCACAACAACTAATATTCTATTTTCCACGAAATCATAAACTAAAAGAACTTTTTTTTTTTTTTTTTTTTTTTTTAATATGTGGGGAACGTCTGCCCTCCTCAAGCTCCAATGGGAGAGATGAAAGGGGGAGGCTTGAATCACAACTTTGTAAAGTTATAACTTATTTTACCAATATGTAAGCAAGCTAAATCTATAGCAAAATACAAAGGGAAGTAAACTAAAAACAGTAAATGAAAAATACAAGAAAACTAGCTATATGACATGAAATTAAAGAATGATTACACAAGAGAGGTTGAGGCACACAGATTCAGCCCTAACCCACAAGCCTAGCTCTCTGAAACTAGATCAATAAAATACAATATGAATACTCATTTCATTTCAAAATATAGTCTCATTACAACAATATAAAAGTCTTGAAAACTGATTATAAGAACCAAGAGCCTAGTCTCTTTCTCAAAATTTTGAATCCTAATGATCACTTTCTAAACCTTATAAAACCTAAGGGGTAGCTACCAACAGCTCCCTAAAAATTATATGATGATTCCACTTGACTACAAGTGAAGTATGCCTTTAGTGCATTTGATCTTGAGTTTTCTTGGTTTCCTTTGATTTCGAGTTTTTGGATGGAACCTTGAAGCTCCCTTGGCTACCTTTGGGAGTTAAGGAGGGTGAAAAACCCCCTAGAATCTATCCTTGCTGTCTAATCCAAGTCTTGATGAGAAAATCTTCAAAAAAAATCCATATCTTCATGATTTTCCTACATTTAACTCATGTTAGGTACTTGAAGTATGATAAACCTCAACCACCATCTACACTAACATAATAAGACCATAATATAGTTAAAATGAAAGAAAAAGAGACTAAATAAGGAAAAAGGGTGAACATTAACCCCTCCAAATGTACCTAATGATGGAGCTCATCACTAGTGTGAGAAGAGGTTGTCAACACTGGGGAAAATTGATCTCTGCTCGGGAGAGATCTCTAAGGAAAAGCTTGTGGTTCGGAGGAAAATTTTTCTTTACAATCTGGTATGCAACATGTAGAAATTTTATATTTAATTTCTTGTGTTTTTAGTAATGATTAGGAGCGTCAACTTGTCTAAGTTAATAGACATATTATCCTCTGTAATAAGGGATTAATGTGATATTAAATCAAGTTAGAATCATGGTGTAGGTTAGTCTCATATGCTTTCTCAATACTTTATTATGTACAGTGTCAATACTGTGTTTTGTATAGTTTCAATACTCTGTTATGTACAGTGTCAATATTTTGTTTTGTATAATGTCAATATTTTGTTATGTATAATGTCGATACTGTGTTCTGTACAGTAGAATAATGTACTGTAGATGTATACAATTATAATATGTTTAATTATAAACCTAGAAAGGGTTATGATCAGAGGGTAAACACATTATACCTATTCATATATATGATTAGAAGTAAAATAAACAAGATAGAATTTGTTACACCATTTTTTGGTCATCTAACCTATTATCATTAGATGGACCCAAGTACACCATGTAAGACCAATTTTACCCTAAGTAAAACTGCTTTCACTATGTTAAAACAGGAAACCCCAAAAGGAAATATTAAACAAACCTATATTTGTTTGATTTTCCTCATGGAATAATTTATTAAACCATAATTTAATTATTATTCCCAGTCATTTTTAACCCAAAATTAAAGAAATTAATTAGATAAACCATTATTTATCTTATTATTTTCTAGGAATAATTATTTAAACCTTATTTAGATAATATTCCTTGTTAAATATGACCAAATCACCCACAAATAATTAAATAAATCACTATTTATTTAATTATCTTTCAACCACTTCCTTAAATAATTAAATAAATCATTATTTATTTGATTATATTCTAACCGCTTCCTTAAAAAGATAAATAAATCATTTATTTATTTATTTTTAACAAATTAAGGGATTTGACCCAAGTCAAATACCTTTTCCCTCCAACAAATATAATAAAATATTCCATAAAAAGTGGATCTAGATCCGGTTAACCCATGCACCAAGATCTAGAATGACCCAATATTTTGTTATAAATAGGAGGGTTTTTCCTACCATTCTTCACCTTTTGTTGCCTATTAGATCACTATGGATCTATACACTTGGTCACTCTTTTCTACCATTTGCTGTGTGAGCTCCCTTTGAGTTCTATTCTTTGTGTGGGTTTTCTACACCAACAAGAGAGAGAAATCTTAGATCTGAAGTGCTGAGGACTTCCAAGAACCCATCCCACCGAGGAGAATTGGATACGCCTTCTTGTTTTCCTCCCAGGTGCCCGATTAATATAAAAATTCTTTCAAAAATTGTTCTTGTCTTGTCTATTGGTATATGGAGCAAACCCTTGTTTTTACTGCTTAATGTCTTTTCATGCATAGATCTGGTGTTTTGCAGCTCTTTTCTTGTCTAACTAACCGCAGATCTGAAGATATTGGCAACCACTTTTGTTGTTAGGGCTATTAGTTATGCGTAGCTAAAGTGGTCCTTTTTCGTACACTTCAACAAAGGATTCATACTAACAAATGGCGACTCCACACGGGTTTTAAATTACGACTGCTGTCGTTTTTCATATTCCTGCATATCCAACTACTTCAGACCCTAGGGTTTCTTTTCAGCTGTTTATTTTTCCTATTTTTATGTTTTTTTTCTCACATAAAACCCTAAAACATAAAAATTTCTAACTTCCGTGTGTTTCTGGCCGTATTGCACAGGTAAGCGACACCAGCCGCAACTGAGACGGCAAATTTTCTGAAAATCTGCCGCCGAGACAATTGGAACGGGGGGTCGCACTTTTTGGCCCATAACCTGCGGCCTGGACCTCCAGGTCGCACTTTTCTGCCCCTTTTCTGCGACCTGCACTGAAAACAGGTCAGAAACTGCGACCTGCCATTTTTTCAGTGATTTTTCTGCAATTTTTCTCGGTTCTGCTGCAGCTTCTGTCAGGGTCTTCCAGCCTCTGTCTCAGCCCGCTTTGACCAAGTTCTGATCTGTTTTTACTCACCTAAGTGGGAACCTAGCCCCCTAGGGCTTTAGTACCCTCCACTTTTTGTGGAAGAGTTTTAGCTGTTTCAGCCATCTGTTTTTTAGAGCTTCAGCCTCCTTTTTTCCAGATCTGTTACCTCCCTTTCAGATCCATCGAAATCAGCTCTTCTACCTCTCAAATCACCTCCTGCAGATTTGTTTGGACCTACTTTTCGGGCCACCGCTTTGCCCCCTCCGCTTTTTTCTGATTTCCTTCCTTTTTCCAGCCACCTTGCCTCTGTCTCTTGGCTGTGATCTGCACCTCTTTTCAGCAACTTTATCCTTTAGATCCCTGTCCCTTTTGACCCTAGATCTATTGGCCTCTTTTTATGTGTGTTTTGACTAGATTTTTGCCCTCTTTTAGAGTAGTTTTGAGAGACCCGCCTTTTTGGGTTAGATCGATGCATGTTTAGCTGTTAAATGTTCTGTTATTTCAGCATTATATATTGTTCTCTGCAAATTTCTTTTCAACTATGCAGCACACTTTTTCTTGCTCTCAAAATGAAAAGGGTTTAAAAATTAAAATTAACACACACCACACACTGACCTTAACTGAAGAAGTGCCTGGTTAACACCGCTTGGCAAAGACTCTAAAATCAATTGTCACTGCACCTTATCTGCCCTTGACCTCTCTTGATTTTGTCCCTTTCTGCCCCTGTCGGTTTCCTTCTTCCTGTCATCATTGCGCCCCCTAAGCGCCTTTCCCGGAGACTTCTTGGCCTTCACCCTTAGTTTCCGGTCGATCGACCTACTCCGACCCGTCGTCGTCGAGCCAGTCCTCCTCTGAGTCCGCACTCCGACTCCTCTCCTGATCCATCAGGTTCCCTTTCTCCTCCTGGTTCTCCCCCTATCACCTTCACCATGTCTGGTCCAGGGCCGAACGCTGGTGGTGCTCTAGGCCCTAATGTTGGACCTGCCACTAGCGGAACCGCCACAGGAACTACCTCGGCCACACCCTTGTTGCCATACATTGCAGGCCTCAGCCTCCCCGATTTCAATCAGTTGATCAACGACCCCATCCACCACGATGTTGGTTGGCCTGCTATTCCAACCAAGCTCCCCTCCGACATCCCTAAGTTCGAAGGCCTTGCTGGAGAAGATCCAACCAATCATGTCCGATCTTTCCACATGTGTTGTTCCTCCAATTCCATTACCGATGACTCCATCCGTCTTCGTTTGTTCCAATGCACGCTTACCGGCGAAGCTTCTAAATGGTATGTTGAACAAGCCACCTCTTCCCATACCACCTTTGCGACCCTTGCCCAAGCCTTTTTGTCTTATTTCTAGCTCCCTCTCCGATACGACACTGGCACGAAGTTCTTGACTTCCTTCAAGCAATCCTCTTCAACCCGCCTTTCTGCCCATGTTTAGGAATGGCGAAGAAGACGGAGCTTATGTCGATCCCCTCCCTTCGAAGATCGGGTTTATATGGACTGGTTCCTTTACACCCTCCCAGCTCCCATCAACAAAGATGTCGCCTCCCATTTTCCTCAAACCGAAGAAGCCACCCTCCAAATAGCCTTGAAATATGACCTGATCTACGCTCAATCTGGTTATGTTTATACCATTCTTCCTAACCTCCCCAGGGCCGGTGGTGCTAACGCCCCGGGGGCATCCCATTCCGCCGACGGTATCATTGGAGCCCTTTCCCATCCGTACGCTCAACCTCCTATGGGCTATGGTCTCCCTTAGGGAGGGGCCAGCACCCCCAGCACTCTTCCTCCCGTTTTATGTATCCGTGATACCGCATGCCTCCTCTATGTGCCCAACCTCCTCGCTTTACCTCCACGTTACCAACATAACCATTACCTTTAACCGTGAGGCCTTTGAAAAGCTAGCTCCTCCAGCATATGCGCTTCCATCTCCCTTGCCTCCTCCAAACCCGCAACAGCACTTACAACCCCCTCCAGGGCAAGTATTTGCACAGCAGGGCGCGACTAATCCCCCTTCCTCTCAAAGAAGGCGGAGAGGCAATCCAAACCAATCTACCCCTGGTACCCGTGGACCCAATTCTGGTGTGGACCCTAACACTGCCAACCAGCAACAGGACATTCAGCCCAAGCCGAACAGGTCGCTTCGCACAAACAAGCCTTGTTGGTGTTGCGGTGTTTATGGTCATTATACCCATGATTGTCCCCTCTTACCCCAGATGCGGCCGATGTGGGAGTCTCAAGCCACATTGCATGGACAACACGCCTCCCTTCATGCTCCTCCTAATGTGGCCACCACCCAACCAGCTGTGTTTACTGATCCTTTCCCTCAGCAAGGATTCGTGGCTACCCAACCGCCTGATAGCTAGGTTGCCACTCCCCCTTCTCTTTCTGGTTGCTCTGATTACCAGATCCTTATGATGCACTCCGATCCTTCCCCGACCGTCGACCTTCACCTTCAAACTCGGTCTCGCTAGTACCCCAAGCCTTCTGCTCCGTCTGCCCCCGAGCCTCCTTCTTTAGGTTCTACAGAGCCTCTTTCGACATCCAGTGGCCCCTTACATATCCCTCAACCCAAAGTTGAGGTTCATACCAAGATTCCCAAGGGACGACTACGTCGAAACGCTGCTTTCGGTCGAGATGCTCATTCGTATAATATAGTAGATGATTTGGCGCAATCCCCTACTGCCATTTCCACACTGGAACTCCTCCAGTCGTGCCCTTCCCAAAAGAGGGATCTACTATCTGCCATGGGCACTGTAGATCCTGCTGATGACCAAATGATTGTTTTCGACGCCACTCAATCGGACCATCCTCCTCTCCCTCCTTCCTTTGCCTTCCAAATCCCAGTAAAAATCTGGAATGCCAACGTTTCCCGGTGCATAATTGATGAGGGGGCATCCACCTGTGTGATGTCCGCTTCGGTTTGGAAACAACTCGGATCTCCTGAGCTGGCCCCTTCCACGATCACCCTTCGAGCGTGGGACAGCCATGCCTCCCAGCCCATTGGCCTATTCCATAATTGTCCTATCACCCTCCGCAAGACCTGCTTGGCGTCGACGCCGGCCACCGACGCCCCTCTAGATTACAACATTCTCTTGGGGCGGAGCTACACATATGCTATGTCTGCTGTCCCATCCGTGGTTTTCCGCAAGATGTCTTTCCCTCATAATGGAAAGATAGTCACCATTGACTAGTTGACATATCATGAGCCAAAATCTCAGACCTCACCTGAGACGACCATCTCTTCTGTAGCTAACAAGCAATCCGTCGATTCCTTGACCAGTGTCTCCCCTAGCGTTTACAAAGATTCCTCCCTGCTTGGAACATTTCCTAATCTTCCCCCTTCTCCTATCACTGATCCCAGCTTATCGAATGTTTGCATGATGCAATTGTCTCAGGCTTCCCTTAAGCGGCCTGCCTCGGCTAGTCAGCAACCTCCCCCTTGCCCTCTGCACCCCACTCCTAGCCATTCATCTCAGCCAGCCGGACCTCCTCCTTCTGGCCCTCCCCCTACAGCTGGTATCCCTGAACCCCTTTATCCTCTTGGAACGGTTCCCCCAGGCCTTAACCACCTCGGTTCCATCCCTCCTAGTCATTACCCTGCTGGGCAGATACCTTTCCTGGCTCCCCCTCCCGGATTATTTTCTGTCCCCGTCATGGCCACCCTCTCTCTCCCTAACCTGACCCTCAGCATACCCGTCTGGTACATTGACCCTCCAGCCGCTACCCCTCCCGGTCACCCCAAACCTTACCTTGCTTTGACACCGGTTCAACCAGTCCCCCTTACTTCCTCCGGGCCCCCAGCACCTCCACAGGACCCTACCCCTACGGTGCCATCCCCCGGAAAGAAAGGAAAAGCTCGTAAGGGGGCAACCCATCAGGACCAGGCCGCCCCGACAATCGCTACCCCTCCGCGACCGCCAAAGCCCGCTATCCAATGCGCTTTGTGTGATATCGTCAGTCACGCCACCCATATGTGTCCTGAATTACCGCACCTCAAGATTCTGGTCAACAAGACGTTTCCCGACTCTGACATCCCCGAAGTCTACGTCACTATCCCAGACTCTATCTCGAAAATCAAAACCTTGCGCACAAACCACCCTTGTGCTTTGTGTGATTTCCACGGCCATTACACCCACCTCTGTCCCCGCCTTGATGAATATCGTTCCTCCTTGGACATGTACCGCTGATTGAAGGCCACTTCGATAGGACCAGAGGATCTTCCTACTCCCATCCACATTCCTCCTCCCGCTATCGAGCCAACAGAGCCGTCAACCACCATTTTGTACCTGTCATCATCCTTGCGAGATAGTTCACTTGCCCTTCAACCTGCAGATCCTCTCGGCTCCTCAGCCGACCTTGGCTCTGTTGATATCGCGCATCTGAGCCCTTCTCCTCCTGATGACCCGTCCTACACCACTACCTCCTTGGGTGACCTGTCTTCCTCCAGTATTCCCATCTTCCAGTCCGATGAAGACATTATGGAAGCCATGACTAACCCGGACTTTCCATGGGACGATATGCACCATCGCGCATACTTCCTCCCGCAGCAGTCCCATGACCAATTTGCTGTGGAAACCAAAGACTTCATTCCCAATGCAGTCGATTGGTTCAAAAACCCCATCCCTGCACCTGATGCTTTCGAAGAAGGAAACATGGCCAATATCTCTCCTACCATCAAAATTGACATTTCAGTCAAACCAGGAATCGAAGAATATATCACCTTGGGCGCCCAATGCACCCCGGAAGAAATCGAAGCTTACACCAAGCTTTTCAAAGAATTCCGTGATATTTTCGCCTGGTCCTATTCTGAAATGCCCGGACTCGATCCCGCCATTGTCGAACACCATATCGACACATGGCCTGATGCCAAACCAGTCCATCAAAAGTTGAGACCCATTCATCCTTCCAGACGTGACGCTATCAAAGCCGAAATCGATAAGCTCAAGCAGGCTGGTTTTATTTACCCCATTGAATACACCACTTGGGTATCCAACCCAGTTCCCGTTCTCAAGAAACAAGGCACCATCCGTGTCTACACAGACTTTCGCGACTTGAAAAAAGCTTGTCCCAAAGACAACTTCCCCACACCGTTCATTGACAAAATCATTGACGAGTGTGCGGGGCATGAGGTTCTATCCTTTATGGATGGTTTCTCTGGATACAACCAAATTGCTATCCATCCTGCTGATCAACTCAAAACCGCGTTCATTAGTCCGTGGGGAACTTTTGCTTATCGGGTCATGCCTTTCGGCCTCAAAAACACCGGCGCCACTTTTCAACGGGCCATGTCTTATTTTTTCCATGACTTAGCTCATATTATCCTTGCTTATTTAGACGACCTCACTGCACGTTCTAAGCATTGGGCGCAGCACCTCCACGATCTGCGTACCATTTTTCTCCGATGTCGCAAGTATAATATCCGCCTTAACCCGTTGAAATGCGTCTTTTGCGTTCCTGCCGGCTGTCTCTTAGGCTTCATCGTGTCTAAATATGGTATCACTCTTGACCCTTTGAAAGTTCAAGCCATTCTTGAACTTCCCATCCCGCGTACCCTTCGCCAGCTCCAAAGTCTCCAAGGCAAAGCTAATTTTCTTCGTCGATTCGTCCCTGACTATGCCACCACCGCACATGGGTTCCTTAGACTCCTCCGATCTACTATACCATTCATTTGGGATTCCTTTGCTCATGATTCTTTCGATGCCCTCAAGCAGGCTCTCACATCCGCTCCCTTAATCCGTCCTCCCGACTTTGATCGGGACTTCATCCTGTATATCTCCGCGTCCACCTATTCGGTCGCTGGAGTCCTTATCCAGGAAGATGACAACGGTACCGAGCATGTGATCTACTACGTCAGTAAGAACCTTGTAGGGCCCCCTATTTCCTACTCACCTGAAGAAAAATTAGCACTGGCTGTAGTGTTCTCAGTCCAAAAACTTCGTCATTACATCCTCATGCGCTCCACCAAGGTTGTGACTAATTCCAACCCCTTGGCTTTCCTTTTGAGTCGTCATATCCTCACTGGGAAGTACGCCCGTTGGGTCGTCATTCTTCAGGAATTCGACCTCGAATTTGTCACACCAAAGAGTAAGAAAGGCTTAGCCCTCGCTGAGCTCATTTCTGAATTACCTACTGGATCGCACGACCCTCAGGTTAATGATTACTTTCCTGATGAACAATTATTTTCCATTACTTCCGACGACCCGTGGTATGGCGATATTCTTACTTACTTGCGAACCCAAAAGTTCGCCCTCCATCTTGATCGTGAGGCTCGCCGACGTATCCGACACCAAGCTCCCCGATACCTCCTTATCGGCGACGACCTCTATCGTCGCGGGGTTGATACCGTCCTTCGTCATTGTCTCACACACGCTGAAGCTGAACAGGTCCTTAATGCCTGCCATAGCGACGCTTGTGGTGGCCACCTCTCTGGTCTCGCTACCGCCCAGAAAGTCATGCGCGTTGGGTATTTTTGGCCTTCCCTCTTTAGTGATTGCATTGAGGCAGTCAAACACTGTCCCAATTGCCAACATTTCGCCCCTAAGGAGCGAGCTCCCCCAGCTCCCCTCTATCCGGTCATCTCCACTGGTCCCTTCTGTAAATGGGCCATCGACTTTATGGAGTGTCGCCCGCCATCCGCTGGTAACCACAAATATATCATCGTGGCAGTCGACTATTTCACAAAATGGGCCGAGGCCATGCCTACATTTAACAACACGGCAGCTACCGCGGCCCTCTTTTTCTTTAACCACGTTATTGCTCGATTCTGAGTTCCGAAACAACTGGTCTCTGACCATGGCAGACATTTTGAAGATGAGATATGGCGCGAGCTATCCTCACTGTTGGGTTTTGAGCACCAATATTCCTCCTCCTATTACCCCCAAGGTAATGGCCAAGTTGAGGCAGTCAACAAAATTCTCAAGACTATGCTTCAACGGACAGTGAATAAGCACAAAACCAACTGGCACCTCATGCTCTTCCCTGCTTTATGGGCCTATCGGACTTCTGTTAAAACTGCCACCGGGTTCACTCCTTTCCACCTCGTTTTTGGAGGGGAGGCAGTCTTACCAATTGAGTGTGAAATCCCTTCCCTGCATCTGGCCGTCGAACTTCTCCCTGACACCCAACCTCTATAACAATTACTTATCATGCTCGAGCGCACTTTTGAAAACCGCCGTGTTGCCTTGGAAACCATGGAAGTGGCCAAGAAATGCACCAAAGCCCAGTATGACCGAAAAGTCCAGCCTCACACTTTTCACGAAGGCAACCTTGTTCTAGTCTATGACCAGGCCCATGATGTCCTTGGTCATGGGAAGTTCGACTCATTATGGCTAGGCCCTTGCATCATCAGTAAGGATCTCGGTAAGGGGTCATACCTCTTAGAGGATTTCGAAGGCAACTCCCTTCCTAATCCTCGCAATGCACTCTATCTTAAGAAATATTACCCTTAGCATTTCCCTTCTGAAATGCATGTTTTATTTTCTTTTAGATAGCCAACATATGTTTTCATCTTTTATGTTTAACACTTCACCAGGACACATTTTTTCCGAGAAGGGTCACTTCACCTCTCCTTAAAATTGAATTTCCTCACTTACGACACTTGTACTTGGGCCACCATTTCGCCTCCTTACTTGTCTTTGTTCGTGATGATTTTCATCATGAGTTACCATCCTAAACTCATGTTTTTATGGTCCCCCACTGGGCCTTTACTGTGTGGCAGCAACATCGAGTCGCCCTTGTTTAGAACATCCAAGTTGAGTCATCGTCACATTCATGGAGTCTATCCCGAGTCCGTTTGTACCCCGCTATAGCCCCCCATCCTTCATTGCTTGGTCTCTCTCTTGTGTCGCATATTATGACCTTCAGTCCCACTGTCCCCTATCCCTTACGATATTGTGTCAGTCGCTGCCATGTCATTCATGCCCTTTATGCTCTAACAAGGGAAGTCATCCACTAGCTACTTAGTCCTCTCCACTTCACTATCATCATTAGTGTCAGTCTGTCCGTCACTCTACTCTTTCCTCTCGTGCCTTAGTTGAAGGTCTCTCCTTGCCTCACCTATGGCGGACCTCCTTCTATCGACATCAGCTCATTCATTCCAAAATCCAGGTCTAGAGGGCGGTGTACCTTGGTTCCAGCTTCCACTCTTGTTTGGCGCCTCGGATCAGGCAAAGGGATACCTCCTTTCCCTTTGACTTGATTGTTTCTCCAGCTTCTTTTAGCATGATCGAGATCCGTATACTTGATGGTTTAGTGATCCAGCAGCAGCTCTTGATGATTCCCCGGGTGTGTGTGAGATGTCTCAACCCTCATGAGGGGGTGGCCCTGCAGGTAGCCCCTCACATGCCCGAATGACCTCTTCATTGCAGCCTTCGATGCAACTCCAGATATTTGATGATGTTGTCCATAGCCACTTGCAGCGCCTCTTCAACTTGCATGTATCAGTCAGATTTTGTGAGCCCTTCCCCATTTACAGGGGGCATTTGGGTTGTATTTGTATCTCATGTACTCAGATATTATTGTACAAGTCCTGGCTGTTATCCTAGGCACAACATGTATGTGGGATTCCTCATTATATTTTTATCTGGCTCATGATTATGCCAGTTGTACTTTATGGTTCGGTCCCTTGTTTACTAGACACACTATTCTATTGTACTTTGTCTCGGCGGGCATAGGTATGCCTCCCCCGCCGCCTTCAGCACAGGTACCCTCTCATAAAAAGAGACTTGTTGCACCTGTGAGTCTTGTCTCCTCAGGGTCTAGTCCTTCAGCACACTATCTACCTCACATTTCTCTCTCTGACATCCCTTTTGTTGTCTAGTGATTGTGTTCTTACAACGTACTTAGGTCATACGATTTGCTCCACGACACTTGCACGGCTGAGAGACTGATAAAACACACCATTTTTTGGTCATCTAACCTATTATCATTAGATGGACGAGTACACCATGTAAGACCAATTTTACCTAAGTAAAATTGCATTCACTATGTTAAAACAGGAAACCCCAAAAGGAAATATTAAACAAACCCATTTTGTTTAATTTTCCTCATGGAATAATTTATTAAACCATAATTTAATTATTATTCCTAGTCATGTTTAACCCAAAAACAAAGAAATTAATTAGATAAACCTTTATTTATCTTATTATTTTCTAGGAATAATTATTTAATCTTATTTAGATAATATTCCTTGTTAAATATGACCAAATCACCCACAAATAATTAAATAATTCATTATTTATTTGATTATCTTTCAACCCTTCCTTACTTCTACTTACCAAGTATTATTTATTTTATTATCTTTCAAGCACTTCCTTAAAAGATAAATAAATCATTTATTTATTTATTTTTGACAAATTAAGGGGATTTGACCCAGTCGAAATACTTTTCCCTCCGATAAATATAATAAAATATTCCATAAAAAGTGGATGTAGGTCTGGTTAACCCATGCACCAAGATCTAGAATGACCCAATATTTTGTTATAAATAGGAGGTTTCCTACCATTCTAACAGTTTTGTTGCCTATTAGATCACTCTGGATCTATACATGATCACCATTTTTACGCCATTTGTTGTGAGAGCTCCTTTGAGTTCCATTCTTTGTGTGGGTTTTCTACACCAATAAGAGAGAGATCTTAGATGCGAATTCTTGAGGACTCCAAGGAGCTTATCCTTTGAGGAGGTGGATACACCTTCTTGTTTTCCTCTCAGGTGCCCGATTAATACAAAAATTCTTTCAAAAATTGTTCTTGTCTTGTCTATTGGTATATGGAGCAAACCCTTATTTTTTCTACTTAATGTCTTTCCATGCATAGATCTGGTTTTTGCAGCTCTTTTCTGTTCAACTAACCACAGATTTGAAGATATTGGCAGCCACTTTTGTTGTTAGGGCTATTAGTTATGCGTAGCTAAAGTGGTCTTTTTTCGTACACTTCGACAAAGGATTCATACTAACAGAATTTCCACATGACAGATCTAGGATTGGAAAAGTAATATTATTTAAAATTGCTGGAAGGAATAAATAATACTGAACCTGCTACTTCTAGCTACTCAGATAAAAAGTAAAAATGAAAAAAAAAGTGAATGAATGATACATTATAGAAGAAACTACAAGTGACATTTATGAATAAACTACAGATACATTTCCCATTTACTAGAAAGCTAAACAAGAAAACCATTATTATCCAAGAGAATTTTGAAGTCACATAACATCTGAAAGGATTCAAGAAGTGATGATTACATTTATACAATATGAAAGTCTGATGCAAAGTACAAACACATCCATCACAGAAAGGATGAGGAAATGTAACTCAGGTTTCCAAATAAATAAATAAATAAATATATATATATATATATATGTATATATATATGTATATATAATTGTCTATATACAACCCATAAATAATGTTGTACATTCTGGATGTTATACAACCATATGTATAAGAATGTATTAAAAAGAAGAAGAAATATCACATACATTCATCAACTGTTAGATGCCAAGTATGGCACTAACACCATAACATAGAAAATACAACATCACCTACCTAAGATAAGTAAAACCTAAACCCTTCTGAGACGGAGAGCCATGGTTTAATAACATAATAAAAATCTCAGGAAAAAGACAATCGGTAAGTATGGGAAGTGACCCTTGAGTTTCATGCAACCTAAAAACTTCAGAATCATACCTCTAAGGAAGAAGAAAATTTGAAATTTAGAATAAGAGCCAAGAAGAATAATAAATTAAAAATATTACTGGGTAAGGGACAAATAGATACCTTACGTGAGCATCTTGTCATGACGTTGCTTATTCCACCTGTTCATTCAAAAACAAGAAATGTTGTGAGTGAAGGGATCCTCTAGCATATAAATATGAAAATAAACAAATGAGAAATCAAAAATATGTAGAAGGTATCAAAATGACCTGTAGGTGGAAGTATGCGAGGATATTCTGTCACCCTCATCTCCTTCAAAGCAAAATTCTTGGCCTTGGAAGAAGATTCAACGTGGGTGGAAAAAACCCACATTATGAATTGAGATCATAAAACAAAATGTTACAGAGAGGGAAAAACTATAATCCAAATTAAATGTACAACATTGCCCCAAAATAAGAAATAGAATAGGGGTAAGAAGGGTTGTGCCAAACCTTGAATGAGGAACTCAAACTCTGTTACAAATTTTCAAAGAAAAAATTTAAATGCTATTTTACACGAAATAGAACAAAAGCTTCCAATACCTCAGCTAACATATCTGATACACCAAATCGAGCCAAAAAACAAATAGGGAGAAGGGCTCCAAATAGAGAAAAACAGTGTAACATATCAAATTAGTAGTGCTTAACCCAACAAATCAGGGGTGGAAGACATATATATAAACCCAGAATATAAATTTTGTACAAATGGTGTACACCTTGAAATAAGGATGCGTGAATAAAACTTACCTCGTATTGGAGGAAAAGGGGTCAGAGGAATTTCAAAGTGAATCCAATGACTTGTCATTGAAATACTGTGAGAAGAGTGAGAAGTCCTTTCCCAAATGACCATGCAGAGAAACAGAGGGATTCCTTCCTGCGTAAGTTAAGAACCCACTATAAGATCGGTATTTCCAATTTAACAAAAATAAAAGACATAAAACAAAGGGAAACTTCAAAACATAGGTTACTTGAGATGTTAATCTTGAGTCTGACCATGCTATGGGGTTTCCATGTAACACAAACAAAATAGAATTTAGGAGTCAACTTGGAAGGTTTAAGAACAATTTCTATTATGCAATTATGCCAAATGAAAACACAGAAAATCATTGTAAAACCCTTACCTTTGAGGCCAATGGAGAAGAAATGATCTGCACAGCACCATTTGTTTCCACAAACAACATGCTAAGCATAGAGAGGGTCGATTTCAATGAGGAATCGAGCTTCCATGGCACTATGGAATAGAGTTGCAGGTTCAATCAATGGAGGCATAGCTCCCTCAGGCCTGACGGTCGCAAACCTCGCAGTGAAAGATCGAAATGAGGAAGAGAAGGGAAGGTAAAACACTTAGGGTTTTATTAACGTATTTGAGTTGTATATATTTCTCCTTTGATCTCAGTCTTTCATCCATGGCATCGAAAAGGGTGAAGGCCACATGAAAGAAAATGGTCTCTGTTACATGGTTAATTATGAGTGAGACATGTCATCGAGGTAGGGTCAACATATTAAGTGCGAAATGGACTTATGAGATGGGTGTTAAGGCCTTCATTCCAAGCCATATTGGGACCATAGCTATCTTTAATATGGGAGAAAGGATATATAGAGTATACCATAGTAGGACTATAGGTATGTGTAACATTAGAGTTAGGTATAGACTATAGGTTAGTATATGTGAAGCTAGGTTAATATATGTAAAGGTAGGTTAACAATATTAAGCTATGAATGTTGCATGTAAATAATTAAAGAGTTAGGACTCCTTCAACTTAGTAAGGATCCAAATTTTTAAGACATTATACGTAAGATTCTTAGTAAATGAGTAATGCTTAGAGAACCATCGTAGCCTTAGAATACATGAAGTTTATTTAAAATGTTAAGATAGTAAAGGAGGGATGCTAATCAGTAAACTAGAAAAGTTAAATGGAAAAAAATAATTGCGGATATGACAAGTGGTATCAGAGCCCAAGTTAAAAAACTGGGCTTATGGACACCAATATTCAATATTCTATTTTCTGGAAAATTTAATTATATGGTTAAAATTTGTTTTACAAAAATGATAAGTTGTATATTATGGTTTATTAATGCTAATGTTTTAATGTGCATCAAATATAAGGTGAAGAAATAATTACAACTATTTTCATGTCAGACAGAGTAGACTTGTAAGTGGAATTGGGGGAGGAGGATATCCCTCTAGATTCCAACACCCAAATGCTAGAAATTATCAAAACATTTCATCAAGAAATGGTTTATACAAGCAATAGAAATGAAAATTTACTACAAGATATGAATGAATAAGAGAGGTTGATAAGAGAATTCTAGATCCAGCCATCACGAGGGAGAGCAAGAAAAACTTAAAAATAAAATAAATAGAAACCACCTCAGAGAAGTCTGAGAGTGGGGAGTAGTCTGGGAAAGAAAACTCTAAGTCCAAAATGAGGAAGGATTTGCAAGAAGAATTCTGCAAGATAAAGCCTACAACCTTTGATGGAGAGAAGGAAGAGGATGTGAAAGCCTCGCTCCTCGATATGGTAAAATAATTTCAAGTATATTAGTACGGAAGAAATCTGAAGGCAAGGTTGGAATTTTACCAATTGCAAGGTAAAGCCACACTCTGCTGGGAGGAGACGAAAATTGTACACTTTATAGATGAAAATACAGTCTCATGGGAAGAATTTCAAGAGAACTTTAAATCCTGATACCTCAGCGAAAGGTATTACGATGACAAAGCTAATGAAGTTCATGAGCTAAGGCTAGGGAAGCTTGGCATTGATGAATTTGTGATGAAGTTCACAAATTTACTTTGCTATGTACCGTCTGTAAGAGAAGAAAAAGTGAAATTACAAATACTTTTAGATTGTTTACCCACAATATACAAAGATATAATTGAGTTTGACAATCCGAATACTATGGATGAAGGTGTTATAAAAGCCCAACTGCGCTATCAAAAATTTAAGGGCCAGAATGACCAGTTGAAAAATTGGAAAAATAAGGAGAAAGGGAAGACTGAAACAAGCTAAAAAAGACCCAAATTATCTTATCTAAAAAATTTTGGTAGAAACTACCTGCAGAAAAGATTAAGTAAAGGTGGAGAAAATCAGCGAGCCCATTCTCACACAGGATCCGAGCCCATGGAAGGGACTAATAAACGAGATGTAGTGGAAAAAACCAAGGAACCTCTGAAATGTTGGGGGTGTGTAGAATCTCACATGTTGCAGGAATGCCCACACAACCACTGTGCTATTCGAAACATTTAAGTAGTGCACGAAGCAACCACATTGAATGATGTTGCTAGAAGCATTCCCTGAATTAGCACCGCATTAGAAGACCGACAGGTTGAACATCAATAAACCATGATTGAAATTGAAGATGTTATTTCTAACCAACCTGCATCTATTTTAATTGATCCTGGAGCTAGTTTAAGCTATATTAAACCACACATAGTGGAAAAAGGTAAATTGCAGACAGAAAAATTTCAGCACTCTTGGCCACTGCAATTGGCTACCAGAACCAGGTAGAAGGTTACCTATAAATTGCATGAGTACCTTATAAATATGAATGGGTATATAACATACATGTATCTAAATATCCTCCCCTTAGGATCTTATGTCTTACTTGTTGGTATGGATTGGTTAGAATAAAAGAAAACAATACTGAAATGTTTAGAAAAAACAATAAATTTCACAAATTCACTAGGACAGACAATTGTAGTAAGAGGAAAACCAAAACTTGTATGTTAGATTTTTTTTTTCATTTTAGTTGAAGTAGACAGCTATAAAGGGTTATCTAGTGTATGTTGTACAAATTGAATATTTGGGGCAACAAGCAGAAAATGAACTTATAGAAAACTTACTAGTGATTAGGGACTTTCACGATGTATTTCCCGAAGAAATCCCTCAGCTTCCCCCTTGGAGAGATAGTTATTGCTCTATTGAGCTAGTACCGGGAGCCACCCCAGTTTCCCAAGCCCCATATAGAATGAGTACACATGAACTGTTAGAATTAAAACTATAGTTATATAAACTATCGAATAAATGATATATGAGACCAAATCTTTCGCCGTGGGGAGTGTCGGTTTTATTTGTCAAGGAAAACGATGGTACCCTAAGGATGTGTATAGAATACTGACAATTAAATAAGTTAACCATAAAAAATCAGTACCCCCTACCACGATATTCTGGTGTACTGTAAGAACGGATAGCAACACCAGGAACACCTTCGAATAGTGCTCGAAAATCTAAGAGAACACCAACTATATGAAAAACTTAGTAAGTGTGAGTCTTACAAACCGAAGATTCAATATCTGGGACGTGTTATTTCCAAAGAAGGGTTGGCGGTAGATCCAGAAAAAGTACAAGAAATTTTAAATTGGCTCATACCCACATATGTACTAGTAATTCGTTCATTCATGGGTATTGTCGAATATTATCGTAGATTTGTGGAGGTATTTTTTTCATTAGCTTATCATATTACCTCTTTTCAAAAAAAAAGTGTGAAGTTTGAGTGGACAACCAAGTGGCAAGAAAACTTTGAGGAGCTAAAATAAAAATAAACTACTTCTCCCATCCTAAAAATTTGTGATCTAGCAAAGGACATTATTGTGTGCACTGATTCTTAAATAGAAAGAATGAGAGAATTATTACTGCAAGACAATGCGGTGATAGCCTATGAGTCTAGAAAATTGTAAAACATGGGAAAAATTATGTAGTTTATGACTTAGAATTATTTGTTGTCATACATGCATTAAAAATGTGGTGACATTGTCTGTTGGGTAAGAAATTTGCATTGATGACTCACCATATGCGTTTGAAATATTTCTTTACTTAGCCATATTTGAATTCAAGGCAAGTGAGATGGTTAGCTTTCCTTAGTGAATTTATGATGCCTTAAGTAGAAACTCTCATAAAATTTTGTCTTACATAGATAATAATAGATTCAAGAAGTTCTGTCACAAGACCCCCAATATTTGGAATTCCAGAAAAAAAATACAGCAATCCGAAATCTTAGGATATGCCATTAATCCAAAAGGATTAATCATAAGGTTGTATATTCCTAACATAACTACTTTGAAGTAGATGATTATGTGTTAATAACATAAATGTAATGTTCCAATTTTTTCTTGAATAAATTGGAACATTAATTTTTGTCTAAATTCATTTAGGAGATGAATAATTGGGTAAGGAGGCCCAATGACAATAAAAACATAAATAAAATCCCTCTAGTATGGAAATGGATCAGCCATGGAACCAGATTTCACACCCTCATGTGTGAAAGGAGATATTTGCAAAGAGGGTTGACCATGTCAACCAGCACAGGATATGAGGTGGAAAGCACTACATGGGACAACGTAGGAGGGAAGCTTCTAGAGGAAGGGAAACCCTAATTCAAATTAGGGCCCATGGAGAGCCTTCACTTGCTATATATGGAGAGGAGGAGAGCCATTGCCATTCATGCATATGTTTATGATTTCATGTCTATTCAGACATTGAGCATTCTTTGCTGTTTAGCAAGAATTGCTGGGAAATTCCTGTTTAGGATTTCCTCACCTGCTTGAGAGGCCTCTTGAAGGTTGGTTCTTCATTTTCCACATATCTTGGCTTAAGGCCAAAGCATCCTCCTCCAGGACAACGTTATTGCTACAACAACATAATACTGTGTTGTAGGGTGTTGTAGTGGAGACTTCACAACACCTCTTCCATCGCTTTTTTTTTAGAGAAAGAGTCTTTCATTTCATTGGGAGATCAGTTTGGAAGAATTGGAGCTGATTTGTAGATCTTGGCACTTGGCCATAGTGTTCTATTCCACTCACTTTGCAGTCCCTCTTAGTGACTGCGTTATTATCATGGTGTATCCACAGTGAGGGTTTGCAGATTGATTTAAGGGTGAGATCTCAAGTGTAAGGATCAGCCTTCCACTTAGGAGATCCATTGGAGGAGGTCTACTTCAGTTTGTTCATCATCTTCAGCCTTCTCTATTGAGTTCCAGATTTGAGTTTCAACAGCTTCCTGGCAACTCCGACATCTTTTCCATTTTGTATATTTCAGCCAATCCCTTGGAGGATTGATGTATTTTTGCTTCTAAGGGTTAAAGCTTTACTCCCCTAGTGTATTTGAGCCATATATTGTCATATCTTTTAGTTATTATGTGATATGGAGCAGTCCCTCTTATAAACTGCATCCTCATAGCCAAGGGTTTCATATTTACATCTATATTTCTTCATTTCCATGTACTTGTATTGTTGAGGCTTACATTGCCTTTCTTGAGAGGTTATTTCCTCAAGGCTTGTACTCTCTTTTGCTGCTATAACATTATTCTTGGATATATGTTCATCTTCTTGTGTAACAACTCCTAATATAACGCTTTCTTTTCATGGTATGCTCATGTATGTGTTTGCATATTGTTGTAGCTATCTTTTGAGTGGGATTCTTTAAGAAGCTCTATAGACAGAGTCTGAAAAGGGCCAGATAACCTCCGGATCTCACACTTCCTTGAGAAGGTGACACATCTGGTAAATTCCCCTTGAGTCAATCTCTGGAATAAATTTTTGATTGCTGACATTCCTGAAAAAGGAACATTACAGCGGTATTAGAGCTTCGAACTTGGCTCAGCCTGTGAAGTTCGAATATCAGAGAAAATTTCTTGGCTCAGCCTGTGAGTCTTTACCAAGAAGATCAGAATGTTGAAGAAGATGAGTTTATTCTCATCAATGTTCAGAACCAAAGGAGACCTCTCCAAGGAGGTCAAGAAGATTGAAGAAGAAGAAGAGGAAGTACCATGCACTTCCTATTCTCATAAAGAAGAAGACATTGAGCATGGAAGACACTTGGATTATCAGATTCTAAGTGATTACCTTGTTGAGTGTAAATCTCAACCTAGAGCCTTCAAGGAGACTCTAGATTTTCCTCATTTCATCCAGCTGAAGGAAGAGAAGAGACCATGTAGCAAAAGAGAAATCAAAGGCAATAGATTCTTGTTGCCTACTTTTGATGGGTTATCTACAGCAAAAGATTGGGTCAGAAAGTTGGAGGCATTTTTCTTACTACATCTTGTAGTTGAGAAAGAAGCTGTTTAAATCTCAGCGCTGCACTTGAAGGGTGAAGCCTATGTTTGGTGGATCAGCCACAGTAAGCCATGAAAGGGTGAGTAATTTTGCAAATTTCATCCAAGGGTTGATCAAAACCTTTGATGATGAAGGGGCAAAGAAAGAAAATATCACACGACATCTTGAGGAGGCTTGTGATAACAATGTCACACTTATAGAGGAGCAGCCACATGCATCAATAGTTGGAGCAGCCAACACTTTGGAGGAAGGAACTCTTGTAACCCTACAAGAAGTTCCAAATTCACATCAAGGTATGAAAATATTTCCACATTCCATTGTTGCAGCAAATTATTTTGATCAACGTGGAGATTTACTTTTGCATGACCAAGGGTAAAATCCCATTGCTACTATAGAGAGGCTTGGTTGCACTGTGATGTGAAACATGGAAACACTCAAGAAGGAATCAAACCATCAATCTCATGAGCCATTGTTGGGTTGTACATCACATTGGAGGTTGGGGTTTGAAGCCTTGAAGGATGATGGTAGACATCTTGCAGTGAGAAACCCTTTCTCCATTCAAGATGACACTTTCTCAATGAGCTCCTCTCCGCTCAAAGAGAAACCTCGACTTTCAGATCCAAGACCTCATTGGTTTTGGAAGACTATTGATAAAAGGGAGGTCTCAAGGAGAGATCTCATTGGAGGTGCACTTCAACACACCATGGAGTGCAATGTTTTTCTTCCTTTCTCACAAGAACAGATAGAAGATGAAGGACATCTTAGGATGGATAACATCTCTCATGCTTGTGTTGGACATCCCTTGAGCCATACACATAATGATGGGAGGTTTTTTCCTACCACCTATTTGAGTCTTGATAGGGTCTCATTGATCCTTGAGAAGCTTTCATTGCAAAATCCCATGAAGTGCAAAGACAGGAATTTGATTTGGGAGGATGGTAGCCCTCATGGGAGGAGTACCAAGATGAGGAGAAGAAGGAGGAATCCGCAAGTGATTGAGTGGATGTGGTTGATGAGCAAGGAGCTAGGGGGCTTCTTGCAGATCTATGATATCGGGCAACAAGAGGCTTGGCTGCGTTGGTTACTCTTGAAAGAGTTTAGCCATCACTTGGAAAATGCTCTTCCTAAGAGTAAAAGGATGGATAATTGCATCATTAAGTAGCATAGAGTATGGATGGATGGTGTTGATATGATACTCATATCATTCATTATGTCTTCATCACATGATCGGTATGATGGAGGTATGGAGAGGAAGAAAAATGTTTTGTTGCTTTTCTTGTCTCTAGGAGAGAAAGAGCATATTTTCTCTCACACTTTGCATGATGTTGCAGGAGGAGGAGATGGAATTATCTCCTTGATATTTGATGATGATTGGGAAGCACTTCCATCTTGGGAGGTATCCCATATTTATTGCAGCATTATTAGAGGAATCTTTGACAAGGAGCATGTCAAAGAACAGAGTTTGGTATTGACAGGGGCTTATTTGCATAATCTCACAGCGTTGTCACCTTGGAGCAGAGATTTATGGATGAAATGTTCCCAGCGGAAGTGTGGTGGATCCATAACCCACAGGTCCCAGGATCATTTCATATTTGTTGCACTTGATGAACAAAGAGGAGGTAATGATGATAGAAGCATCTATCACTATGTCATATTCTTCTTGACTTGGGTTTCCAAGCATGAGGAGGATTATCTTCTTGTAGCACATGGTTCATTTTTCTTCATAGCATGTCAACACACTATGGAGGACTCATTTATGGACCCATGTACCATCTTAATTCCAGCATATGGTGAGAATTTTTTACATACATTCATTTATTTTCACACTCTTACCATTCGTATGCAGTGCATTGCTTCACAAGAGGGCAAGCTTATCACATTGCTCCATGAGTTTTATTGGGCCAATCTACATGATGGAGGAAACCATCTCTTTTGTGGCCTTGGGAAAATGTTTTATCATAACATGTATGTTTGGTTTCTGCAATATAGCATGTATCATATAAAGACATGCATAATTAACCATGTAAAAAGAAACATTTTTCCATGTACTTTTATCAAGTAACAACTTGTAAAACTGCGCTGTCACTACTAGGAAAGCTGTTGGTACCTTCTTGCATCACTTGTAACCTTTAGCATTTTCTTCATTTTTCTACTGATAATGTCTTCATTCACTGATATAGATCAGATTTTTATGGGAGGCATGATTATCAGGGAGACACATGAGTTGGATGTGTCCTTGAGTGGGAAGAATTCTCACAATTTCTGCACTACATGTTCTAATGGGAACATGGGAGGAGTTATGGCCACCACTACTACATGTGTGTTATCTTTTGAGGTGGATCATGAACTTGATAATAATCCATTTTACAGCCATGGGAAAGTTTTTGGTCTTGTATTATTGCTATATTCAGCCATTTATTCCTTAGTAGATGTGATGGATTTTGTATGTCACTTGCCATGTACCCTTCTGATATTACAGTGGATGAAACTTCATTGTATCCTTGTGAGAAATTGTTTGCCTCATGTATCATTATGTAAAACCTTCAGAAAAATTCTCATTAGGATGTTCTATGATTAACTTGTCCTATTCATCATGGATGGAGCATGTTGGGCCAGCTTGTTCTTCATTGTTGGAGGAGCATTCTTTGGAGAATTGTTCTTCACTTTGCCGTTTGAGGGCAATAATTTTGCAGCCCAAGATCAGCATACACTCTAAAATTGTCATGATTGGAGAGGAGGAAAACATGGGGTAAGCTATGATTCTTTACAAGTTCATATTTTCATCCCACCTTCATTTCCGGAGCTTGAGGTGGAAGGAGATTTTCAGGAGTTGTCTTGTTGGGAGGTGGCTCATTTTTTTTGGATGATTTCTTGGGGATGGAGGATCCACATCAGGGAGATGTTCCTCATAATATTTTATACTCCACTCCTTGAGTGGAGACCTTCCAGTTATGTCCTTGCAGTTGCTTGGGGAAAAGCAACATTTGGGAGGAGAGGACTGTAATGTTCCAAATTTTTCTTCAGTAAATTGCAGCATTAATTTTTGTCTAAATTCATTTAGGAGATGAATAATTAGGTAAGGAGGCCCAATGAAAATAAAAACATAAATAAAATCCCTCTAGTATGGAAAGGAATCAGCCATGGAACCATATTTCACACCCTTATGTGTGAAAGGAGATATATGTAAAGAGGTTTGACCAAGTCAACCAGTGCAGGATATGAGGTGGAAAGCACTACATGGGACAATGTAGGAGGGAAGCTTCTAGAGGAAGGGAAACCCTAATTATAAGTAGGGCCCATGGAGAACCTTCACTTGCTATATATGGAGAGGAGGAGATCCATTGCCATTCATGAATATGTTTATGATTTCCTGTCTATTCAGACATTGAGCATTCTTTGCTATTTAGCAAGAATTGCTGGGAAATTCCTGTTTAGGATTTCCTCACATTCTTGACAGGCCTCTTAAAGGTTGGTTCTTCATTTTCCACATATCTTGGCTTAAGGCCAAAGCATCCTCCTCCAGGACAGCATTATTTCTGCAACAACATAATACTGTGTTGTAGGGTGTTGTAGTGGAGACTTCACAACACCTCTTCCATTGCTTGTTTTTCAGAGAAAGAGTCTTTCATATCTTTGGGAGATCAGTTTGGAAGCATTGGAGCTGATTTGTAGATCTTGGCACTTGGTCATAGTGTTCTATTCCACTCACTACGCAGTCCCTCTTAGTGATTGTGTTATTCTCATGGTGTATCTGCTGTGAGGGTTTGCAGATTGATTTGAGGGTGAGATCTCAAGTGTAACGATCAACCTTCCACCTAGGAGATCCATTGGAGGAGGTCTACTTCAGATTTTCCATCATCTTCAGCCTTCTCTATTGAGTTCCATATTTGAGTTGCAGCAGCTGCCCAACAACTCCGACATTTTTTCCATTTTGTATATTTCAGCCAATCCCTTGGAGGATTGATGTATTTTTACTTCTAAGGGTTAGAGCTTTGCTCCCCTAGTGTATTTGAGCCATATATTGTCATATATTTCAGTTATTATGTGATGTGGAGCAATACCTCTTATAAACTGCATCCTCATAGCCAAGGGTTTCATATTTTGAGCTGTATTTCTTCATTTCCATGTATTTTTATTGTTGAGGCTTACATTGCCTTTCTTGAGAGGTTATTTCCTCAAGGCTTGTACTCTCTTTTTCTTCTATAACATTAATCTTGGCTATATGTTCATCTTCTTGTCTCATAGCTCATAATATAACGTTGTTTCTTCATAATATTCCCATGTATGTGTTTGCATATTGTTGTAGCTCACTTTTGAGTGGGATTCTTCAAGAAGCTCTATAGACAGAGTCTGAAAAGGGCCAGATAGCCTCCAGATCTCACACTTCCTTCAGAAGGTGACACATTCAGAAAAATTCCCCTTCAGTCAAACTTTGGAATAGATTTCTGATTGCTGACATTCTTGAAAAGGGAACATTACAATAAGAGACCGTATTCTGGTCATTCGAGTTACCAAAAGATGGTGACAGCATTGCGAAGAAAAAATATTTTTTCCCGGAATGAAGAAAGAAACAGTTGATTTCCTAGAAAGATGTGTGGAGTGTCAATGGGTCAAACTAGAGCATCAACATCCCGCAGGGTTGCTAAACCCCCTTCCTATTCCATAATGGAAGTGAGCAGTGATGTCCATGGATTTGATCACAGGAATACCCCAGACTAAGTATCAACATGACTGAATTATGGTAGTGGTAGACATGCTAAAAAAGGGTGCACACTTTATTCCAGTGCAATCTACCTTTGGGGCAGAACGAGTAGCCAATGTGCTTATGAAGGAAATTTTTAAACTTCATGGGATACCATAGATGATCATCTCTGATAGGGATGCAAATTTCACATCCACCTTCTATAAGACATGGTTTTGGGGGATGGTAACAAAACTAAATTTTAGCACAACTTATCATCCCCAGAACAACAGGGAGACTAAAAGGACAAATTAAATACTAGAGGACATGCTTCACATATATGTAATCGACAGAACCACTAGATGGGATGATTTTCTACATTTAGCATAATTTTCATACAAAAAAAACCATCAAATATCTATTAATATGAGTCCATTAGAGGATTTATATGATAGGAAATTCCATACTCCACTTAGTTGGAGTCAACTAGAGGATAAAATGGTACGAGGACCTGAGACATTGCATGAAATGGAACAGAGAGTACATCGAATTCAACAAAGCATCAAAGAAGCTCAAGACTACTAGAAGAGCTATGCAAATAAGAAAATAATACACAAATAATTTAAGATTAAGGATCATGTGTACTTGAGGATAAAACCTCACAAGAGTACCCTTCACACCCACAATTGTGCAATGATAGCACCACGCTATTACAACCCCTTTGAGGTTTTGGAAAGAATGGGACCAGTAGTATATAAACTGGCTCGACCTAGCTATGTTAGATTTCATAATGTTTTTCATGTGTCATTATTGAAAAAATATGTTCATGATCCTTCACACATGGTTGACTGGACTTTGATACAAGTGGAAAACGAAGGGGAATTTCTTCCAAAACCACTTTGTATATTGGGACAAGAAGAAACCGTGCTTTGGAATAGAACAATAGCTCGGGTGAAAGAGCGGTGGAAGCACTTTACACCTGAAGAAGCTAGATGGGATTGAGAAGAAATAATGAATGAAGCATTCTCAGTATTGTTCAAAGAATAACAAGAGTTGTCTGCTAACACCGATGACAATGTTTTTTTTTAGGGTGGTACTATGTAATGCCCCTGATTTAGAACTCTTATGTTTATGTAAATAGGAAAAAGGATATGTTTACCTATGGAAAACTTATGATGTTGGTGGAAATATTTTAATTAATAAATATTTATGAAAACTATGACGATTTTGTAGAGACAGAGTAATAGAGATCATGAAATTCTTATCCATGAGGATAGGATAGAATTTCATACTTTCCCAAATTCTCCAAAAAATTCCTTTGGAGAAAAATAAAAATAAATATTAAATTAGATAGAATAAAATATCAAATAAATCACCAGTAAAGAGAAAAGTTACTCGGAAGAGGTAAGAAGAACAACGTTGAGGAAAATTGAGTTTTAAAGAAAACTTTTGTGGAAAAAACAAAAGTAAAGCCTATATTATAGGAAACAAAACCCCAAAATAACAAGACACCATTATGGAAACCTACTGGGGAAAGTGGGCTTAAAAGCTCCATCACTAGTGTGATAAGAGGTTATCAACACCGGGGAAAATTGATCTCTACTCAGGGGAGAGCTCCGAGGAGAAGCTTGTGGTTGAGAGGACAATTCATCTTTACAAGTTGGTATGCAACATTTAGAAATGTTATATTTAATTTCTTTTGTTTCTAATAGGTTAGGAGTGTCAGCTTCTCTAAGTTAATAGATAGATTCTGCTTTGTAATAAGGGATTAATGTGATATTAAACCAAGTTGGAATAATGGTGTAGTTTAGTCTCATATGCTTTGTCAATACTCTGTTATGTATAGTGTCAATACTTTTTTTTGTACAGTGTCAATACTTTTTTTTGTACAGTGTCAATACTCGGTTATGTACAATGTCAATATTGTGTTTTGTACAGTGTCAATAATATGTTATGCACAGTGTCGATACTGTGTTATGTACAATATACTAATGTACTGTATATGTATACATTTACAATATGTTTAATTATAAACCAATAAAGGGTTATGATTATAGGGTAAACACATTCTACCTATTCATATATGAGCAGAAGTAAAATAAACAAGATAGCCTTTAGAAACTAAGTTAAACAAAATCTATTTCTAGAATGATGAGAAAAAAACTGAAAACTTAGAGACTATGATAAGACAAATATAACATTGGAAAAGTAATATTATTTGAAATTTCTAGAAGGAATAAATAATACTGAACCTGCTACTTCTAGTTACTGACATAAAAAAAAATTTAATGCATGATACAGTATTGAAGAAACTGGAAGTGGAATTTATGAATAAACTGTAGATACGTTTACCATTTACTAGAAATCTAAACAAGCAAACCATTATTATCACAGAGAATTCTGAGGTCACGTAACATCTCAAAGGATTCAAAAACTCATCATTATATTTAAATAGTCTGAAATTCTGATGCAAAGTTGATCTAGATTTTATGCAGGAATGCAATAGATTACACATATACCCATAGATACAGAGATGTAGTGGAATGAATGCTTCATTTTATTATAAAACAAATGACTGAAGTAAACAGCTAGGGCGCTGGTAGGCGTATCTCTGAGAAGACATGTGGCGGCTATAGGCCTTTGAAATATGTTACAATGCGAAATAATGGAAATGAGCGAGCAAGGGCACTGGTAGCGTATCCATGAGAAGATATGTGATGGCTACAAGCCTCCCCACTGTGTTATAGAACTGAAATGATGGGAACAAGCGAGCTAGGGCACTGGTAACACTTATCTCTGAGAAGAGATGTATCGGCTACCAACCCCCTGAACTGTGTTACAATGAGGATCAGAGGCCTATTTATTGTTGAGAAACAATGTAAAACCTGAAACATCCAAAACTCTAACCGTAGGAGATGAAGTACTGAAACTGTGGAACCCGTTTGGGTAAGTTGGTGTTTCAATTTCCTGGGGACGTAACTTTGGCATCTGACCTCCATTTGACGTGCTAAATATATTATTGGAAAGATCTATCTGAGGACTACAAAATTTGATTTAGCAACATTGGTCTGGTCATATATCAATTTTGCTCCCCATTTTCCCAAAAAAACGTCGTTTAGGGCCTCAAAACAGCTCTGGAAGTTCAGGACCCGAAAAACTGCTATAAATAGTAAGTTGTGTTGAAACTTACAAACTAAAATAACTGATGGTGGGGGTTCAAATGGACTCAGTGGGTGACCACCAATATCCACCTGGATCATTAAGTCCCCAAAACGGCTCCCACAGTGCAAGACCCGAAAACCTGCTAAAAATAGTAAGTTGTGCTGAAGCTGAAAAACTAAAAGAATTGATGCTACGGGTCCAAATGGAATAGATGGGCGGCCACCGATATCCACCTAGATAAAAAGTACATATCCATCCATCATATAAAGGATGAGGAAACATAACTCACGTTTCCATATATATATATATAGATACAACCCATAAATAACGGTCTACAATCTGGATGTTAGAGAACCATCTATATAAGACTATGTTAAAAATAAGAAAACATATTACATGTGTTCATCAATTGTTATAAGCCAAGTATGCCAGTGACACCATAAAATAGAGCCATCACCTACCTAAGCTAGTAAAACTCAAATCCTTGCGAGAAGGAGAGCCATGGCAGAACAACGTTCTACCAACTTGAGGAAGAAGAAATTTGGTAAGTATGGGCAATGAAACTTGAGTTTCATGCAACCTAAAGAATTCAAAATGATACATGTAAGGAAGAAGAAAATGTGAAATTTAGAATAAGAGCCAAGGATAATAATAAATTAAAAATCTTATTGTGTAAGGGAAAGATAGATACCTTACTTGAGCACATTGTCACGAGGCTTCTTATTCCACCTGTGCATTCAAAACGAAGGAAAAATTTGAGTGAAGGGATCCTCTAACATATAGATATGAAAATAAAAAAAATGATAAATCCAAAGATTGGATAAGTTATCAAAATGACCTGTAGGTGGAAGGATGCGAGGATATGATGTCACCCTCATCTCCTTCGAAAACACATTCTCGGTCTAAGCAAAAGATTCAACCTGGGTGGAAACAACCCACATTATAAATTTAAATAAGAAAATAAAATGTTATGCAGAGGGGAAAAATATAGTCCAAATTAAATGTACAACAATGCCCCCAAAAAAGAAATAGAATAGGGGTAATAAGGGTTGTGCCAAACCTTCAATTAGGAACTCAAAATACATTACTCATTTGAAAATAAAATATTTAAATGTGATTTTACAAAAAATAGAAATGATGCTTCCAATACCTCAGTTAACATATAAGATACACCAAAATCGACCCAGAAAGAAAATAGGGGGTAGGACTCGAAATTAAAAAAAAAACGTAACATATCAAATGTGTAATGCTTAACCCCATAATTTAGGGGTGGAAGACATATATATAAACCCAAAATATAAATGTTGTACAAATGGTGTAAACCCTGAAACAAGTATGCATAAAGAAAACTTATCTCGTATAGGAAGAAAAAGGGTCATAGGACTTTCAAACGTAATGAATTGTCACTTAAACTTTGTGAAAAGAGTGAGAAGACTTTACCCAAATGACCATGCAAAGAATCAGATGTATTCATTCTTGTGTAAGTTAATAACCCACTGTGAGATGGGTATTTTAATTTAACAAAAATCCAAGACATAAAATAGAGGGAAAATGCAAAACAGAGGTTACCTGAGATTTTAATGTCGGGTCTGACCACGCTATGGGGTTTTCGTGCAACACAAAAAAAACAGAATTTAGGAATCAACATGGATAATTTGAGAAAAATTATCAGTATGCAATTATTTGAAAATAAAACAAAGAAAAATCATTGTAAAAAAACTTAACTTTGAGGCCAATGGCGAAGAAATTCTCTACACAGTGCAATTTTTTTCCACATCCAACATTATAAGCACAGAGAGGGTTGATTTTGAGGAGGAATCAATCTTTCATGGCACTCTCGAATCGAGTTTCAGGTTCAAGAAATGGTGGCATAGCTCCCTCTGGCCTGACGGCCACAAACCTCATAGTGAAAGATCAAAATGAGGAAGAGAAGGGTAGGTAAAACCCTTAGGATTTTCTTAATGTATATGAGTCATAGATCTTTCTTATTTGATCTTAGTCGTTCATTCGTGGCATTGATAAGGGTGAAGGCCATGTGAGAGCACATTGTCTCTACCACATGGTTAATTCTGAGCGAGACATGTCATCGAGGTAGGGTCAACATACAAAGTGTGAAATGGAATTATGAGATGGGTGTTAAAGCCTTTATTCCAAACCATAGTAGGACCATATCTATGTTTAATATGGGAATAAGGGTATATAGAGTATACCATAGTAGGACTTAGGTATGTGTAGCATTGGATTTAGGTATAGACTATAGGTTAGTATATGTGAAGCTAGGTTAATGTATGCAAAGGTAGGTTAAGAATATTAACCGATGAATTTTGCATGTAAATAATTAAAGAGTTAGGATTCCTTGAACTTAGTAAGGATCTAACTTGCTAAGGAATTATACGTAAGAGTCTTAGTTAATGAGTAATGATTATAGAACCATCGTAGCCTTAGCATACATGAATTTTATTTAAAATTTTAAGATGGTAAAGGAGTAATGACAATCATTAAACGAGAAAAATTACATGGAAAAAAACAATCCGGGGACATGACATGGGGTGATTGGATGAAAGAAATATTTGGTTCAGCCTAATATATGGTTGGGTGGTACATGGAAGTGCCTAACATGGTTGGATTTTGCATATGTTAATAAAATATATTTTCTTCTTTTCTTCTATCTATAAATTTACTTATTATTGGGTGGATTTAATGGTTGTTATATCATTGTTATTTTGTTGGTTATATGCTAGTTGTAGGCATGGTTTATGAGAGACATTGGTTATTGCTCTCATCATGTTTTGAGTAGTAAATGAAATGTTAATGAATATATGACCTAATAGATGATAATGCAACTATTGTGAGAAGGTATTATACCTTCCTCACGAATGATAGATAATTATGACGTCCATATGTTCAGATGTGTTTATATGACCTGTACATTACATATTTACGATGTGTTTGACAAAATTGGTGTCATGGTTAGGACGGATATCATTATTTCCTTGTTAAAGTTTCGAATTAGAGGTCTTGTATTCTTGTTAGTTATTAATTCTAATAATTTAATCAAGTTATTGGTAAAGGCTTTAGTCCTAGCCCTCAAAAGTGGCTACAAATTCGGAGTTTATGGCACAAAACTTCCTTAAAAATACTCTAGTCACATGGAGGCCTTGCTGTGGGAGTGACTCTAGGGTTTCCTTTGCTTAGAGGGATTATCATGGGAGTAACTAGGGATGTATTTCAGCTAACAAACAATCTAAATCAAGGGTTGGGCACGTGGAGTGGTTGGTTAATCCTTGGGGTCCTATAGCTCATGAGGAAGATTAGTGTGGTTTTTGTTGTGTCGATTCCACTTCCTTAACCGCACATGGTGAATTAACAAAAATTATGCATGCATGTGGTTATTTGTTAATTCCTTAAAATTAAGAGAAATAATTTATTTTTTTGAGCTCCCATGAAAATCCTTCTCCACTTATATGAATCTTTTTTGTTCATTCAAATCCACTTATGGCCAAATTCAAAATCCTATGGATCTCCTTTTTCAATATAATAGTGTTTCATATACCAAGTGTGAAACCATTAAATCTTTCAATATTTATTTCATGAGGTTGTATAGTTAAATTCCATAGATCATGAGGCAACAAATTCAGGTGGCCATCATTACTAGCCCCTTTCTTACAATGACGTTACAATAAAAATTGATATAAGACAGGATCCACTCTTCACATATGGTTGGAATAAAAATAGAAGTTATATCGTAGAGATCTTGTGCGATAAATCAATCTGACCTAACTTCCATTCTTCAACTCATGCAAGACATGAGTGACATAATAATTCCTTTTAACAAGGCCATAATGCAACCTCATTCAAAAACTTCTATTTTAGTAGCCATTATAAATCCTTCTCATTCATATCATCCTAATGCCCTATTGTCACAAACATGGCACAACCTTTATAAGGATTACCATGAGGAGAATATATGTGATATTAAGAAGAGTTTGAAAGTGAGAGTCTTACTAAAAGAACTCATCATGTGGTTGTTACCCTAATTTGGTCAAATGATAATGAAGACATGATGGTTGAAATCAAGAGTGTTTATAATTCCAAAAATAAACTATATAAGGAGGGTAATAAACCAAAAACCTCAGATTTCATCACATCACATCTCAATGTAGATTCTTCCAACTCTTCCCCTTTGATCACTTCTCATTTCAATATTTTAAAGAATATTTCTAGCATTAAGGTTGTTGCTACATTTCTTTACATGACCACAATTCCTAAAGAAAAATAAAACTTGAAAAACTTTCTTGAAAATGTGTGCTCTTATTAATTTCCTCTAGAGCCATCCCTAAGAGGAGAAGATAGAATTTTTTTTTTATAACAAATTTGGTTACTATTTATATTAAAAAAAAAAGTGGGGAGTGAAATATCCATTACACCCTAGTTGTGAAGTATAATGTCAAGGGGTGATTTGGTAAATACCGAACCTCCTACACGCTGAATATTTCTACTATGTTGCTTATCCGATTCTTTGTAAATTCTAACAAAATGAAATAACATAATTGCAAATTTAAAAGACATGGTACTTGAAGTCACATATGGAGGATTGAATACTAATTCTTATTTCCTTTTCGAGATTTTGATTTGTTCGTGGTGCCATGATTGTTGTCCAGGTTGGAATTCGGAACATTGTTGGAGCTTAAGCTCTAGAAAATTCGTTTATCCACCATGTAGCGCAGGATTTCCAAGGATTCTTCAATGTGCACACAGTGGTTGTTAACTCCCCTCAACTGCACTGAGAGGGATTGAACTTGGTGTTGGAGGAAGTTGGTGTCTGCTTGTTGTTTATCCTGCATTATCTTCAACTGGGCTTTGATCAAATCCATCTCCGCTTGCAGGTCAGACCAGTGGAAGCAGTTCTTGTTCCACATATTGACTATAGAGGGGGAGCACGAGAGAAAAATTGTGGAAGTGAGGGGTTGAGGAAGCAAACAAACTGTTAGATAGATAATGACGGAATCCCAGGGACAAAGGGACATATTTCTCCAAGGAAATAGCTAAGTGGCTGAGTGAGTGCATTGCAACAATGAATGGTGGATTGTGAAGGAAGGGGAAGAGGGATAAATATGAAGGGAGGGAGCAGAGGGCAGGCTGAGGATGAGGGAAGGTGTTACACAGTACGTTTTCATCGTCCCTGCAATCCCCATCCCAAATATTGTAGGACCATTTTCATGACTTATGTGTATTTTAATACCTTGCTAAAAGTGTCACTGCATCCCTTGTCATGTCAAGAACATTTTCTCTGTTGATCATTCCTAAAGCAGACTCAAAAACATATCATTTTGGCTCGGTGCTAGTAGGAATTTATGGACTCATTCCCATAGAGAAATTAACACTGGGCCCCACGCCCATTGGTGCTCTGTCTCGGTGGGGCACCTGCGCGAGCTATTTTTGGAAAGTTTTTTTAAAATAGAAATGAAGTTTCCATGCCTAACCACTTCATGAGCAGAGTCATCATAGTTTGTTCGAATGAATAGTGTCGAATTCCTCCTTTTGGCTTATTGTTTCCAATAATTGTGTAACTCCCCAAAGGGATATGATCTCTCTTCCACCTTATGAGGGATCCCAAACCTCCTCCTCCTCTCCTATAAATACTTCCTTCTAACATGGTTTCAGCTAGATGAACAATCCTTAATATAGCTGGTGTGGAGAATAAGGTAGAGAGGAATCCATTATTGAGAGAGAGTTTAGGCCCCTTTCCTCACCAAGTCCAATCCCTGAAGAATACTTGAGACACGCTTGACTGAACCCGTCGAAGGAGGCTGCAACATGAAGGCATTAAGTTTGTAAAATTATTTTCTCTATCATTAATACATGATTGGTTTTTTGGTTCCAATTTTGTGTTCGATCATATGAAAAATGTTTGATTCTCCTTGACCAATGAAATAGCTGTAAGTGAGAGTATGTTTTCGTATGCTATCACCGCTCACTTGATCCTTGTGAAGGTACACAAGCATTATTAATGAAGGACCATGACATTTGAAGATAGATATTAGAGGATCATCGCTGCAAACTACAACAAGAGTGTTGGACCAAGGTAGGTCATCTATCTCAACTCATTTTCATTTATAAGCTAGAATTTTGAAAGTCCAACTTGTTCCCTCATTGCTAGACCCACTCTAGGGCTAGAGGGATTTATTGTTTCCGCAGAGGGGATTTACCTTCTCAACAAATTGGCGACTTCACTAGGGATCAGTGTGTTTTTCGTCTCTCATTGTTCGCCTACTATTTTTCTTACCTGTTCGAATTTGGTCGTATTACTGCTTTTCTACTTTTTTTTCCTATCTGACTGTTTCCATCCATCACACTCAGTCCTAGAGTGTGATGTATGACCTTTTCTCAATGGATTTTTTCCTTTTCTGTAGTTTTCTGGCTTGATGTTGTTATTGCTTGAACGTTCGCACTGATTAGCATTTGTTTCCTTTTTCAAAAGCATTCCATCCTCTATTTAGCGCAGATTATAGCTTGATAGATGCGCCAAATCCTGTAGGTTCATATTTTGGCATTTCTCCTGATTTTTTTCAGTGTGTCTTGCCTCTAAGTTGGATTTTCCTCTTTAAATTATTCCACTAGAATTTCTTTGACTCTCTTGTCTCGTTCTTTTCAGCTATTTTCCCCTCATCTGATCAGTCAATTTTGTCATCCTAGGGTTTCTAGGTGTCTTCTGCCACTTATTCGGCTACCTCCTCACTGAACCTTCTGAGTTAAGTTTGAGTCAGTTTTTTATTTATCTTTTTAGCTTGTTTATTGATTGCCTTATTTTTTCTTTCGGTTCTACATGTCATTGGGTCGTTCAATAGTCATCTTGGTGTTTGTTTAGCTCTCCATATGTCACCCTGAGCATAGATTACATTGCTCACTGAATCGGTTTGAAAGCCCTCTTTTTGCATGAAGGAATGCGTCTCTATTTTGAGTGTGTTTGACATTTTTGTTGGATTGATCTATTTTTTTTATATCCTTTCATTCAAATTGCTAAAAACTAGTGTCTATTTTTTATTTTAGTATAGTAGTGAATTTTTCTTCTCATTCATCTAAAAGGACAAAATTTGCATTCTTTCTCTTGGTTTGAAAATGAAAAAAATTCTTTTGCATCATTAGCTTTTAGTGAACAAGGAAAGAGATTTTCATTTTTTGCTTTCATTGTCTTAGATGCATTAGGAAAAATTCTTCTTGTGTTCGATTGATTGCTACTTCATTATGAACTAATATCCCTCTCTTATATAGTTTTTCATCGAAGTTTTGCATATAGTTGTGCATTAAGGATTCAATATTACATTCGGTAAGGCCTTGAAACTCCAACATTAATTCAAGATCAACTTTAAAATGAACTCAATCAACCCAAGGAAGCATTGAAACCTAACGCTCACATTTATAGGTCTAGGCTACTGACGTGTTCCAGCGTTGTTAAACCTAGTAGTTATCGTTCGCCATCTGGCTGTAGACAGCACTAGCACGGACTTGTGCTCCCCATACTGTCGAGTATATAAAGGGATACCCTCATAGGTTTCAATCCTTTATCCATAGGAAGTCAAGTCTGCTGCCCTGTAACTGTGATACACCGAACACAACATTCAAGGAGACTTCTTGCATGTACGTTAAGCCCTTGGTCATTTCTCTTTCATTTGATCACCAAGGTGTATATTGCAGTTCATATAATATTGGTACACCCTCTTGCTTAGATATCCCGAGCAGTCATTTTTGTCTTTTCATGACTCTGTAAAATTTCAAATATCATCAAGCCCTTGTCCTTTCGCACTCGTTCAACCTAAAAGTGACTAGAGTCACCTTTTGCCTCTCTCTTGACTCTTAAAATATGAAAAGGTAGAGTTTTGTTTCAGTGTCATAAAATCAATTGCCTATGATTACACGCCCATTAAATATATTTTTTGGATTGTTCTTAATTAATTCCTTAGTGTTTGGCCTTGAACCCTCGAATTGGTCATCTTGGCTCTCTCCTATTTTTTGAGACAAAGTCATGGTGGTAGAACCACCAGCTTCTTCATCCCCTTCATTACCTCCTACTGGAGATCCTTCTCCTGAAGTTTCTTCGAGGACACCTCATCCTACTAGGCCTATCAGTTACTGGAATTATATTTTTATGTGTTAGCCATCAATATTTTCTACATGTTAGTGATGACTATATCCATAGTTGAGTTTTCGAGAAGCTGAATTCCATATGTCAATCTGTCATCTAGAAAACCCTCATAAAACTTTTTTCGCCCTTCTACTTTTCAGTCCACCCATGTCAAAAGAAAAACCTCATTATCACTATCCTATCTAGCTTCAGCCCTACTGGTCTGCCCCTCAGCTCCAAATGGAAAAATCCAAGTCTGTTTCAAAAGTCTCCCCTATGTTAGGAAGTGGCGCTTTAAGACATTTTACCCTTGGCAATCATCAAAAAGCAAAAAAGCCTCCATCTGCTACAGACCAACCATGAATGACCTCCCACTCTGCAAATGAAATTGACAAACAGCTCTAAGTCACGCCACTCACACCCCCTAGGTCTCAGCACTGCATAAACCATAGTCTCAAGCTGATTACTAGGTGTTTCACAGTGTTTTATGGATTCTACAAAGACAGGAAATATAACTTCATCTCAGGAGGAAATGCTTGAATCTACAGTTAGAAGAACATCTGCTTCTAAATGTAACATGAGCCTGAGATATATCTGCAAACAGAGATTCACTCATCAAGACCTTGCAGTTTCCTTCCAGCATGAAAATCACAGGAAGAGAAAGACACCACTGTCACAGCAAACTGGTAATTTATCATGGCCCAGAACCTCCTTCATTTACAAGCAGAGGGTTAGGGAACCTCCTTCATCTACAAGCAGAGGGCGTTGGCTAGTATTGACTTAAAGGATTGCAAAAGTCCAGGTTTTCTTTTTACTGAACAGTGAAAATGAGACTCTAGGTTTTCTGAGTGTGAGTGATGATCATAACAGGGATAAAGTCTGAAGTATGAAAGTTCAAAGGAAAACAAAGTTTGGTCTTGTAAAGGAGGTCATGAGAAGTTTTCAAATCATGTGAATTGTTAAACTTTAGAAAGGCATATCATGAGTAAAAACAATTCTAGTCATAGGCAGCTTGCTTTCCCACAAGACCAAACTGAAGAGATGCTGACAGATCATGTCATCACACAGGCAGAAGAAAGGTTGTTTGTTTTTCAAAGGGTACTGACCTCCATAGTCACAGGGATTATCTTTCAAATAATTTTTCATAAGTTGACCAAAGTAAATGATGACATTTCAGTTCCCCTCAGGGCAGTACAGTGAGACAGTAACACCTTGACTAGGGTTTTTCTGAAGCACAGTAGTGATTGCAAGCAGAGGTGCCAGTGTTGATGTTTTTCAAGTTGTTTGCTTACCATCACATCCAAGGAAAATCTTTGTCAAACAGGTTTATCAAACAATCTTCAGATACTTTGCCAAGTGAAGGGCCTCCTTCGTTCATGAGCAGATGGCGAAGGCATTGAATGTTTTTGAAGACTGATTGATAAAAAGATGCAGTGGAAAGAGACAAAGAAAGAAAGAAAAAGTCTTTACACAGGTGACAGATGGTGTTTATGTCTCAAAAAGTATTGGTTTTCCTACCCATAAGAAAAGGTCTGTCAAACTATACCTCATAGTGGATAGGAGACAGTTTGGATATGCAAGGCCATTGATACAAAAAAGGGGCAGTTTCCTTAAGGGAAAGGGTCAAACAACACCCCACGGTCACATGCCAAGAAGTCTAAAAGAGCGTTTTTCAAAGTAAACAGAGAAATATGGTATGAATGGATGCAACCAAAATATGGCACTTACAATCAAAGAAGGAGCTTATAAATCTCCTGGAAGCTGAAATTATCAAACAAGTTGGAAGAAGACAGACCACCTCCTTTTAAAATGACAAAATAGCTTTCAAAGCTCTTCAACAGATCTTGAGTGATTTCTCTTTAAAATATCACCAAGAAGGCAAAACAGAGGACAGAGTTGAGCTTTGTAATGGTTCTATTACAAAAAGATCAATGCACTGGTCAAAGCAAATGATAACTGTTTTTCAAAGGGACCTATTCTTCCTGGTTCATAAAATTCTCCCTTTCAGATATGCATCACAAATGATGGGAGGCATTTTAGGTTTTGTTCCCAAATGCCATACAAGTGTATGAATAGGCAAAGAGGTTATTTTCATGGTCAGTCAGTGTTATGGATAGTTTGAAACAAAATCAAGTTTCCAGTATTCAATAAACAGAGATGTTATATAATGTGTTGTGAAGCAGAGGAATGTAGTGAAACGTGCCGTTCTTAAAAGACCATAGCAAGCTATGAAAAACTGCAACAACTTGGCATCTACAGTAGGAAAAGGTTTGAAGGAGCAAGCAAACACTGAGGCTGTCAAAGAAAGTTGACAATGCAAAACCTACCCTTTCGGAAACAAAGCAGTTTTCAGGGCATATAAAACTCTATGGCCGAAATCATTTCAAAAAGGGAGTACCCCTCAAATGAAGCCAACGCGATTTCAAATATCAAAGAGATACACCAAGGCAGCATTACAAAGGTTAAAACAAAAACGGAGCTGAACGCCAAGGTTACTTTTCAAAGTTTTAAGACCGTTGGGGTTGACATATTAAAGAAGTGGGGAGAGGTCCAAGCATCCCTTTTCAATACATCAAGCAAGAAGTTGAAGTTGGCCTCCGAAATTCTCAGACATCAAAACGGTTTTCAAGCAATTTCAAAGAGTTTTTGTTCGTTTGTGACCGCGCGATGTGCCTGGAAAACTGCGCGACGCGCCTGGCATAAGATTTGCACAAGCGGTCAGTATACGCGCGACGCGCCTGTACAATTGCGCGACGTGCCTGTACACGGCGCCCGCCCGACCCGACAAGGCCACCCGACAACTGTTTCGGCGCGGCACTCCGAGGGCTCAGCACGTCACTCACCTTCTTCGACCCTCTTAAGATATTCAATGCCTCCGGAGCTGGACTAAACTCGTTAGTGAGCCCCTCCATTATATTCTCAAGGTATTCCCATATGCCTTCTCAGTTTTTGAGACCAATTGCTAAAGTGACATAAAGGTTTTAAAAGCCATGTTTCTCAGCTATGGTGTGAGACAAATTGTTGAGATTGACCTGGTTTATATACCAACATATATGTTAAGAAGCTGCCCAGCAAGGTGAGGGTCAAAATCAGAAAAGTGGCTTGACCTCGTTTCTTCTGCTATATCACCATATCTGTCATTGGGCTGTGTGATGATTCGAAGTATAAAACTGTGATAAAGATGTTAGTTGTGTTATTTAGGGCACCTACAGGAAAAGGTTGGTGTTGAAACTAAGAGCAGCTTGTTTCACCTCCATTAATCAAAGGACCAGGGATCTTACACCTTCAAAGCAATCAAGGAGCAGAGGTTAAAACTATAAACTACAGAAAGGGCAATTTATTCCTGAGTTTTTCAAACTTGACTGTTTTTTTCTTCAAGCTTATTTTGACACAAGTTGACATTCAGATATAGCAGAGGTTTTTTCTACAAAGAACAAGGTTTACATATTAAACAGGAGTTCGGATTGTGGGAAGAAATAAGCTGCTACAACCCTTCTTGAAACTATAGAGTTTGTTTTAATGCTGTCACCATTGTTCCATAACAGTAAGATTGAATGTATGCCCACACTGAAGGTTAAATTTGTGTGTTTATGATCCTGTTTGATGGAATGACATACATATAGAGAACAGTGAAGTATAGTAGGAAAAGAGTTCTTGATCAAACAGAAATTTATAGGGTGAAAGTTACAGGGCAAAAGTGACTCCTATTTTTCTCACAGTAAGAGACAGTTTTCGCTATGTTTTGGCTTGGCTGTTGTTTATTTTTAAAGCTTATTGAAGTTGTTATCCATCCAAAGTAAAGGTTTCTCTAACATAACCAGAGGTGTTACATTGGTAGAAGGTCTTGCCTATTTTGCAAAGTAAAGACTCTTGCAGGCCTTGTTGAAACCTTTTGAAGGCATTTTCCAAAAACTCTGTTACCTTGTTCAGAAATATAGTGACTGTATACCTACACTGAAGTTTGACTGCATATCCATAAGTCTGTTGTTTTATTTGCACTCCAAGAAGAGCAGGTTGTTAATGATTGAAATTCTACCTTGAAGCAGAGATACAGGTGTATTGATTGACATCTTAAAACTCACAAGGACAAGGTGATTTTGGCACTTCTCACAGCAAACTCCTCCTAAGCAGTCTGCCTTTCTTTTTACTGTATTATTTCTTACTGAGAAGTTGTTGTCTGAGATTATTTTCAAGGTGGAAGGCCACTTTCTGAAGAGCAGGTTTTTAAATGATTGAATTTTACCTTGAAGACACAGACATAGATGTGTTGATTGATCTCTTGAAAATTCACAGAAAAAGTGTTTTCCTAACACTGTGCACAGGAAATTTACCCAGCAGTCTGCCTCCTTTTTACTATATGGTGTCTTATTGAGAAATCTGCCTGGCTGAGGTATATTCAAGGTAGAAGGTCATTTTCTAAAAGAGAGCAGAGGTTGTTTATTATAAGGAAACTTGTTGCAATCATCCAAATTACATTGTTTCTCTATCAAAACAGTGAAGTGACACAGTTTGGCTCCAAGAAGGCAGTTTAAGGATAGTGAGGCAGTTTGTCTCTTCAAAAGCACATTTAGGTCAAAATGCCTCCAAGGCAAGACAACAGGAGCAGCATGACAGTGATAAATATGAGCAGCAGCAGGAAAAAGAGGGGAAGAGTGCTAAACAGCAGTAACTCAGTAGTGATAAACAACAGTTTCAAGAAGCGCCTGGCACGGAAAGAGGAGAAAGGCATATCAACACTTGATATTTTGGCCTCAGCTTCGGATCATGTTGCTAGGGACCCTTGAGGGTCATGCGTGCCATTTTTGGGCCCATTTCGACAACTTTTTGTTTTTTGGCATTTTTTGAGTTTTTGGTCGAAAACTCATAATTTTTCCATTTCAGTTTTAGGATTTGCCAAGGGATGAGGATGATACCAATGGATGCCATAATTCTATGAGCAGGTCCCCAACGATTTTCAGAGCATTTGGAGATCATTCACCCCCTCAAATTGGTGAAAAATGCCCACTTTTTGCACATTCTGCCCGCCATATCAGCAGTCTGCTATTTCCTGGTTTTTGCACACAGGTACAGTTTTGGAGGACTTTTAGGCATCAGATTGAGATGATTTCAGTTGCACCGGAAAGTAGACATAGAGAGATTTCGAACAAGCTATCATGAGCCTCATTTAGACATCGGGAAGGCTTCCAATTGCCTCCAGCAAGTCAGGGGACCTTTTTCAGATATAAATATGAAGTATTTTTGTAATTTTTGAACCTCAAAAATCTTCTTTTCCCAAATGTGCGTTTAGCTATTTTTACACTTGGGAAATGATGTAAAGTCAATATAATTTCCGCTTTTAGCAGTTTTTTAGATATTTTATGGGATATTTTGTGCCTTGGGCTTTGCAAAGCCTCAAGGACAAGTTTAGATATTTTGACTTGGCCAATGGGATAGCTAGTTGCTCCATGAGGTTTTCCTTCCTCTAGCCTATTTATTCCATGGGTTTCATTGTAAAACAAAGGCTGAAATTGAGAGAAGAATCAATATATTGGTCATATGAGCTTTGAAGAACATACTTGTGTTATGATTTTTGGACTGCCTCTTGGATGCTTTTGAGGAATGATGAAGGATTGTTGATGGATTCCATGACATGGTAGAATGGTATAGTTTTTCTTGCTATGTTTTTGTCTTCTAGTTTTCATCCATAATACATGCTTCTTGCTGCTATAGATCAGTAGAGATTAGTTTTGAGATATGCCTATGGAGGCACCTCAAAATTCCTGAATCTTCATAGCTTGATGTTTTCTTCTTCCTTAGTTATGCTAAAGAATTCTTAACTGCTCTTTAGTAACTTAAGGATATTGTTTGCTAGTTTTATTTACAAGTTCTATGAATGTTGAGTAGGATGTATGGTGTGCCCTGCTTACCTATAAGCTGTCCATAGTTCTGTCCATGAAGCTATCTCTTTGACTGATTAGTTTATCATCTTGTTGAACCAAGGAGGCCTAGTCCCGATCTAGCCCTTTTCCTAAAACTATGAAAGCTTGTTTGTCCAAGTGCCCAATAACTTAGAGACTGTGTTTAGGCATTCTGACATAGTTTATGAGTTGTTTGTCCTCCTTATGTGTTTTCCCCAAAGTCTGATAGCCATTTCCCAAACTTAGAGGGTCTTATACTTCTATGTATGGCTGGAATGTTTGATTTCTATAGCTCATAGTTACATTTAGCATGATTAATGGCTTGCTATAACATGTTTATGTCTTCTATCAACTAGTTACACTTGAAATCCCTCGTCTTTCACAAACTTGATGTCCATTTACTCCATTTTGCCCAAAGGTCCTTTCTACCTTGAATCAAATCGGCCCTACAGTAGCCTTACATCATCATCTCATAGCTTCCTTGACCTGTTTGACCCCATAGCCCAATTGATCTGACTTCTTGTTATCCATTTTTATATCTTTGATCAGTTTTATCCCTCACAAACTAAAAACCAAAAATCAAAAAACTCACTTCATAACTAGCCTAATATCAGAACACCATAAGCAAACACACTGATATCCTTTACACAAATAGAGAGAGCCCTCTCTGATTCCAGGAAGGCTAGGTCCTTGGGCTCCAAAGCTTGGTTTGATGTTACATCGTCATTTGGCTTACCAATCGGCCAAATCACGGGACCCTAACATAATGGCGATCACGGTGGGACTTTGAGTTAGTGACAATCTAAGGACACCTTAGAACTCTATAAGTCCCTTATTTTCAAGAATACCTGCCAGTGAGCCACCTCATCGCCACCATAACATAATGGCGATCACGGTGGGACTCTGAGTGATTAAAAAACTTAGTTTCCCTCATCTTTAGAGACTTTTTGAGATTACTAGCTGATTGATTTATCCCACTGGACACTAACATAATGGCGATCACGGTGGGACCCATTGAGTACATGACAGTCTAGCGAACTTTTATAGACTCCTTAGTCCTTCAAATTTTAAACTTAAACCATCAGCCTTTAGAATCATTTAGTGTAAACTCTCTGCTTCACCATCTTAGCAAAGTGATGAATCCGTTTTATAACACTCTTACATCCTAGGCTGCACATAAAACTCAGAAAAACCCAAAAATACTCCTTTATATTGGCTTTTGACAGTACTAGTGGTGGACCATACAAGTATACCTCAAAACAACTGACATTCCACCTGGCGACTCCACTAACTTCTAGTAGACCTTACTATTTTACCAAACTCTAGGCTACTATCCGATAGACCTATCCCATAACTCACTAACATAGCGGGAGATGGTGGGACACTGAGTACATAATAGTCCAGCAAAATATTATAGACTCTTTTGGTCCTTTAGATACCATAAACAAGCAAGCAGTCCATAGACCCATTTTTTAGAGTAAACTCTTTTTGTTCTCATCACCCTAGCAAAGTGTTGAAACAAGTCTAGGATACTTTAACAAATCATAGGCTGCACATAAAACTCAGAAAATCCAAAAACATTTCCAGATTAGTTACCGGTGGTGGACCATAGCTATCTTCACAAAAACAACCCAGTTCCACCTGGCGACTCCACTAATCCATCCCTTTTATTTTCGACCATCCTTCACCTTAGTAAAACTTTAGAAAAACCATTCATCCAGAACATTCACCATTACCATTCTCTCTAAACTCTGGATCTAAAATCTGGCTTCACGAAGAATCAACACCAGATCCCATCCAGACCCAAATCCCCCTATCATAGTAGATGACCCAGAGAAGATTCTGTGGCAAGCTTCCGAAACTGACCATCTAGCTACTAGTAGATCCATCCGTAGAACAAGATCAGTTCCTAAACATCGCACTATCCTACTAGATTCACCTTTTGAACTAGAGTCATCACAAACTCTTCCCAGAAGCAAATCATATAGTAAGATAAACTTTGACGATCTTGAACCCCTAAGCCCACCACAGAGTCCTAGTAGAAAAGCTTCACCTACCACTCCTCCTGACTTCCAGCTTCTCTATCAGTTTAGCTCCTACCATCCCAGTTCTGCTCAAAACCAGATCACTAGTCCAAGTTCATCCGCCACACCTGGTCAAACCACCACTGTTCAAAACACCTCATCTCAGCCTACTAGTCCTCATCTTGTACATCATCCGTTAGCTCCCATCATGGCAGCCTGGTACGCACCTTTGGTGTTGCCACCACCCTTGGCTCCTCTCCCAAATAAATATCAAGACAAGATCCCACACTTTACCGGAGAAGACACCACCACACCTCAACAACATATAAGTAGGATGAATGATGCTTATGAATACCTGGAGGTACAAGACGAGACTGTCAGAATGAGAATATTTTCCCAAAGTCCGGGTGGTGAACCCAAAGCATCGTTCAAAAGCTTGACTCCAAACAGCATCCATGATATCCCCTAACTACATCAAGTCTTCAGAAATAGGTGGGAAATCCGAAGAAACCCCATTCAAATCCTGTCAGAATATAACAACCTAAAACGGGAAAATGGGGAAAGTGTCCAAGCTTACTGCACTAGGTTCAACAATGTATATAACTCCCTACCACCTCATTTCAAACCCCCACTTGGTTTAGCCTTGGCAAAATTCCCTGAGGGTTTCGATCCGGACATGACATATCACTTGAGAGACAAGGATCCCCCTACCTTAGAGGAAATGCAACAAATAGCCATAAAAGCAGATGCCAACTTAGCAGAAAAAAGGGCTAGGACTAGAGCGGAAAGAAAGGTCACATATAAAGATGAGGTTTCCACTTCATCACCTTCCCTAGATCCCAGAATAGATGACTTAGTCAAATCCATGGCCAAAATGTGGGAAAGGATAAATGAAAAAGCTCCTGTTAGGGACAACCAGCCAAACCCTCCAAATAGAAACCGAAACCAAAACTTTAGGAGGGAGCAGCCACAAAACAGACCAAGGGAGAATGACCAACAGATTAGACCACCATTCAATGAAAATTATGTGGAAGAAGATGATAGGGATTCAGAACCTCTTGATGAACATCATTTAAACCTCATAGGATCTGATAATGAGAGTGAGGTGTACCTCACAGAAGAAGAACAAGCGTTCTTTTCTCCTAATCAGGATGAGACCAACTATGAAGATCTAGATGACCCTGCCATAGATTTTCAGAATGCCATTATGGAAGCCCACAGGCAGTATGACCTTAGAAGCAAAAGAAACCAAGATAGTTCCAGGAAAGGTAACTTAGATACTGCTAAAGCCCCTGATACCATCCTCAAGAAAGCATCAAGCATTGACAAAATTAAGGTTGAGAAAACTGACCAAAACAAAGCTAAAGTTACCCAAGCTAGGCCTCTCTCAGATACTCCTGGTACTTCTACTAAGGTCACCGAAGCAACTATGGCCAACAAAATCCCGAAACAAGGTCAAAAAACTCAGAACATAAAGAGGGTCATGGCTGAAAAAGCTGAAACAAACATATCTAAACTTTAGTTTCCTTTTAGCTTTGAAGGCGAAATCACCAAGATCAAGATCACCATGCCTCTTACTGAACTCATTGCCCAAAACTCTTATAAATCCCAAGTACTAAAAGTCTTAAATCTAGAGAATGATGCAAACACTGTTAATCTAGCTGATGACACTCCTGAAGTTTTGTTTGGTCCAAAGATAGAGGGAAAATTCCAAGAAGGAAATACTCTTCCATTTTACATTAGCCTAAATATCCACGACCAAATCCTCCACAATGCCATGCTAGACTCCGACGCCTCGCATAATCTTATGCCGAAGATAGTAATGGAAAGATTAGGCTTGGAAATCACAAGACCATACAAAGACTTGTATTCATTTGATTCAAGTAGAGTCCAATGCCTGGGTTTGATCAAAGACCTTTTTTTTAGTCTGGCCCAAATACCCGCGAAACATCTGATCATGGATATAGTAGTGGCAGACATTCCTCCCAAGTACGGGATGCTTCTATCTAGATCTTGGGGAGCCAAACTCCAAGGGAATATCCAACTGGACATGTCATATGCCACCATTCCTGTGTTTGGCCAGACCAGAATACTCTACCGTGAATCACACATGAAATATATGATTAGCAGTCAAGATAGGCCAGACAACATTCCAATGTGTTCCTTGCGTTCCGACCTGAACTCTTTCATTATGCATATTGATGAAAACATGGAGGAAGAGTCAGAGGACACTGATATAGACTTAGATCCATCACATCAGCTGTCCCTGGTGCCTTATGATGAACTAGACACTCAAAACTACCATGATCATGAACAACTGTGTCTTGAGGAAAGTAAGTTTTCCCTTTCCGAGGTAGGATTAGAGCAAGAAGCGCAAACCCTTATGTACTATCAAGAAAATTGCTCTAGCTTTAGTCAAACACCAACAGTAACTTGTGGAAATTTTTTTCGGGTAAAGGCTTTAGAAGACCTACACATCATAAACCTGTTTGGAACCCGGGAGCAAGGGAGTTTAATGTTTCTACCATACCTCAAAGAATTACCATCATGTGACCCTCCTACTGCAAACAAAGCTTTAACTATAACCTCAGCAGCTCAAAATCTTGAGAAAATGCCAGATAAACTTCTTATGAGCAAGAATGACAGTTGCAATCCCAACATACCTGAACTACTAAAATTGGCTCATATTCTATCTTTTCATGAAGAACTTAGAAATGCTAGAATCAGAAATCTCATGCAGAATACCAATTTCTACAGAAAAAGCAAGGGAAACTACTGTGTCACTACCTTCCCCTCAAAGAACAATTTCGACAAGAGAAAACACAAAAATCTGAAACAAACTGAAATAATCAGGGATAAAACAGTTGGTCATAGAGTTTTTTTTGATTTTAGAAATAATACTACATATCCCTATAACAGAAATTATGTTTTTTCTACCCAAGACCATGATTTACCAATTAAAAATGCTTTTAATCATGTTTTTTCGCAAGATGATGTTTCAGGTCATGGTCATAAGATTCCCTTGCAAAGTAGACAGCTTAAAGATTTTTTCTAGTTTGCGGGAGGTAGATCTGATTTCAAGTTCAAAATCGCAAAACCACCCAATATCAGAAATCTGTTCATGAAGGCCATGTTCCCAGTTTTAAATTTCTGCATTTTTGCATACCTTGATGATGTCATTATCTATTTCAAGAATGGCCAAGAGTACATGCATTACTCCGCAGTGGTGCTGCGTAGGGAAAGGAGTGGAAACTTTGTTACTCAAAGAGGCGAGGGAAGACACGGTCGTTCAGCAGATTCTTGCATGAACTCTATGTTGTTACAGAGAGAAAATTTCCACACCTTTTTCTTTTCTTGAGTTAAGTGGGCTGGAGGAAGAGAGGAGATCTCAGAGGATAAGATGCTTAAATTCCGTCTTTTCCAAGATTTCTGAGTTTGAAATACTTTCATTCATTGTATATACGACTGCTTGAAATATAGAAAAATAGAAAAGTCAAAAACAGTAAAAGAAAGAAAAGTCAAAAACATTAAAAGATAGAAAAGAGGGCGAGTGAAGACAGAACAAAGCCCCATGTTCCAAAAAAATAGTCTTTCAGAAAGCGAGCAAGTCTAAATGCCGCTACTAGTACTTCAATGTCTTGTTCAGCTATCTAGCCTAATCAGTCGACATGTTTAAATTTTTTTGCTTTATAAGTTAGTGAGTGCAAAGATAGCTCGGCTTGGGATCATGTAAGATTGACTTATCACAGAGCTTAGATTAGGGAGAGATTCTGGTTCCACATGCCTAAAACAGAACCAAAGAGAGAAGCGAGGGATGAAAAATACATTGTACATCTTAACCCCGCTTGTCTAGTTTCCCTTTACTGTAAAATAACATTTGTGTGCAGCTTGTCTTTTATGTCGCAAATGCATGACAAATCAGACTGTCTAATCCCAATTTGATCATTTTTGAATTTCATGTTTTAGATTAGAGAATAAAATCCTGTCAAACTGCTTAATCTTGACAGTCGATCTAGATTTAGGTAGAGTTATGAAGGAGTTCATCAGTTTAATCTGAACTCCCGGCAAATATAAGAGTAGAAATAGATAGGTTCATTTTGCAAAAAGAAAAATATGCATTGTCAAAAGGCTGCTAGTTCAAATGCGCCAAAGAGAAGAAAAAATGTTAGGAAAGATAGTGGGGTAGGTAGAAGTATCATTGATGTTAACCATGCTGTCACTTTTCAGAAATGACATCAATAGAAAGGTAAATTTTGCACCAATGGATAAGGCACTGGTCTTCATAAGCCAAAGATCTGAATTCTGGACACCTCCTGACGAGGAGCTGCCCTCCCCAAATGGAGCCACTGTTAGCCATCAGTATTTTTTACATGTTAGTGATGACTATATCCATAGCTGAGTTTTCTAGAAGCTGAATTCCATATGTCAATCTGTCATCTAGAAAACCCTCATAAAACTTTTTTTTCGCCCTTTTACTTATCAATCCACCCATGTCAAAGTCAAAATCCATTATCACTATTTTTTCTAGCTTCAGCCCTACTGGTCTGCCCATCAGCTCCAAAAGGAAAAGTCCAAGTCTGTTGCAAAAGTCTCCCCTATGTTAAGAAGTGGCGCTTTAAGACATTTTACCCTTGGCAATCATCAAAAAGCCAAAAAGCCTCCATCTGTTACAGACCAACCATGACTGACCTCCCACTCTGCAAATGAAATTGACAAACAACTCTAAGTCGCGCCACTTATATCCCTAGGTCTCAGCACTGCATAAACCCCAATCTCAAGCTGACTATTAGGTGTTTCATAATGTTTTATGGATTCTGCAAAGAACAGGAAATATAACTTCATCTCAGGAGGAAATTCTTGAATTTACAGTTAGAGGAACAGCTGCTTCTAAATGTAACATGAGCCTAAGATGTATCTGCAAAACAGAGAACCACTCATCAAGACCTTGCAGCTCTTTCCAGCATGAAAATCACAGTAAGAGAGGGACACCACTGTCTCAACAAACTGGTAAATTGTCATGGCCCAGAACCTCCTTCATTTACAAGTAGAGGGTAAGGGCGCCTCCTTCATCTACAAGCAGAGGGCGCTGGCCAGTATTGACTTAAAGGATTGCAGAAGCCCAGGTTTGCCTTTTGCTGAAAAGTGAAACAACGACTCCAGGTTTTCTGAGTGAGTAATGATCATAACAGGGATTGAGTCTGAAGTATGCAAGTTCAAAGGAAAACAGATTTTGGTCTAATAAAGGAGGTCATTTGAAGTTTTCAAATTATGTGAATTGTTAAACTTTAGAAAGGCAGGTCATTAGTAAAAACAATTCTAATCATAGGCGACTTGCTTTCTAAAAAGACCGATTGAAGAGATGCGGACGGATCATGTCATCACACGGGCGGAAAAAGGTTGTTTGTTCTTCAAAGATGCTGTGACCTCACGAGTCACGAGATTATCTTTCAAATAATTTGTCATAGAACATTAGTAAATGATGACAACTGAGTTCCCCTCGAGCGATACGGTGATGGAGAAACACCTTGTTAGTTTTTAAAACACGGTAGGCGATTGTGAAGGTGCCGGTGTTGATGTTTTTCAAGTTGTTTGCTTACCATCACATCAGGGAAAATCTTTGTCAAACGGAGTTTATCAGTCAATCTTGGATACTTTGCAAATTGCCAAGTGAAGGGCCTCCTTCGTTCATGAGCAGATGGCCAAGGCATTGAATGTTTTTGAAGACTGATTGATCAAAAGATACAGTGGAAAGAGACAAAGAAAGAAAGCACAAGTCTTTACACAGGTGACAGATGGTGTTTATGTCTCAAAAAGTATTGGTTTTCCTACCCATAAGAAAAGGTCTGTCAAACTATACCTCATAGTGGACAGGAGACAGTTTGGATATGCAAGGCCATTGATACAAAAAAGGGGCAGTTTCCTTAAGGGAAAGGGTCAAACAACACCCCACTGTCACATGCCAAGAAGTCTAAAAGAACGTTTTTCAAAGTAAACAGAGAAATATGGTATGAATGGATGCAACCAAAATATGGCACTTACAATCAAGGAAGGAGCTTATAAATCTCCTGGAAGCAGAAATTATCAAACAAGTTGGAAGAAGACAGACCACCTCCTTTTAAAATGACAAAATAGCTTTCAAATCTCTTCAACAGATCTTGAGTGATTTCTCTTTAAAATATCACCAAGAAGGCAAAACAGAGGACAGAGTTGAGCTTTGGAATGGTTCTATTACAAAAATATCAATGCACTGGTCAAAGCAAATGATAACTGTTTTTCAAAGGGACCTATTCTTCCTGGTTCATAAAAGTCTCCCTTTCAGATATGCATCACAAATGATGGGAGGCATTTCAGGTTTTGTTCCCAAAGGACATAGAAGTGTATGAATAGGCAAAGAGGTTATTTTCATGGACAGTCAGTGTTATGGATAGTTTGAAACAAAAACAAGTTTCCAGTATTCAATAAACAGAGATGTTATATAATGTGTTGTGAAGCAGAGGAATGTAGTGAAAAGTGCCCTTCTTAAAAGACCATAGCAAGCTATGAAAAACTGCAACAACTTGGCATCTACAGTAGGAAAAGGTTTGAAGGAGCAAGAAAACACCGAGGCTGTCAAAGCAAGTTGACAATGCAAAACCTACCCTTTTGGAAACAAAGCAGTTTTCAGGGCATATAAAACTCTATGGCCGAAATCATTTCAAAAAGGGAGTACCCCTCAAATGAAGCCAACGCGATTTCAAATATCAAAGAGATACACCAAGGTAGCATTACAAAGGTTAAAGCAAAAACGGAGCTGAATGCCAAGGTTACTTTTCAAAGTTTTAAGAACGTTGGGGTTGACATATTAAAGAAATGGGGAGAGGTCCAAGCATCCCTTTTCAATACATCAAGCAAGAAGTTGAAGTTGGCCTCCGAAATTCTCAGACATCAAAACGGTTTTCAACCAATTTCAAAGAGTTTTTGTTCGTTTTTGACCGCGCGACGTGCCTGGCAGAAGATTTGCACAGGCGGTCAGTATACACTCGACGCGCTTGTACACGGCGCCCGCCCGACCCGACAAGGCCACCCGATAACTGTTTCAGCGCGGCACTTCGAGGGCTCAGCACGTGGCTCACCTTCTTTGACCCTCTTAAGCTATTCAACGCCTCCGGAGCTGGACTAAACTCGTCAGTGAGCCCCTCCATTATATTCTCAAGGTATTCCCATATGCCTTCTCAGTTTTTGAGACCAATTGCTAAGTGACATAAAGGTTTTAAAAGCCCTGTTTCTCAGCTATGGTGTGAGACAAATTGTTGAGATTGACCTGGTTTATATACCAACATATATGTTAAGAATCTGCCCAGCAAGGTGAGGGTCAAAATCAGAAGAGTGGCTTGACCTCGTTTCTTCTGCTATATCACCATATCTGTCATTGGGCTGTGTGATGATTCGAAGTATAAAACTGTGATAAAGATGTTAGTTGTGTTATTTAGGGCACCTACAGGAAAAGGTTGGTGTTGAAACTAAGAGCAGCTTGTTTCACCTCCATTAATCAAAGGACCAGGGATCTTACACCTTCAAAGCAATCAAGGAGCAGAGGTTAAAACTATAAACTACAGAAAGGGCAATTTATTCCTGAGTTTTTCAAACTTGACTGTTTTGTTCTTCAAGCTTATTTTGACACAAGTTGACATTCAGATATAGCAGAGGTTTTTTCTACAAAGAACAAGGTTTAAATATTAAACAGGAGTTCGGATTGTGGGAAGAAATAAGCTGCTACAGCCCTTCTTGAAACTATAGAGTTTGTTTTAATGCTGTCACCATTGTTCCATAATAGTAAGATTGAATGTATGCCCACACTGAAGGTTAAATTTGTGTGTTTATGATCCTGTTTGATGGAATGACATACATATAGAGAACAGTGAAGTATAGTAGGAAAAGAGTTCTTGATCAAATAGAAATTTATAGGGTGAAAGTTACAGGGAAAAAGTGACTCCTATTTTTCTCACAGTAAGAGACAGTTTTCACTATGTTTTGGCTTGGCTGTTGTTTATTTTTCAAGCTTATTGAAGTTGTTATCCATCCAAAGTAAAGGTTTCTCTAACATAACCAGAGGTGTTACATTGGTAGAAGGTCTTGCCTATTTTTCAAAGTAAAGACTCTTGCAGGCCTTGTTGAAACCTTTTGAAGGCATTTTCCAAAAACTCTATTACCTTGTTCAGAAATATAGTGACTGTATACCTACACTGAAGTTTGACTGCATATCCATAAGTCTGTTGTTTTATTTGCACTCTAAGAAGAGCAGGTTGTTAATGATTGAAATTCTACCTTGAAGCAGAGATACAGGTGTATTGATTGACATCTTAAAACTCACAAGGACAAGGTGATTTTGGCACTTCTCACAGCAAACTCCTCCTAAGCAGTCTGCCTTTCTTTTTACTGTATTATTTCTTACTGAGAAGTTGTTGTCTGAGATTATTTTCAAGGTGGAAGGCCACTTTCTGAAGAGCAGGTTTTTAAATGATTGAATTTTACCTTGAAGACACAGACATAGATGTGTTGATTGATCTCTTGAAAATTCACAGAAAAAGTGTTTTCCTAACACTGTGCACAGGAAATTTACCCAGCAGTCTGCCTCCTTTTTACTATATGGTGTCTTATTGAGAAATTTTCCTGGTTGAGGTATATTCAAGGTAGAAGGTCATTTTCTAAAAGAGAGCAGAGGTTGTTTATTATAAGGAAACTTGTTGCAATCATCCAAATTACATTGTTTCTCTATAAAAAACAGTGAATTGACACAGTTTGGCTCCAAGAAGGCAGTTTATACACAGTGAGGTAGTTTGTTTTTTCAAAAGCACATTTAGGTAAAAATGCCTCCAAGGCAAGACAAGCGACATGACGATGATAAATATGGCTGACAGCGAGAAAAAAAGAGAAAGTGCTAAACGACGATGGCTCGGTATTGATAAACGAGTTTCAAGAAACGCAACACCAGAAGGAGAAAGGCATATCAACACTTGATATTTTGGCCTCAGCTTCGGATCATGTTGCTAGGGACCCTTGAGGGTCATGCGTGCCATTTTTGGGCCCATTTCGACAACTTTTTGTTTTTTGGCATTTTTTGAGTTTTTGGTCGAAAACTCATAATTTTTCCATTTCAGTTTTAGGATTTGCCAAGGGATGAGGATGATACCAATGGATGCCATAATTCTATGAGCAGGTCCCCAACGATTTTCAGAGCATTTGGAGATCATTCACCCCCTCAAATTGGTGAAAAATGCCCACTTTTTGCACATTCTGCCCGCCATATCAGCAGTCTGCTATTTCCTGGTTTTTGCACACAGGTACAGTTTTGGAGGACTTTTAGGCATCAGATTGAGATGATTTCAGTTGCACCGGAAAGTAGACATAGAGAGATTTCGAACAAGCTATCATGAGCCTCATTTAGACATCGGGAAGGCTTCCAATTGCCTCCAGCAAGTCAGGGGACCTTTTTCAGATATAAATATGAAGTATTTTTGTAATTTTTGAACCTCAAAAATCTTCTTTTCCCAAATGTGCGTTTAGCTATTTTTACACTTGGGAAATGATGTAAAGTCAATATAATTTCCGCTTTTAGCAGTTTTTTAGATATTTTATGGGATATTTTGTGCCTTGGGCTTTGCAAAGCCTCAAGGACAAGTTTAGATATTTTGACTTGGCCAATGGGATAGCTAGTTGCTCCATGAGGTTTTCCTTCCTCTAGCCTATTTATTCCATGGGTTTCATTGTAAAAAAGAGGCTGAACTTGAGAGAAGAATCAATATATTGGTCATATGAGCTTTGAAGAACATACTTGTGTTATGATTTTTGGACTGCCTCTTGGATGCTTTTGATGAATGATGAAGGATTGTTGATGGATTCCATGACATGGTAGAATAGTATAGTGTTTCTTGCTTTGTTGTTGTCTTCTAGTTTTCATTCATGATACATGCTTCTTGCTGCTATAGATCAGTAGAGATTAAGTTTGAGATATGCCCATGGAGGCACCTCAAAATTCCTGAATCTTCATAGCTTTATGTTTTCTTCTTCCTTGGTTATACTAAAGAATTCTTAACTGCTCTTTAGTAACTTAAGGTATTGTTGCTAGTTTTATTCATAAGTTCTATGTATGTTGAGTAGGATGTATGGTGTGCCCTGCCTACCTATGATTGTCCATAGTTCTGTCCATAAAACTATCTCTTTGACTGATTAGCTTATCATCTTGTTGAACCAAGGAGACCTAGTCCCGATCTAGCCCTTTGCCTAAAACTATGAAAGCTTGTTTGTCCAAGTGCCCAATAACTTAAAGACTGTGTTTAGGCGTTCCGACATAGGTTTATGAGTTGTTAGTCTGTCTTATGTGTTTTCCCCAAAGTCTGATAGCCATTTCCCAAAGTTAGAGGGTCTTATACTTCTATGTATGGCTGGAATGTTTGATTTCTATGTATTAATTAGCTCATAGTTACATTTAGCATGATTAATGGCTTGCTATAACATGTTTATGTCTTCTATCAACTAGTTACACTTGAAATCCCTCGTCTTTCACAAACTTGATGTCCATTTACTCCATTTTTCCCAAAGGTCCTTTCTACCTTGAATCAAATCGACCCTACAGCAGCCTTACATCATCATCTCATAGCTTCCTTGACCTGTTTGACCCCATAGCCCAATTGATATGACTTCTTGTTATCCTTTTTTATATCTTTGATCAGTTTTATCCCTCACAAACTAAAAACCAAAAATCAAAAAACTCACTTCATAACTAGCCTAATATCAGAACACCATAAGCAAACACACCGATATCCTTTACACAAATAGAGAGAGCCCTCTCTGAGTCCAGGAAGGCTAGGTCCTTGGGCTCCAAAGCTTGGTTTGATGTTACATCGTCATTTGGCTTACCAATCGGCCAAATCACGGGACCCTAAAATTATGAGTATATTACCACTTTCTAATTGATCTCCTCCTGAGGAGCCATTTGATATCAGTTGGAAACTTCCAGACGTTTGGGATGGTTTTGGAAAGGAAGAAGAGTATCCTCCTCTTACTTCTAAACCACCTGCTTTACTTGCCACTACTCGCTGCCTTTTCACTGATAAAATGGCCTCATCTAACGTGGATTCTTTCAGTCCCATAAGTGGTGATGAGATTTATGTTTCTACAGGCAAATATTAGCTCCCTCCAGAGAATTTTCCTTATTTCTCGGGTCAACCTTCCTCTCTCCCACCGAATTATTCTTCATTGAGTCAGATTATTTGTAGTGCTACATCATTGTATAAGAATCTGATCTGGGAAGGTACATCGACTCCCTCAGAAGGGTCATTTGTAACCGTATCGGGTGCATCACCTTCGACTTCCATGATGTCGAGGGTTGTTACGTCTGTCACAACCAAGCCCACTGTCTGTGTGGCTTCATCTGCACCATCTATTAGTGTGATTCAATCATTGTTGCCATCTTCTTCTATTCGTGGGTCAATTCCTTTCGCTTCCATGTTACCCATTGGGCTCGTCGTGGGTGGATCACAACCTTACGTTTTGGGAATCCAACCTACTGGTAGTGTACCTGTCTCTTGTAATAAAATTCATGAAGGTTTGATGTAAAATCAATATATATTGGCTATTCAACAGAATAATTACACCCCTCATGGTTCTCAGCATCCACAAGCTCCTATTAATCCTCTGCATCATTATGATGAGTATGAAAATCCCATCTATTTTCCTGCGATTAACCCTAACCAGTTCACGTACCTACCGGGACAACATTATGGTCCACTAGGACAACCCTTTCAGGGACAACCTTCAGTCCAATAGGGACAACCCTATGGTCGATAGGGACACCGTTATGGTCCATAAGGACAACCCTATTGTCCTTTTGGTCAACCTTATGTTCAACAGGGAGCATATTATGTTCCCCACAGGATAATATATCCATCACAGGGACAACCTTTCGTGCAACAGAATTAGCCTTACTTTCAACAATGCCCCACTTTTGTACAACAAGGTCAACCCTCTACTACTCAACTTGCTCAACCTGTTCATCAGGGGAAACTTGGATCATCCCAACCATCATGCCAACCTCTTCCACAAGGGCAACCTGGTGGCTCTCAGCATCCAAGCCAACCTGCACCCCATGGATAGCCTTTCCAATCCCAAAATCCAAGCCAACCTATACCCTCGGGGAAACCTATTCAACCACAACATCCGGGTCAAATTATAGCCCAGGGACAATTGGCATAGCCTCAGGGAACTATATACATTCCTCAAGGTCAATCTCAGGTGGTGTACAGTCCACCCTAAGGCACTGCTTATATTCCTCAATGTCAATCTCAGGTGGTATATAATGTGCCTCAAGGCACTACTTATATTCTACAAGAAAATCCATATGTTGCTTAGACAGGACCTCAGTGGTTCACTTAGAATCAATATCTTGGTCCTCAACTGGTGTATGTGAAAAATTATCAAGCTTATTACCCCTATGGAAAAAATCATCCAGGACAGAACATATGGGGGAAGAATTTCTCCCAACTTGATTGGAATCCCAATACGGGTCTTTATTATAGGCCGGCAATTATTTTCAATCCACAATTACCTTTTCTCTCTACGAAATACTCGATGTGTCGAAGTTGATGAATGACCCTATCCTTCATAATTCATAATGGCCTCAAGTTGCAACTTAAATCCCTGGCGACTGTCCCAAATTTGATGGAAAGTTCGGAGAATACCCCCAAGCGCACGTTATGACTTACCATATTTGGTGCTCCTCTAACTCTTGGGTTGATGATTCAATTCAACTACGTATTTTCCAAAGGACTCCCACTGGTGCCGCTGCAAAGTGGTACATTGAACTCTCTCACAAAATATTTCAAGATTTCAACTCTCTTGCCATGGAATTTCTCACGCACTTTCAATTACCAGTTCACTATGAAACTGGGATACACCTCCTCACATCCTTGAAATAGGATCGAGCTACTCATATCTCTGATCATATTCTTGAATCGAGGCGGCGTCGTCATTTGATCAAGTTTGCGATTCCTGATGAACTTCTAACTAATTGGTTCCCTACCTCTTTTTTCGGTCTGATTGCTAAGGACATCACTATGGGGGCATGCATTACCGAGAAACAAGCCATTGCACATGCCCAGTACCTTGATCTTGTGCACTCTCAGTACGACACATTGTATGAACTCTTGCCTGATGCTCCACGACATGGAACTACCATAGAACCGATGACAGCATCTATCGATGGTATCATTGGTTCTGTGTCCTAGACTTCTCGAAATTCTTCTCTAAATTCTGCGAAGAAAAAATCTACTCCTTCAACTGATACTTGTTCTCAGCCACCTCCGAATCCTGGTAAAACTACGGAAGTGAACATCGTCTAGTCCAATCTGACAGATAAAACTTCCAAAGGTAAGAAGAAGGGTAAATGTCAGGCCAAAGCCGATACCCTGAAATAGGATTCTTCGAAACCTAATGCTGATGAGGGTTCAAAACGCAAACCAAAATACCCTTATTTGACTTGTGACGAAGAGCATTACACTAAGGACTGTCCATGACGGGCCAAGGTGAGTCAATTTCTCAAAGGAACTCAAGGAACTTTGACTATTATTAAATAACCATTCCCATCACAAAAAACTCATATGGTGGAGCAACCTTAGTCCTCCGCCCCATTTGGCTCTCAGGTTTTTATGATGAAAAATACTACACCCATCTCTATCGCCACCCAATCGAAATATTATACCGAGCTGCGTCAGGTAGTGGGGAAGGAAATCGTTGATGGTTCTCCTCCCTCGCCTACTTCTGGCCCTCTTCACATCGAAAGGCCTAGTACTGAGCCTGTTGTACAACCACATTCTTGAGGTGTACTTTTAAAGTCTTCCTACAAACCAAATGCTCGTGCTGCTCAGCATTAAAGTATTGTTGAGGATTTGGCTCAGGAACCATTTGCTATGTCTACATTGGAAGTACTTCAGAGCTGTCTATCGCAACGGAATGCTTTGCTATCTGCCATCAAAGGGGTTGATCCCACTGATTCTAGCCTTATCACTTTCAATTTGGAAAATTTCATCCCATGTATCCCTCACCAGATTGCACTGATAATTCAAGTTGGGATTAATGGAAAGAATATCGATCGAGCAGTCATGGACGAGGGTGCATCTACGTGCATCATGTCTTATGCTTGATGGAAAGCCATCAGTTCTCTAGCCCTCAATCAATCTCAAAATTCTTTAGAAGATTTTGACGGAAGAGAATCTCTCCCACTTGGTGTTCTCGCTAGTTTACCTATTACGTTAGAAGGGAAAAGGTTAACGTTGAGGTTGAAGTTGTTGACGCCAAGCTCAATTACAATCTTCTGCTTGGTTGCAGTTAGAATCACGGCATGCTATGTGTCTCGTCCACTCTCTTTTATGTTCTTCGATTTCTGAATGAAGGAAAGATCATCATTGTTGATCAGTTGTCCTTTTTTACTTCCACATCTTCCGAGAGAAACGTTCCATATGTAGATCGTATTCCTACACGTTATGAGAGCACAGGGTCAGGTATTTTCAAAGATCCTTCCCTCATGGGTCTTTTTTCTCTTCCTCCACCCAACAACACTCAGATCAACATGATCTACAGGTCTTCTAATTTTTGGATCATCCCTTCACCCGGTAATACTGATTCGATGCCATTAATCCCAATAGAAATTGATTATTATGAACTTATTTTGGCTTTGTCTTCGGCTCCTCCTCCCTTTGATCATACTCCTCCGAGTATGTCTCTTGAAACGTATTCTCAATCCCCTTGGCTTGGCACTTTAGATTCTCCCAACCCTTTAAATGAGATATTTCCCACAATGGCCTCATTAGTGGGAAGATGAGGCAGGGCGGATTTCACCAATGAAAAGGCGCAGCACATGTCGAGAAAACTAGGCAGAAAGGTAAAAATTAGGGTGTTTGTGACCCTTTTATAGGACCAAAACAAATCCAATTGACCTGAAACTTGGTGAGCATGTTGTAATTGAGTTGAGGATTCCAAAAATGTAATCCTTTCCTCTTGAAGATGCCCTGATAAAAAGCGTAGCACCATGGGTGCTACCCCCTTGGCCTTCCAAATCAACAAAAATCCAAAATTCCCAAAAAGGTTCCCAAAATTCATATTTGTCTTCCTTATTATGTTTGGGATTCTTGCATGGAAGCATCAGCAAGAAGTTTAAGCTTTCTTTGACCTTTTTCCTCCTTTGAGCTTAGCCCTTGCAATATGGTTTCTAAGTGCATAGTGTTTTGTCATCTTCCTTTGGAGGTCAAGGTCTCTATTTTCCTTTTGCAATTTTGTCTCCAAGTGTGTGTTTTATCTTTCCAACCAAGGCTCTTGATCATGTGCTATCTCCATTTCCAACAACTCCTCTAGAGGGATTTTCTCTACCATGGTTGATTCTTGTTCTCTTTGTCTTTCCAATGCCTTCTTAAACCCTATGGTTCTAGGTCTCCTCCTAAACTGCCCTTCTCCATCCTCAATTTCTTCATAGGTGCCCATGAACTCTTCCAGCTTTACTTGTGCCCTTTGAGCTTCTTTCTAGGACCTAATTTCACTAGCCTCATAAATGGAAATTTATACTCCTAGCTGCCTATTTTCCATCTCAAGGTCATCATTAATAGTCTTGGACCTATCTAGATTTTCTTGGAGGTCTTGAATGAGGGCATTTTTGTTCTAGATGAGCAAGTTTGAGATCCTTGCTTCATTCTCCTCATCACTGTCCACTTGAATGATTTAAAACTCCCTCTCAACCTCATGCTCTTCTTCTTCTTCCTTTACCTTTTTTTTTTCTTTGGCAATATTCTGAGCTGAGGTGGATGGCATGGTCCCTTCCCTTTTATAGGTATCAAACACATTCCTCTTTCCTCTTTGATATGTGAGAGGGAAAAGCTCAAAATTGTCCACCTGAATGCCCTCACCATGGATGACCTCAGGACTACCTTTATTTTCCTCATTGATCTCTGCATTGATGTCTTCTGCATTGTTATCTTGACTGACTTCTTGAGCCTCACTTTCATTTTCTTCCATGCTAACATCACTGTTGTGATCTTCACCACTATCATCAATCTCTTCACTGATTTTTTGGTTCATAGTGTCACTGTTGTCATGATTATTAGGGCTATTAGTTATCATGGTTTCTTATTCATAACTGTCCTTTGTGTTTCCAATATCATCATGGCCTTTATCATTTTCTTTGTTGTCACTGTTAGAGGTGTCTTTATCAGTTTTTTCATTATTGTTTGCCTCTTCACTGTTTTCTGCATTTTCATCTTTATTGTCCTCTGCCTCTTTACTGTCCTCTCCTTCATTGCTTACCTCTGAACTGTCTTCTTTTTCATCATTTTATGCCTTTGTCTCTTTATCTATCTCTTCATCACTACCCTCTTCTTGCTCTTCATTTCTGACCTCTCTGTCATTGTTCTCTTCCTCATCATTTTCCTCTTGTTCATCATCTGCCTCTACCTCTTCATCATTTTATTCTTCTTCATCATCTGCCTCTCCCTCGTCATCTTTTTTCTCTTCATCATCTGCCTCTGCCTCTTCATCATTTGTCTCTTCACCATCATCTGCCTCTACCTCTTCATCATATGTCTCTTCATCATCATCTGCCTCTGCCTCTTCATCATTTGTCTCTTCACCATCATCTGCCTCTACCTCTTCATCATATGTCTCTTCATCATCATCTGCCTCTACCTCTTCATCATAATCCTCTGCCTCTTCTTCATCATCCTCTACCTCCTCTTCATCATCCTTTGCATCTTCTTCGTTGTTGACCTCTTTGTCACTGTCCTCTTCTTGATCTGATGCTTTAGAAGAAGGTGAGGTAGGGAGGTTTTCTTGAGGGGAGGATTCATGTGTAGATGATGAGTAATGGTCAGTGGGGGGTGATGGAGGAGTAGAGGGAAGTGGATGAGATGATGAGGGTAAATTTGGTTGATGATGAGGCTGTGGGTTTGTGAAAACTTCATGGGTGATGAACACCTCCCATGGAATGCCCTGTTTCTCTAATTGATGTAACACAATCATCTTGATAAGAGAATGGTGAAAAAGACTTTGCATTTATTGTGAAGGATGTATCTTTTGCACAATGTAAGAAATCTTATCAATACTTCTATAAATATAATAGGGAAAATGTAGAAAATTTACCCTAGTGAAGTGCATGAGGAGTCTTATATGGTATGAATAGAGCCTAGAAAACCTACCCTCACATGCAAAATATTTCATGATGACTCTCATCAAGGATGCATATCTCTCTAGTAGATGTGAAAATGGAAAAATGGATTTGCAGTCAGCTTGGTATCTAGGTTTCAAGAAAGGTAGGTAATGGCTCAGGTCCAAATTTTCCTTCTTGAACCACTTTTCTCCCATACTAGGTATCCCGGTGGCCATAGAAATGGTATTGGTGGATAGCTTGAAGTTTAATCCTACTAGATTTACTTGATGGTCATGGAGGTTAAGGATAAAAATCATGGTCAACTCAGGGTGACTTTGGACCTATTGCACCTTTTCATAGAAGTCAAAACAACCCACATTCTGAAAATAGGAAACTGCCATAAGAGAGGCAATAAACTCCTTGGTATTTAGTGGCTCAAATTTATTTACTCTTCCATCTTTGCACTAATTTCTTCTAGGTCCTTGGCCTCCCTCACCACTATCACTATTACCCTCCCTTCAAATTTTATTTTTTACTGTTTCCTTGAAGGTCAAAACCCTAATTCTGCTTTGTGAAATTGATGGAAAAATCTAGGTTTTATTCCTCTAATTCAATGACAAGAACTTGAAAGTGAAGAGGTGTCCTTTACTTAGCCCTCAGAGGTATTTCAGAACCCTTGGAGGTGATTTTGATGATTTTTGTAGCAGATTTAGGGCTTGAGTTGCTCCAGAAAACCTCCTAGACAAACGCATAGTGTCGGGCCAGTCGGGTAGCTACTGAATGCGCAACGCAGGCACGCTGCTGCATGGGAAAAGGTTGCACGAGAAAAATCTGCATGGGGAAAGGCTGCATGGGAAAAGGCTACACAGGAAAAGGTTGCACGACCAAAGGCTACACGAGCCTTTCGAGCGAGTTTCTCTGTGTAGGGTCAAACACGTAGCACTGGGCCTTCTAAACGAGTTTCGGTGTAGCCTTCTAAACGAGTTTCGGTGTAGCGCAAAACGCATAGTGCCTGGTCCAGTTGGGTCAGATCTGCAAACGCGTAGCACATGATGACAAGCGTGTAGCAGAAAGGCAATTTTTCGAAGGAAAACACCCAAAGGTACGTAGCACAAGGTCCCAGGACCATAACGTAGGGAAAACTTGCCTACACTTTGCCATAATTTCAAAATTTCTTCTCTGACATCCTTTGATGATATTTTAAAATTAAATGAGTAACTTATGGGTGAAAAAGGTACTTTGTAGCTTGGGAGAATAAATTGAAACAAGAAAACCCACTTTGCTAATGTTTTTTAAACCTCTTCACTTTTCACTGATATTTCTTTTAACCCTTTTGTTTTGCGGGTGTCTGAGCTTATGATTTAACACTTTTCCATTCATAGTATTAACCTCCATGTTTTGCAAACTTTTTTTGAGTGATAAGGCTCACCTTCCTTGGTTGGCGTATGTCTTTGAACAATTTTACTTTTGGAAGGTGAACAAACTTAATTTTTCCCCATGACCTTTGAACCTGTTGAACTCACTTTGACAAATTTAGAGTTTTACACAATGGTAGTACCTTCAAAACCTTTTATTTTTACCTTGGATATTATGCCATGTTCTTCCATCCTTTACCACTAAATGTAAATGGCAGAGATGAGAGCTCTACCCTCTTTTATGTATCTTGCTGCATTGGGTTTCTGTTTGGCATACTGTTGATTTAATCAGTTTTTTAGAAAACCCTTGATCTCTCCTCTAGACTCAGTGCCCCCTGCTTCCTTTAGAAACTTATCAGTTACTCCACCAATTTCCCCTGCTGACTTACCTCTTGACACTCCTGCAGAAATTTCAAGCACACTCACCTTTTGGAAGACTTGAAATTGTCAAAATAAATTTCTTTGGAGACCTCCTGCTTTTTCTTGGGCAATCATGTGTTGCTCTTCTTTCTCATTAGAACCAAAACTAATATGAGAAGAATATAGGTTAAAATACCAATGAAGATCCTATAACCTTGGGAAAACCTAATAATCTAGTGGCAGGGTTTTAACTTGGCCCTTGACTGAGATTAGGCTTGGGATCTAACAGTGTAAAAAAATATCTTTTTGACCAATGGGTGTATTTGATTATATAGAAATGGAGGCACTTGATCTAACTAAGGAGCTCATAGAGGTATTTCTGATACCATAAAGGTTTGAGGAACCCGATGAACATGGGAAAGGATAGGTTGAATGATAACCCTAGATGAAAGTGAAGTAGTGGGGTAAATGAAAAACTGAGTGTTGGGGTGATAGGTGGGAAAAAAAAACTAGATGAGTGGCATAAACCCAAGGGGGGCCCTCTAGGAGTGATAATTTAAATAGGGAATGGCAGAGTAGTAAAATAGTGAAAAAATTGTTTTAAGGATAATGAAGGCAGTGAGATTTATAAAAGTCACAATATTCATGAATTTTGTTTTTCGAAATATAGGATTTATATTTAGTCATCTTCAGATAGTAAGAATTACTGATGACTAACAGTGGCTCCACTTGCGAATTGCAGATCCTTTTCAAGAGGTGTCCAGGACCTCAGAGCTCAAATCTCTAAGTTTTGAAGACCAGTCCCTTATCCATTAAGCATATTTCTCTTCTTTCATTGGCTGTTGTTTCATTTAAGCTATGATCTTAAGAATCTTAAAGGCATGCTTACTTCAACGTTATCTCTACCTACCCATCATACCTTGCCTAACATTTTTTCTTCCATTGGGTGCACTTGGACTGGCAAACCCTTGACATTCATTTTCTTTGAAATCATAAAAGAAAAACTATCTGATTGTACCCTTATGACTCCCAAGAGTTCAGATTAGGAAAATGAACTCTCTTATTCTCTACCTAGTCTACTTAATTGTCAAGACTAAGTTGTTTGACAAACTTTTGTTCTCCAATATACTTACATGAAATTGAAGACGTGATTGAACAAGGATTTAGAAATTTAATTTTCCATGGGCTATGGCATTCGGACAAGCTACACACAAACATTATTTTGCATAATAATAAAAAACTAGAAAGCATGAAGGATGTGATTAAGAAATTGTCAGGCATTCCTCTCTTTCTTTTTGGTTCACATTTTAGCATTTAGAACAAATGTCTTTTCTTCCTAATCTATTCCTACTGACAAGTCAAGCTTAAATGATTTGACATGCCTTCTTTCACTAAACTATCAGTAGAAATTCAAAACAAGTTCAGCCATGATTAGGCTAGATGACCGAACAAGACTCTTCTTTTGAGAAAATTAGTGGCATTTAGATGTGCTCACTTTCAACAAAACTCTTTTTTGGGTATGGGGCTATACCTCTTCTTTAAATCTTCCCTCTTTTTCTTCTTTTTTGTTTTTTTTGTTTTTGTTTTTCCTGTTTTTTCATCAATCAATGTTATGTACAAAGAATGAAAGCTTCAAAATAGGAACTTTGACAAAAATAGTGTTTGAGTATCCTGCCATTGACAGGACCTCTGAACACCTCGACTCCATCAAGCTCTTGTAAAAATAAAGCATTGTTACCTCTAGCTGAATGAATAATGTAAGGACCCTTCCACAGATTCTCAAACTTACCATGTTTTCTTTTGTCCTCCCTCCTAGAATCCCATTTCAGCACTGTGTCTCCAATGTGGAAATTATTGGCTTTGATTCTTCTGTCAAAAGTCTTCTTTATGTTTTATTGCACTTCTTGTGCTCTTCTGTAAACTTCCTCACTTGATTGTTGCAAATGAATGGTTTGGTTCAACCTCCTTTTCATGCCATTTTCTTTTGATTGAACCTCTTGAAGAAGATTCATAACCGAAACTCCCAAGGATGTTGGGAAAACAACATCCATGCCATAAACCAGCTGCTAGGGAGACATATTGATAGATTTCTTACTGGTTAGTCTATCAACCCATAGTGCATGCACCAGTTTTCCATGCCATGATTTTTTGTTCTCTTCCAATAGTTTCTTGATGATGTTCACCAAAATCTTGTGAGAAGACTCAACCAATCCATTACCTTGAGGGTAAGAAGTTGTATAATGTCCCAGTGTGATGTGATACTTGTGGTAGAAGTCCACCATTCTTTTGTAATTAAATTTTGCAGCATTATCGGTGATGATCTTCTTGGGACAGCCGAATCTGAACAAGGTGTTGCTTTCAAGGAATTTTATGATGACTAAGTCGATAGAATTCCTTGAAGGGATGGCTTCTATCCATTTGGTGAAATAATCGTTAGTAGTGAGAATCCACTTATGTTGGGAAAATGAAGCAGGGCGGATTTCAGCAATGAAATCTAAACCCCATTGCCGAAAAGGAGTTTCAATAGTAATAGGATGCAAGGGAAAAGGTAGTAGCTTCTTCTTGCCATCAAAGATTTGGAATTTATGGCAAGTTGCAACTAGCTTGTGAGTATCGGGGAAAAGAGTGGGCCAATAGTAACCAGCTCTAAGGATTTTATTAGCTGTGGTTTTCTAGTAGAGGTGACCTCCTCACTCTCCTTCATGGAACTCATGCATAATTCTATCTACATCATCTTCAAGCAAACATTTAAGCAATATTCCAATAGAATTTTTCCAATACAAAGCTCCATAAAAAATGAAAAAAATTAAAGCTTTTTGTTTCAAGAATATAGCCTTTTTTTTGGATAAGGTTGGAGGAGAAATTTAGATAGAAAAGTACATATAGGATATCAACATACCAAGATGAATTTAGAAATACATATTCAATGTGCGGAGCTATGCACTCTTCCTATTCCTCTAATGCATCAACCATATTCATGTCTAGTGCTTGAAAATTTGATTCAGCCATGAGGTTTGCGAGTCCTTGTCCTTTAACTAGTTTAGTGGGTCTGATTTCTAAATCATATTCTAAGATAATAGCAATCCATTTACCCATTTTACCATCAGGGTCGTGATTCAAAATATCTATAAAAAATGTGTGTGGAAAAAAAGAAATAACATCGGAGTGCAAAATGTAAACTCTGAAGTCCTTCAAGGCTTTGATCAAAGAAAATGCTTGTTTCTCCATGATGTTATATTTTAGAGGAGCATCTCTCAATGCTTTTCTAAATAAGTCTATGGGTTGTTCTTTTCCCATCATGTTCTTTTGAATCAATACAGTAGCAACAGTGTGTTCAGATGCAAAGGATAATATGAATAAATCCTTGGTAAAGTTGGGGCTGATTAGAACTGGTGTTTGGGTAAAGGCTTGTTTCACTAGTTCAAAGGAGTTTTTGGCTTCTGTGGTCCACTTGACTCCTACTTCTTTTTTCAACATGTTTTTGATATTCCTTAGGAGTTCAGAGAGGTTAGGAATGAATCTTATGAGGAATTTTATCTTTCCAATGAGAGATAGCATCTCTTTAATATTTATAGGATAACTGATTTGTAGTATACCTTCAATCCTTTTGGGGTCTATCTTGATCCCTTATTTGGAAATGATTTGGCCTAAGAGTTTTCCTTCTTGAATACCAAACAATGTTTTCTTATGATTTAGAGATATGCCATACTTCCTACACTTCTAAAATACCTTCCGCAAATGAACTAAGTTCTCTTCATCAGTTTTAGAATAAACAGTGATGTCATCAAGATAAATTACTATGAAGTAGCTTATGTCTTCAGAAAAAGCTATATCCATGGCCCTTTGAAAATTAGCCCCTGCATTCATCAACCCAAATGAAATTTTTACATACATGAATGTGCACCAAGGTGTTGTGAAAGTGGTTTTGTGTTGATCACTTGGTAGTACCAATACCTTATTGTAACCCGAAAATCCATCAAACAAAGATATTCTCTTAGAACCTACCACGCTTTTCAGTATATGATCCATTTTGGGTAAAGGGTAGTTGTCCTTTAGGGAGGCTTTGTTCAAGTTTCTAAAGTCTATGCACATCCTAATCTCCCCTATTTTCTTCCTAACTGACACAAGGTTGGAAACCCATCCTGAGTACCTAAGTGGGACTATGATACCAGCATCATACACCTTCTTTATTTATTTTTCAACTAGAGTTACTAGAACAGGGTTTATTCTTCTCAATTTTTTCTTGAATGGTTTTTGATTTTCCTTGAGAGGAATTTTATGTTGAATAATTCTTGTGTCGTAGGAATTAAAATCCTCATACGCCCATGCAAAATATCTTTAAACTCTTTTAACAACTTTATATATTTTTGTTTTATGTGAGCAGAGAGAGTTTTGAACATCTTGATCATTTTGGTTTCTTTTATGCTACCGATGTTACATTATTTCACATTAGTTTCGGTGGTTTCCATTTTTGGCTTTCTTGCTACATCATTAAATTCAAACAACTCTTCTAAATGGGCAAGACCCCTTGGTAATGAGTTATCTTTGCACTGTAGCTACTCAATGTCATTTTGATCTAAATCTACAAATTATTTTGCCTTAAGAGGATATTATAGTAGATTTATGCCAGTGTTACAAGGAGGCTTTGTTTTAAGGGTTTGTTGTTTATCAAAGCAAGCTTCTTGATGGATTAAATCTGATTTTAACATTTCGAACTTGGTTTTAGGCTGCAAGAAATTTTCAATCTGTTTTTCATTTTCAAATACTTTCCAGTGAGTTATCTTATGTGGGACTTCTAGTCTACACTTGACTTTCACGATGTATTTTTCATTAGCATGAGGCATTTGGCATGTGCTGGCAGCAAAGGAAAGTTCATTGGCCAAGTTGTTGTCAACTCTAGGGATGGAGATAAGTTCATACTTCCTAAAAAGTTTCAATAGATCCAAGGAAGCATTCCAATATTCTCTTAATCTAGGATTCTTGGCAGAATATTCTCCCTTGATTAGTCTAATGATCAGTTCAGCATCACCTTGAACATAAATTTTCTTGGCTCCTATTTATTTTAGAAAATGCAAACCAAGGAGAATGGCCTCATACTCAGAAATATTGTTAGTGCATTGAAATTTCAATTTGTAGGAGTGGCCTTCACTGGTGTTATGAATCCAGACACCAAATCCCGAACCATCTTTGCCACAAGAGCCATCAAAGCTCATGTTCCAAATTGTTTCAAGTTCAACTTCGCCATTATGCGTATGTTCGGGGCTGCTAGAGTTTTGGCTATCAAGTTCTTCATTGAATGTTTGGTTTGAATGTTGTGGTAGGCGTGTATATTTATTAGTTTTATTTACTTGTTCATCAATGTTATCATCATTATACAAGATAAATGTGTCAAGATATAAATGAATGGAATAAATAGGGGTGTTGTTTGGCCTATCTTGGCTACTAACCATATATTTCATGTGTGATTCCCGGTATAACCTCCTTGTTTGGTTTAAAACCGGGATGGTAGCATAAGACATGTCCATTTGGAGATTCCCTTGAGGTTTGGACCCCCATGATCTGGATAAAAGCATGCCATACTTCGGGGGAATGTCAACAACCACTATGTCCATGACTATACTCTTAGTAGGTATTTGTGCTAGATTGACAGAAAAATCCTTGATTAGACCCAAACACTTGACTCTACTTGAATTGAACGAGTATAATTCCTTGTAAGGTTTGGTCATTCTAGCTCCCATGTACGTTCATTTCTGTCCAGGCACAGATTGTGTAGAAACTCAGGATTCTAGCATATCATTATGAAAGATTTTTTCATGAATGTTTAAGCTGACATAGAATGGAGGGACAACTCCTTTTTGATATTTTCCCTCTACTTCAGGTCCAAAAAATAGCTCCAGTTTGTCATCAGTTAAGTTCAAGGAGTCGGTATCATTTCCTATATTCAAAGATTTCAAGACTCGATTCCTACATACATCCTGATTTTACTAGTTCAGCAAGGGGCATGCTTATTTTGATCTTGGAAATATATCCCTCAAAGTTGAAAGGCGTTAGTTTTTTTTTCATATTTACATCTATTTTGTCGCGCAAAGCTCTTTCAGCAATTTTGGTTTGCTAAATTTTATTAGGATTGTCATTTTGAGTAGATTTTCCAGGGCCACTAGTGGAGGTTCTAGGGAAACTTGGGTCACCATTTTGCTGGATAGTTTTATATTTTTTATGATCAGGTTTCTTAGCCATGGTGATTGTGTTTTCTGCTGTCTTTTTCATTATATTTATAGGGTTTTTTTTAATAGCAATTTCTTGTTTGTTTGTTTTGGAGGCCTCTTGGTATCTTTTACTCCTAAGATAATATTGTCTATGGACATCCATTATGGCATTCTCAAATCCAAAATTATACTCTTCAGACTCCTCACAGTTTCTTCCATCATTTTGATTTGAGGAAAAGAACCCTTATTCTTCTTCTGTGAGAAAAACATCACCCTCATTGTCAAAGCCTATCAATTTTACATGGTTTTCTTTCGGTTTTTTTGTTTCTCTTTCTTCCTCATCCACATAATTGTATTGGAAAGGAGGAATAATTTGTTGGTCATTGTCTCTCTCACTTATTTGGGGTGGGTCTCTTTTGAAGTTTGGATTCCTATTTATGTTTTGGGGATTTGGTTGATTTTCCATAGGAGGTGTTATTTCATTAAAGTTTATCCTCTACATCATTCTCTCCATTATTCTAAATAAGATGTCAATTTTGGCATCAGATGAAGAGGTTGAAGCCATAGTTTCATCTTCGTATGTGACTCTCTTTTCTGACCTCATCCTAGCCCTTTTTTCAATCAAGTTGGCCTCTGCACTCACAAATCCCCTTTGCATGTATTCTAAAGTTTGGGGATCCTTCTCTCTTAGTTCGTAGGTCATGTCTGGATCAAAGCCTTCTGAAAATTTCACTAGTTGCTATAAGAAAAAAGGACATTGGTGAGGGTCATGCTTGTGACGGACCTTTAAATTCCATCACCAATGTCACATATGGTGACGGTCCTTAAAAAACGTCACTGCAAGTGTATATAGTGATGGTACTTTAAGGTTCATCACCAAAGCCATTTTCAATGACACTTTTGGTGAGGGTTGTTAAAGGCCCATCACTAACTCTCTCTTTGGTGACACTTCTAGTGACGAAATTTTAATGACCCTCACCAATGATCTTTTTGTTACTTTCGGTGATGGTCAAAAAATGTTTGTCACCATTCATAATTCCAATGAGTTTTTGATGATGCTATATGCATGTTAATAATTTTTTTTTAAAAATATAACAATTTAAGGCCATTATTGTGGAGTATTTTTTATGATATTTCGAAGGCCACAATGGTTATAATCAATAAATTTTTTAAGAAGTAATTAGTTTGTATCATTTCCCTCAAGTAATCACTTGTCGAATAGAGTTTTCCTATGAGTCAACACATGATTCATATCTATTAAGTTTATTATCTATCAAAATCCCTTTAGATAAAGGTCCACTAGTGTGTAGAGGAAATATATTATTTAATAAATAATCAAGCTCTAAAAATTCCATTAATGAGAAAGACCTAACACTCTTCAACAATTTGGGCACACCTTAAATTAATGGTTTGTCACACACTAACATTTCTTATCACCTCACATGTCTTGGAACATATTTATACCTAGAACATCTTGTCATGACACTGATGCCCTAGCACATGGTGGCATGCGCTAGCACAACATGGAACTCTCCTAGCATGTGTTAGCATGCATGTAGTCCCTAGCATGCCCTAGAACACCTTGGTTGAATGCATTGACCTACATTATCACTTCTCACACAATGCCAGTTGACATGTATTGGGAGCTATTATTAGTGTGACTAGCATGCCCCTTTTGAAAAAGACAAAGTCCTAACTTATTAACCCTCTTATGTGCTCATTTTCTTACATTTTATCTTGGTTATTCCTTTTTTTTCCTTGACACTTCTTGACACATATTGACATAGCTTGGCACCCTCCACATCCTTAGTACCTGGCATGTATTGGCATATCTTGGCACTATTTGGAACATATAATTAGAACACCGTGGAAATCCCTAGCACACTTTGGCACTTATTTACATGTCTTGATATTCCCTAGAATGACTTACCAATGATTAGCATACCTTGTCACTTCCTTCTTGGCATTATAACTAGCACTCATTAACACTAGTCCCTGGCACACATTCCTCATATTAATTAACTTCCATGAATTTTTACCTAGTGCTCCCTTAATGTTTTTTCCTATTACTCCTTAACACTCATAAACATGCATTATCACTCTCTAGCACACCTTAGGAGTCTTCAGCATGCCATTCCACTTCATAGCATCCATAAAAATCCCTGATACATATTGGTGCTTGGCATGTGTTGGTGCTTAGAAAGTATTAGCATGTATGGAACACGTTAATATGCCTTCGTATGATTTTGCATGGTTTAATATTAAATATATTTTAGATCAATTTTTGGAAAGTAGATGAGAAGCAACAAAGGAAAACTTGGCACTTATAATGCACTAAGACTTTTCACTTGGCACCTATTGGTGCCTAGTGTTGGTGTACCTAGCATGCCCCTCTTAGAAAAGGTAAATTGATGACTAATTAACCCTCTTATGTGTTCATTTCCTTGTAGTTGAATTTTTTTCTCCCTTTTTTTTCCTTGACAGTCCTTGGCACGCATTGACACACCCTTGCACATCTAGGCATGCCTTATCACTTGGTAGATATTATCATGTTTGACATGCCTCTGCACTATATGGCACATATTAGCATTCCCTAGCATGCCTTGGCACTCATGTCCTCGCAACTAGAATTTACATTTTTTCATGACTTGGGAACCCAATCAAGTCCTTGGCTACTATAGTTAATGTGAAAACATTGGCCTGCTTCAACCCCAACAACTTGACCAATTTCACCTACTACAAGTAGATTTTACCTTGTTCACCTAAGAACTTCCTATAACTCATCTTATGCCACTCATGTTCAATCTCAAGTTGTCCCACTTAACTATTTACCAAGACAAGGATCACATGATCTAGCCATGGCCATAAAAAAACTAAGCAACATAGCTTACATATGAAATATTTCACATGTATGTTCAGTTCATATAAACAATAGAACATTAACTGAGAGTTTGCAAGAACCACAAGGTTCACAAGACACACAAGATATAAGCTAACACAAGTTTTGTGCCTCAAAACTTATACACAACAATGTACAATATGCAATTATCTAGAATAGTTTAAAACATGAGCATGTAGCCAAAGTGTGCCACATCTCATATAAAAAAAATAACTAAAGGAAAAACAATTTTGTGCCTAGCACAAAGTGATCTCTCTTGGTCTAAAACTATTATGTCGAGCCACTTATAACAACCATAGGATAACCTCATGTAAATCCTATTCTAAACTTCTCCTAACACACTTCGTCCTTAGCGCATTTGAATTCGCTAACACTCCCTTGCACACACTCTTATTTGTTCCTTTCCATGCATTTTGACCTAGTTATCCCTTGATATGACCCAACACTCCCTAACACTCTAGTTCAGCATGCATTGAAATTTTCTGACACGTGTTAGTATGCCTTTTCATTCCTTTGCATGTCCTAAACCTCCCTAGTTATCATGCCCTTACAACTAGCCTTACTTAATATTTGACTTGGGAACCCAATCAAGCCCTCGCTTTACTACAAGAGCTTGACCAAGTTATAGTTACTACAACTAGACTATATTTTTGAATTGTGTAGCTTGGGAGGTACTCCACAAGCCTAGTGAGATGGCTTTGTGTGAGTTTGGTCACAAAAGGCTTTGTGGGATTAGAATCAAAGAAAAGGGATTTTGGACCCAATACGGGGTTTAAAATATAAAAGAAAAATAGAAAGGAAAAATAATATTTCCTAAGGTCTAAGTGGATAAAACCCGTAAGTTCTAAAGTGTTCTTAAGAGGTCTAGGAAAAAATATTTAAGGAGTCCTTAGGATGAAGGAAATAACATCAAGTGAGAAGGATCTCATTTGATAAGGCGATGAAGAGACATGTAGTCCTAAAGAGGCCATGATCATTATCATGTATAGCATTCATTATGATGCCTGAATATGCTTTTGCATGGTTTAATATTAAAGTTATTTGAGATCAGTTATTGGAAAGTAGAAGAGAAGTAACAGAGGATGATTTGGCACTTGGAATGAACTAACACTTGGAACTTGACACTCATTTCCACCTAGTGTTGGTCTGCATAGCATGTCCCTCTTGGAAAATTTAAATTAATGACTTATTAACACTATGTTGTGTTCATTTCCTTGTATTTTAACTTGTTTCTCCTCTTTTTTTCCTTGATATTCCCTGGCACGTATTGTCACACCATTGTATATATTGGCATTCCTTAGCAGTTGACACATCTTAGCATATTTTACATGCCTTCGAACTATCTAGCACATGTTAGCATTCCCTAGCATGCCTTGGCACTCATGATGTCACAAATATCCTTACATTTTTTCATGACTTGGGAACCCAATCAATTCCTTAGCTACTCCAGTTCATGTGACATTAGTCTGTTTCAGCCGTAACAACTTGATCCATTGCACCTACTACAGATATATTGTGCCTTGTTCACCTAAGAACTCCTATACCTCATCTTAGGCCAGTCATGTCCAAGCTGAAATTTTCCCACTTAAGAACTTACCAAGACAAGGATCACATCTAGCCATGGCCATAAAACAACTAAGAAACATCCCTTACATAGGCAATATTTCACATGTATGTCTAGTTCACATAAACAGTAGAGGATTAACTGAGAGTTTGCAAGAACCATGGGATACACAAGACACACAAGATATAGGTCAGCACATATCAAGTTCCCCAAAACTTATACATAACAATGTACAATATTGAATTGTCTAAAATAGTTTAAAACATGAGAATTTGGCCAAAGTGTGCCAAATGTCATATAAAACTAATAGATAAAGGAAAAATAGTGTTGTGCCCGACACAAAGTCTCCCTTTGTTTAAAATTTCTTTGTCAAGCCTGTTTTCACTTTATAATTTAGAATATTTGCAAAACTAAACTATAAATCACAACATCAAACCACTTTGGAGTCTAGGACCTAGCCTTCCTAGACTCAGAGAGGGCTCTCAATGTTTTATGATTTAAATCAATTTAACTTGTTCGTTATACGTACTAATATTAGGCTACCTACAGTGATGGGGGTTGTTTCACTAGTAAAAAATGATGAAATTAATGACTAAGTGAGTAAAAATGTTAGTCATCACAATTATTTCAAGTGAATTACTACTAAATTTGAGCAATTTTATGTGACTGAACTAAAAATGACTAACTTAAATGACTAATTTAGCCTTGGAATAAAATATACGACTAGATAATAAGTGACTAAACTAAAAATGACTAACTTAAATGGCTAATTTAGTCTTGGAATAAAATATACGACTAGATAATAAGTGACTAAACTCAAAGTGACTAACTTAAATGACTAATTTAGTATAGGGATAAAATATATGACTAGATAATAAGTGACTAAAGTAAAAGCGACTAACTTAAATGACTAATTTAGTCTAGGATTAGAATACATGACTAGATAATAAGTGACAAAATTAATAATGATTAATGTAAATGAACATTATAGTCCAAGAAAAAAAATATGGCAAAATAACAAGTACAACAAGTATATGAATTAGTCATTTATGTCAATAATTTTTAAATGTGTCACTCCATATATGGAAAATTGCAATTTTTCTATCGAAGTGTTAGATTTCACTATAGGTGTCTCTGAATCCATTTGCAGTGTTAAAATTTAAAGTCAAAGGGGTCTTTGAATTTACAGTGTTAAAATTATGAATACCTTTTTTTCTCTAAATTTTAATAGTGCAGATGGATTCATATACAATTAACATTATTTCATGTATCATCTATCAACTTTACACTAATGCCTTCATTATAATTTTAGTAAAGGTTATAATTATATTAATTAGATAGCCAAATTAATATTTATATTAATATTAATATTTGGCCATAAAGTTTAATTTTTAAACGTCATTGATTTATGTTAAAAGTGAGAGTTGTTTTAAATCTAAGGTTAAAACTTCATATTTACATTTAATAAATAGATAAATATAACATTTCTTCTATTAAACATGTGATTTCATTTAAATCTAGTATTAAATTATCATATCTATATTTGATAAATACTAAATATATAAACCTAAAATATATATTTATAGACCTATTTAGTAAATAGGTATAGAAACTTATTAATTTAAGTATGAAATTTAATTAATTTTTTAATGATATATGAACCTTTGTTTTTTTCTAAGTCAATTTTATATTCATGTAGGAAAAAAGGAGTACATATAGATAGTTACAAAACATGTGGTCTCACCTCGACTTGGTTTGTTGACAAAAAATTACACCAGATGAAAAAAAATACAAAATATGGACTAGGGACATTGTCCATAAACGGTTTGTCCAAAGGCACCAAAACACATATAAAGCATAATTAAAGAACACCAAATAGAAAACTAGGCATCCAACGTGATGGATGCAGAGTTGTCTGGGGTTGATCCTAGATGTGGTGGAGGATAGAAGTCACACTGATCATTCCCTTCAAAGTGTGCTAACCAAGTCTCCAACTTTTCTACTTTCTCAGTGAGTTGATTTTGGCCTCGCCAAAACACTACTATTCTCTCCTAGACTTGGCACTGTAAATAGTGCATTCGATCCAATTTTTCCATCTTCTCTACATGCTCCTCCTGACATAATATCTTAGTTGTGTCCACTCTTTCCATTAGGTCGTTGATAAGTGCACAACAGTTCTCTAGGCAGCAATGTTGGATAACCTGCCCCTCATTTACCTCAAATCAATAAAACCCACGATTTCCCTTTCCACCATGACCTCCTCTGCCCTGACGACTTTGATTTTGAACCCTAAAACCCCCACCTATGCTATCCCCTCGCTTACCTCCTCCACAACCCCCATGTGCACCCACACTAGTGAGTCATGCACGCCCCACAGTCTTGCCACCCTATTGTGGAGCTGCCATGATTATTTCTGAGTCTGCCACCCCCACAAGGCCATGAATGATAGGGGAGGGAGAACACCCACACCACATCGGAGGCTTCATAATTCTCCAAGGTCAAGTAACCCCGGCATGTGCAAAGTCCAAAGACCAGACCCCCCACTATTGAAAACAAGCACCGCCAACAAAGGAGCCAAATGTAGTCTCGCACCACCACAGGGAAGCACAGAGACACCTCCCACTGCCTGTTAAAGACTTCCACCACCAAAAAAACCAAATACCATCACCCACCAGACCAACACAGGAAATTGAACAAAAAATGATGACAAAGTAGTTGACGCTTTAGCATAACATTCCCCAGGGCAGTGACCAACCTCCAAATTCTCCACATAGAGACCACACACCAATAGACCAAACATCGTCACACCCACGTTGGAGGGCATGAAATTTGGAAAAGAAACTAGTTTTCCACCACCACCCTTGAGGTTTCCTAGACTGAAAAATTCTAGCTTCCTCTCTTATCACGAAAAAAAAGCCTCACAAAAAGCCAAGAAAAATGGAAACCAGTGAGCTCACTTCCTTTCAACTTCCTATGCTTAACCCAGACACAGTCAATGGCTAAGAAATTGAGTAGCAGGGACCGGTTGAACAAACCGCATGAGAAAATTCCCACGAAAATCACACACAAGCCACTCCCTCCTTAAACCTTCCTGCGACATTTACACTTCCTCTTCAGAGGTGATGCAGGAGCATCAAAGCTAAATTTTTATTATTCCTTTATGTAATTTAGGGGGTGAGATATTTTAATTATTTGTTTAATTATTTTATTCATTTTTAATTAATTAGGAGAGAAAATATAAATGTGAGGATTATTGTAAATATTCCTTAAATAATTAAGGATATGAGTGGAGTTGAATTAGGTAGATAATCTAGGGATTAAGAATTCCATAAACGGGACTTAGTTGAGTCAAAAAAAACAAAAATTTAAATTAGATTTTAAGTTGAGATTTGTGTGGAGGAAATTATGGAATGAAATAAATTATATTTATGTATAAATATGTATCTTGTGGGGGTGAGAAAAAACAAGCAAGGAAGTGAAGAAGTGAGGAATATAGAGAGAGTAAGAGAAATGGTTTGAAGGGCTGAGGGCCAAGAGGCCACCCATTGTAATATTTGGCCAAAGATTTTTTATGTTTTTATATCAATATTTTATTTGTATGGCTCTCTTTCCTTCATAAGAATTTTGAGATGAACATATTTGTGGTTTTAATGAAGAATTTTATTTGAGAAGATAGCACATGATTTTTTACATGCTTGGATCTGATTTAACCTAGTATCCTGGCATCATTTTCTATCAGAGCCTTGTGTATAATTTTTCTTCTACCTAGATTGTCATGAACTTAGCTACCTATTGAAATATGTCTTCATATGAAATTGTGATAGACCTGTCATTTATGTTATGAAATGGTTCTTGAGAATGTTTCATGTTGAAATTGTGCTTGAGTGTTGATCCCGTTCTACATGGCACACTACGTGGAAGCTATCGGTAGTGGAGGTTGTGTGTGGACATTGAAATGAAGATAAATTTTTGAGAGTTGTGAAAGATGTGATCGTGTGAGATCTACAAACCACAAATGTTTTTGATGTATTAGTAAGAACACAAAAGCTTGAAGATGGTTCAGAAGACAGTCGATGCGTAGCATGAGAATGTATTTCCACAAACCGAAAAGCCACGAAAGTGACCAAGAATTGAAATCCAAGCTACTCTACTCAATGTCTTCGATATCATCTCTTCCTCACTTGAATTTAATCATTCCCAGTTGTTCAAGGAAAAGGCCGTGAAGCAGGAGTCGAGATTCATGATCTACATTGAACATAGTGTCGAAGCTAAAGGAGGTTCAAGGATCGATGCTGTAATATTCCTACTTAGCCTAAGCTAAGAGGAATATAAATTTTTGTTTTACTTTCTGTTGCATGAATAAATGAATAAAGGAGGACATGTAAAACTCCTTAAAAGAATGAATAAATCAATGCCCATATGAAGAAGGATAAATCAGGGCCATGTAAATAAATCACTTGCAGGTGTGAAAGGGGTTTGAGCTATGAGACTGGGTCAACCTTGACCAAATCTATAGCGTTGTCTAGATTCAATGTCCCTCATGAAGGGACAACGCAGTTCTAGAAGGAGGCCCCTCATGTGAAAGGAGCTAACTCATCAAGGTGGTTTAGGGTTTGCAAAGGCTTTCATCTTATAAAAGGAAGGGGAACGTAACAATTGAGGGTTTTTTATTATCTATATTCTGGAGTTCCTTGTCTATTTAGACAAATACCATTCTATGTTATTCAGTGGAGAATAGTGCTGCTTAGCACTTGGAATTCCTATGTAGGGATTTCACCTCTTGAATTGAGGATTCTTGGAGGAGTCTTTCTAATTTGATTCACTATCAGGCTTTGGGCCAAGCTCTACTTCCAACTGCAACGCAAATCTAGTGAGGATTTGTTTTCTTTTGTAGCTGCAGCAAGTGGAACTCTAGATGTGTTCAGATCTAGCTTGTATTGGTGCCTCTTCTCAGTGAGTGTGTCTTTTAACCTCCTTGAAGAGTGCATCAGTTTTTTGAGCTTTAGATTTGTATATTCGCATTAGGCCAACTCTGTTATTCAAGCTACAATGCACTTTACTTTGAGGGAATGCATTATTTTTAGTGGAGGTTTTGCAGGGTTTCTTGATCCCATTTTTTATGAGAGATCTCTAGTGCCAGGCTTTGCCTTTTACTTTGGTGATCCATGGATTAGGTTGCTGATACATGTTACATTTAGATATGATATGTTTTAATGTAAATTCATCTTTAAAAATTTCTGAATAATATTACAGATCTGCTACTTAAAACTCAGAGCTACTCTTTGTAATACATGATTTAGTCAAAACCCCAAGGGGATCTTGTAATAGAGTCTTTCTAGAGTACAAATCTAAAATGGATTTGATCTTTCATCCACAGATATATTGTATATATGAATTGTAAAATTCAGCTACTGTAGCTCCATAAAATAATGTTGTTAAGCCATTTTGCAGTTTATACATGTGTTGCAGCCCTCTTTTCTGAAGATTTATTTCTCTCTTGTCTTCTGTATTCTACTGTATAATGTAAGAGCATCATTGTAAATATTATTTTTTGCCGTATATTCAAAATTTGATCTTATTTTATGGCCTCCTACTCATGCTCTCAAAAACTACGTTATTTCTGAAGCAGTTTGTTGTGCATAGTTGCAGCCCCTCTTGTAGGGTGTTTTTCAGCTAGACTAGGTGGTGGGAGATCTGTTTACCACACCTAGTTTGAAATTTTTTTGCTCCCATTTTGGATCTAGACTCCAGATCTACTGATATGAGGGATCCAAGGGCTACAAACTTATTTCTGTGCATAAATCTCCCAGGAGTGCATTATTTTAACAGGCTTGTTGTGCAATCAATATTTTGGGATATTACAGTGGTATCAATGCTCCTTTCTTGGCACAACATGTGCTTTCATTGGAGAACCACAACCATGTTTCATTCAAAAGAAGATGAGACTCTTACTAAGAGGGAGAAAAGGTATCAGAATAAAATTCACAAGGATTTTTATTACACCACTGATGATCAAGGCAAGGGTAAAGCCCCTAAAACTACAAGTGATAAAGAAGGAGAAGAGTTTGCAAGAACTCTTTTGGTGGCCATGCAAGATATTGCTAGAGAGATCAAAGAGATGATACTAGACAAAATGATGGAATATGCTAGGAGATTTCATCCTGGGGATAGCTCCGACATGTCTCAACCAGTGAACCAACCACAAGCACCACAAGCTCCACAACGCTCCACTATGCCTACCTTCTTGGTTGTGGAGAATGAAGGACCATAAGAGAAAGTATCCCTTGAAGACTAATTTGTGGAAAATGAATCTCAGAATCAGAGATTCAAAGACCACTTGAGTTTCCAAGAGTTTTGTCACCTCAATGACAAAAGGAGACCAAGGCATCAGTATAGAGATGGTGGGTTCTTCCCTAATCATGATAGACATCACTCTATGGGTAGATTATTTTTTCCCAAGTTTGATGGGTAAACCTCTAGTTCTACCAAGGCCTGGGTAGAAAAGCTGGACATCTACTTTCAGTTGAACAAAGTCCCCGAGATTGAAGCCATCAAGATTGCAGCGTTGCACTTTGAAGGTGAAGCACACAATTGGTGGTTCCATGGGTTTTCTACATTGGGCCATGCCAATGTGACTGCCTATTCTGAATTCACTAGAATATTGGTGGAGAGGTTTGAAAGAAAGAATCCAGAATAACCTTTCATGAGCCTTGAAAAGTTAAAGCAATCGGGAAATGCAGAGACTTATATCTTTGTGTTTATGAAATTATCTGTTATGGTTCCTGATCTGTCCGCAACAAGGATGGTGTACATCTTCATCGATGGCTTGGATGAACCTTTGAATGGGTTGGTTAAATATACCAAGCCCATCACTTTGCATGATGCCATTGAGAGGGCTAGAGACCTCCAAGATGCCTTGCCAAAATCAAAGGCAACTTTCCAAAGCAAGGCCCCTCACCTTTTTAAAGGGAGGGAATAAAAATTTTCTCCTTCCAAGGAGAGCTCATTCAAGAAGCCTCTTGATATTGAACTCAGGAGAGAGCTGAGGAATAAGAGACTATGTTTCACTTGCCAAGAGTCATGGGCACCTAGACATAGATGTGCTACTGGGAAAGCACAATACATAGAAGTCTTCTCAGATTTTTAGGAGGAAGATAAAGATGATGAACCAAGGATGGGTCACGGCGCTGATAATGTTGAGGGAGATCCAACAAAATCTAGTGATGGGGATGGAGCCTTTGCTCCAATAGGTGGAACTCTTGCATCTTTGAGAGGATTGCCTAACAACTTGACCCTAAGAGTACAAGGTTCAATCATGAATCAAAGGGTATCTGTACTGATTGATAGTGGGGAAACCGACAACTTTATTGATGCTCATCTTATGAAAAGGAGAGCAATCCCCACTGATACTTTTGAGGGATTCTCTGTTTTGGTCCCAGGATATAGGAAAATGCAATGCATGCAAAATGTCCCATCACTCTCAGTCACTATGGGAACCTACACTTTGGTGGATCACTTTTTTGTAGTTGACATACCAGACACCAATATCATTTTGGGTGTCCAATGGTTGATTACATTGGGGAAAGTCACCACTTATTGGAAATCTTTGCAGATGGAGTGGGTGGACCTGAAGAGTGGTAAACCCCAAATGATCCAAGGCATGCATACTTATCCATCACCAATCACTTCCACAAAAACAAAAAATATGGATTTGCGTAGTGGAAGCAAGGATCTCATAGTCCCTTCTCTTATGTTAATGAGAATTTTGCAAGGGAAATTCCTATCTAGTGGCAAACCACCTCGGAGGCCACCAGATTCAGATCTTGTGGGGGAGGCCTCACAAACTGTTTCTCAAAATCTAGATCCAGGAGGGATTGGAGCAATGGGGGACCAAGATATAGCACTAGAGGGCTTGGGACAGCTCAAGAGTGAGGGGGATCCTCTCACTGCATCACTATCACCCTCTCTCATTTATAGATCTGTGCTGTGGGAGGAGGAGAACGGGAGGATCAACCTTCCAACACCTACCTTTGGCATGAGAGATGTCAAAGAAGAGATCAGCAACATGACAGACACTTCCATGGATGTATCATCAGCACTATCATTGATGAATAGTGTGGATCTGTATTGGAAATCTCAACTACTTGTAGAGTATTCCAAATATCTCCACATAGGTATGATCCTAGATGATATACAAAAATAAGAGGGCTACTTAGTCCAAGGGGGAGTCATCTATCATCATGGTAGGGTCTTCTTGGCTAGATATTTCAAGCTCAAGCAAAATATACTACAAGGGGCACACAAAGAATTATTTCTCAGCCATATGCATTCAATGAAGATCTATACCCTGATCGTGAGGAGCTTTGATTGGGAAGGCTTGAGAGAGGAACTACACCAGCACTTTCAAGAGTGGATGAGCCATGTGGAGTTGGGACAGCCAATGGACTCTATGCAAGAGTTATTTAAGCCATTTCTTTCTTCTTTTGAAAGAGAGGAAATGCCCATGCACAAATCCATGTGTATGAGAAATTTTAATGGTAAAGGATCTGATCATGTAGAGCAAGATTTATTTTCTTATTTTTCATATTATTTTACCATTTTTTTGCAGGATATGGATCCTAAAGGGAGTAAGGATCATGTGGATCTCATGGCTTGTGGTGGGCCAATAGAAATGTTGAACTTGGCCACTCCCTTGTTGTGCAAAGGGAGATTCCTTCTCATGATGGGTGATTTCGAAAGACACCAAACTTATCTGACATCGTCAGCCATGTTAAGGTGACTCATGCAGAAAATGTGTGGTGGGAATGCCACTTGCCACACCTTGATCTAATGCAGGCAGGAGATGCATTGCACTGGCATCACATATGGGACTTTGAACCCCCCCCCTTCAAGGTCAAATTTCTGTTTGCATATATGTAGTTTTGCTCCCATACTTGGATGATATAGTTGTATTGTTTATGGGATTGTATGGAGGGAGTATGGGCAGTTTGTATGTACCACCTAGATTGGAACTTCTCTATGTGCCTCATGCTACATGTTTTAGAGAAAGCATTGCTCCAGCCATGTTTATTTCTGTTGAATTTTTCACTCCTTGTGGGATGAAATATGCACCTCTTATGATGACCTTGGAGGAACAATTTATGATGTATTGGCTTGGTGAACACTTGGATTATGAGGAGGACTTGATCATTGATGGTGTCACAAATGGAGGAGTGGAAGAACTGCAAAAGTAACCCTATCATTTTCTTGAGGATAAGCAACATTTTGGAGGGGAGGACTGTAATATTCCTACTTAGCCTGAGCTAAAAGGAATATACATTTTGGTTTTACTTTATGTTGCATGAATAAATGAATAAATGAGGACATGTAAAACTCCTAAAAAGAATGAATAAATCAATGCCCATATGAACAAGGATAAATAAGAGCCATGTAAATAAATCACTTGCAAGTGTGAAAGGGGGTTGAGCTATGAGATTGGGTCAACCTTGACCAAATGTATAGTGCTGTCTAGATTAAATGTACCTCATGACGGGACAACGCAATTCTAGAAGGAATCCCCTCATGTGAAAGGAGCTAACTCATAAAGGTGGCTTAGGGTTTGCAAAGGTTTTCATCTTATAAAAGGAAGGGGAAGGCAGTAAGAGAGGGTTGTTGATTATCTATATTCTTGAGTATCTTGTCTATTTAGAAAAATACCATTCTTTGTTGCTCAGTGGAGAATAGTGCTACTTAGCACTTGGAATTCCTATGAAGGGATTTCTCCTCTTCCATTGAGGATTCTTGGAGGATTCTTGCTAATTTGATCCACTATCAGGCTTTGGGCCAAGCTATACTTCTAATTGCAACGCAGATCCAATGAGGGTTTGTTTTCTTTTGTAGGCTGCAGCAAGTGGAACTCTAGATCTATTCATATCTAGCTTGTATTGGTGCCTCTTCTCAGTGAGTGTGTCTTTTAACCTCCTGGAAGTGTGCATCAGTTGTTTTAACTTCATATTTGTATCTTGGCATCTGGCCAACTCTGTTATTCAACCTACAACGCAGTTTCCTTTGTGGGACTGTGTTATTTTCAGTGGAGGTTTTGCAGGGTGTTTTGATCCCATTTTTTATGAGAGATCTCTGGTGTTGGGCTTTGACTTTCACTTTGGTGATACATGGATTAGCTTGTTGATCCATGTTCTGTTTAGATCTGATCTATTTTAATGTAAATTCATATTTATAAATTTCTGAATAATATTGCAGATCTTCTACTTAAAACTCAGATCTACTCTTTGTAATACATGATTTGGTCAAAACCCCAAGGGGATCCTGTAATAGCGTCTTTCTAGAGTACAGATCTGAATTGGATCTGATATTTCACCCACAGATTTGTTCTATATATGATGTGTAACATTCAGCTACTGTAGCTCCATAAAATAACACTGTTAAGCCATTTTGTTGTTTACACATGTGTTGCAGCCTTCTTTTCTGAAGATTTCTTTCTCTCTTGTCTTATGTATTCTACTGTATAATGTAAGAGCATCATTGTAAATCTGATTTGCTAATGTATATTCAAAATTTGATCTTATTTGATGGCCTCCTGCTCATTCTCTCCAAGACTGCGTTATTTCTGAAGCAGTTTGTTGTGCATAGTTGCAGCCCCTCTTGTACAGTGTTTTTCAGCTAGACTAGGTGGTGGGAGATCTGTTTAACACACCTAGATTGATTTTTTTTTTCTCCCCTTTTGGATCTAGACTCCAGATCTGCTAATATGAGGTATCCAAGGGCTACAAACTCATTTCTATGCATAAATCTCCCAGGAGTGCGTTATTTTAACAGGCTTGCTGTGCAATCCCTATTTTTGGATATTACAGATGTCGGAAGCCACATAGATCCTATTGGAAGATCCAGGATTTTGATCGAAAATAATAAGTCTATAGTAAGTGTGAAGCCGCACCACTAGCGACGTTCTTAACGCACTTGACATAGGAAGTATCACATGCGAAGACATATGATTAAGAGCTAGAGTGGGTGCAACATCTGGTAGGCAGCACATTAATACTGGTGGGAGCTGCGGTATGGGAAATTCATGCCTCCAAGAGTAAGCCTCATGACATAAGACTACACACAGAATAATATTCCATGGGTTGAACGTTACGTCTTGACCATCGCTACTTGGAAGACCGATAGTAAAGCCTGTGAACATGCTCGACAATTTCCGTGCTTGGTTTGTTTGAGATGAGCATTGGCTCCATACTGAGTTGAATGTTTTTTTTTATGGATCCAAAATGTATTTTTTAATCATGTTATTATTATATACAATAATAATGGTCCTTTGAGGACTCATTGATTATTGTAGTAACTAAATTTTTCATAAATTTGTAATATTTCATTATTATAGGTATAAATAGAGAGGTATTTGGGATTGCATACAAAGTACTGAAGAATGGATCAATTCCATCATTTTGAAGAGTAAACCTAGGCCTTAATAGAATTGAACATTTTGTAAAGAAATTCTAAAGTGGAATTTGTCATCTTGTATCATTTGTGGTATCAGAGGAAAATGCAATGGAATGGCAGTAGATTACTCTGGCCTGAACGAAAAGGTGAATGCTAGAAATGGAGATGACATGAAGTGGCCAAAAAATGATACAAGTGTAAAGGTGAATGCGAAGAACCGTAATTCAACTGGTCCAACGAGTTGGAACCAGAAACAACTAAGAAGTGGAATTGAGAGGACGGTTTCGAAAACCAATAAGGGTTACACAACTTTGAATAGGTAAGTTGGGATAGAGTGGACCAGATTAATGTTTTTTGGAATTTGTAAACAACAAAGCGGATTGGTGAGCATGTATGAGAAATGAATCAAGGTGAGTTGGTATTAAATGTGGGGCGGTATATAAATTCATTGACATGTTTGTTAACCAAAGAAAATGGATGATCTCAAATTCACCAGCAACGCTAGATCATGGAGTATGAGAGTCTAAGACACAGGTTTTAATATACAAAGCACAGAGGAAGCTTGAAGGTAAGATAATGAAAATTAGTGTTGCTTATTAATGATTTCTATTATATAAATTATCTAATAGAAATAAAATAAAATGGATAAAAGCGTAAGTGTATAAAGATTATGGTTGGGGTTATAACCATAGGGGTGAAAAAAAACTCAAAAGCTTCCACATATGAGGTTTCCTCCTTTTGTGCTTTTTAGAAAACACATTTTATATGTGGTTGTGGCAGTGTGTGGTTGCATCATTTAGGTAGGTACAAAGGAATATGCATTTTCATGTGAGAGGTTTTATTATGCCTAATGTGAATTCTTCACAGTTTTGTAAGTCATTTTGGAAAACATTTTGTAGTCGGAATGGGAAAATTATTTTGATTGTGTTTTAAGATTATAAACACAATTGCTTGATTTTGAAGAATATTTTTTTTACCATCATGTGGTGACATCTAAGAGGTGTTATTCAAAATGAAGGTGATGTACGAGTTGTACATTATTCATTGGAGAAGTTAAAAACATGTTCTCTGTACACAGGTGAAGAGATGTGAATTGATGTTTTATGGTGCATAAAAGTGCACGGAAATGTTTTCATTAAGATGACGAGCTTATGGGCATGCAAGTATTTACAGTGACAAAGATGACACATAAGAGTGGAAACTAGAGAATTGAGATTGCATAGAGAAAGGTTTATTAATAACCTTAACAGGAGCATAAGGTATGATAATTCAGGAAGGTGTTTTTGAACATTGAAGATTAAATGGTATATTTATTTTCACCTTAAAATAAATCATGAAAAAACTGAATTGCATTTTGACTAAAGACTTTAGTATCATTTGAAGTGATAAGGGCAAACTGATGATTTTTCATAAGAATGAAGTATGAAAGACAGTGAAGATTTTACATCCTAAAGATGTATTAGGGGTGTATGTTTGTTGGAGGATTTTATAGCTTGAATTAAGTAAAAATATCCACTATCATTATTATTGGGGAAAAGCTTAAAGTCAAAATAGATGTTAGAGTCAAATGAAAGTTTGGATATTTTGAGTTAAGATTGAGTATTTTTCATCCAAGATGAAGAATCAGTGTAAGTCTGAAATCAAAGAGTTGTAAGCTAAGTAAAATATCTGAATGTAATGGGGTGCATGATCGACAGAGCCCAACACCCAAATAATTCTTCATTGTAACACATGAGTTACTAAATTTTTGTTTGCAGCAAAGTGAAGCAAGAGGCTTGCCAGAGATTGGTTCCAAGATAGAGAACCAAGAGAAGCCAAGCGCAGGAGGAAAACTTGCATTTTTTTATGAATGGCAAGTGTGAATGATTGGTGAAAGGAGGATTGAATTAAATCGACACGCGAATAGATGAAGTTCACCAAGGAGGGGAAGATGATTGTTGATGAAGACCACAACAGAGGGAAGAAGAAGGAAAATTCCAAGGTAAGTGGCATATGTGAGTAGTTGAAAAATGAAGATTATGAGAGGGAGAATGCTGATATAACAGTTCACCTTGAATTTGTAATGAAATTGTTGTAGAGAAATGTGAAATACCAGACACATGGTTGGACCATGAGGAAGAAGGTAAAGTGGCTAAGTCTACATGCAAAGAGGGAGAAACAGGTAAACATACAGTTGACGGAAGAGCTGAGGAATCTCGAGCAGATTTTGAAGAGTGAAGAATTCAGAGAGGTTGAGTTAAAAATGGATGTTTCCATTTGTGGCCCAGAACAAGGTGAAATTCTAGGTGAAGAGATCAATGAGGAAGATATCATGAACTATTGGGATAGTTCAGCAGAATTTGAAGATGTGTTGATGAGAGTAATAGATGAGGCTATGAAGCCTTGCATTTTTAAATTTCACAGTTTATGTATGTTTGCAAGATGTGCAAAATATGGTGAACAATATGGTGAAAATGTCATAGAGAATAATGAAACTCTTGAGGTGAAGTGTGATGGAGAATGCCTTTTAGAGGAGGAAGTTACTGATTTGTTACAACAGAAAGAAATCATAAATGAATTCTTATTTGGGGTAAGATAGCAAGTTGAATCTGTTATGGAGTAGAAGAAAAATGGAAATGTCGAAGAGATATTCCAAGGAGGTAAACAAATGTATTTTTTTAGTGAATTTGCTAACATAAGCTTACAATGTGACGATCTTGAAACTAGGACAACTTAGGAATATTTCCAGAAGAAGAATGAAGATGGGAATGATGGTTGTGATAAAGTTTTGGAAATATTTCATATGGAAATCGAGTTCTTGGAAAGATGGCTTAAGGAACCTGATGGAGAAGTAAAACTTACAGAACCTGATCCAGAAGAACTTACAGTTACTATACATGATAGAGATGAAATTTTTTTAACATTTATAGAGTTGAATGAATGTTGTAACTTTTCAAATAATAATGTAACTGTAATTACAGAAACCGACATTAGCAGATATGATGTCTAAATCAGAGAAATTGAGCAGAAATTATTTGGCATTGACATGGAAGATTAGAAGCAGCAAGAAATTTATGTTCATAGGGACATAAAGGAAACAATAAAAAAATAGGATGAAGATGAAATCATCCAATAGTTCAAAACAGGATCTACTAAAATCTAGAAAGTCGATGATGGGAAATTGGTGCTTGAAGCATCAAAAGAGACCAAAAGGTCTTATCCTTTTAAAACTGACAGTTTGTTGGTGAATGCAGGTACAACACTAGATGATAAAGTTTTTTCTTTAAAAGAAATCAAAGACTATATTTGTAATCAAGAAGAAATGCTTGATTATTTTCCATTGCAGAAAGTTGAGTGTTCAACTCATTTGGAGGCGAAAGAATTCAATAAAGAGGAATTTCTCCGAGGAATAGGCGAAAGAATGTATTGGAAAAGCCGATGGAATCTGATTGACCGAGTAAGTGATGAGTTACCAAATCAAGTTGATACTTTAAAGGAGCAGTGACAGAACAGAGTTTGGAATCTTGTAGGTAGCAAGCCATCAGGACCTGTGGTTGTCGCATTATTACAGAAAAGTGATAGACTTAATAGACAGGAGTCTATGGAAACTTCTCTACATGGGGAGTCAGATGTAGGAGCATCAAAGCTAAATTTTTATTATTCCTTTATGTAATTCAGGGGGTGAGATATTTTAATTATTTATTTAATTATTTTATTCATTTTTAATTAATTAGGAGAGAAAATATAAATGTGGAAATTATTGTAAATATTCCATAAATAATTAAGGATATGAGTGGAGTTGAATTAGGTAGATAATATAGAGATTAGGAATTCCATAAACGAGACTTATTTGAGTCCAAAAAAAGATAAATATAAATTAGATTTTAAGTTGAGATTTGTGTGGAGAAAATTATGGAATGAAATAAATTATATTTATGTATAATATGTAGCTTGTGGGGGTGAGCAAAACAAGCGAGGAAGTGAGGAAGTGAGGAATATAGAGAGAGTAAGATAAATGGTTTGAAGGGCCAAGAGCCAAGAGGCCACCCATTGTAATATTTGGCCAAAGAGTTTTTATGTTTTTATATCAGTATTTTATTTTTATGGCTCTATTTCCTTCATGTGTATTTTGAGCTGAACATATTTGTGGTTTTAATGAAGAATTTTATTCGAAAAGATAGCACATGAGTTTTTACATGCTGGGATATGATTTAACCCAACATCCTGGCATCAAGAGGCCATCATCAGGACCAACACCAAAGCATATTTATGAGTCTAATGTTGGGCTCCCTCATCTTCCCTCGCCTTATCCTTTCACCACCTCTGAACTCCAATGTGCAGTTATTTTTCAAACGAATTTCCAACATGAAGCTAGTAACTCTCCCGCTACATGCGTTATGGTGAAGGGACCAGGAGTACCATCCCTCACCCTCGCTCCACTTATATTTACTCATGTGAGACGCTTTCCATGTGTTTCTTAGCCCTCACCCACATTGGCGAGTATTGTATGAACCTTTGTTAATTTAGTTATGAACCTTAATTATTTTTTTAATGGTGTATGAACTTTTATTAATTGTTTTATATGAACCTTTGTTAATTTTTAATGGTATTATGAACTTTTGTTATTTTTTTAGGTATGAACTTTATTTAATTTTTTAATAATATACAAACCTTTATTAATGGTTATAAATATGTAATTCAAAATATTTAATTATGGTTTATTGTGTAATAATGGATAAATGTGTTTAGTTTTATCCATTTCTAAGAGAATTGTACCAATGAATATATTTTGTTCATTTAATACATAATTTACATGATTATATGAAATTAAACTTTAAATAAACAAATATTATTGGCTTTATATTTGATTAATAATCAAAGTAGTACATCTCCTTTTGCAAAAGATCTCCCCTCAAGTCATGCATAGTAGGGACATTGAATCCCTTTCCTGTAGCTATAATAGAGTCCCGCATAGATTTTTAATAAGGTGAGAGAGCAACATTAAATGGGATATCTGCATCATACCACCATCTAGAAATGTATTGAAAAGTGTTGGGTGTGGAGCCTGATTATCTTGTTTATTTTGTATCACAGTGTTGGACCCCTGTACCTTAATGGGAAACAACACCACCTGTAATTAAACGTTGCTTGGGGGGTCCAGGGGGGGCGGCTGCAACTTTATGGAGCTCCCCCCTAGCGAGGGGTTTTGGGGGAAGTGCCCCCAAAGCTAAATTGCGGCTGTGTATTGTATGTGTATTATCAGAGAGAGAAATAGATAGGGAGACTGTGAGAGAGAACATAGGATATTACAGCAGATATGCTGGAGGTTGTATCTCTTCATTTTTCTGGATAATAGAAATGAGTAGTTGGTTGTTTGGAGTGGACGTAGCCCAAACTAGGTGAACCACGCATATCTGGGTCTCTATGGTTTTATCTATTTTGTGTGCTTGTGTTTTCCGCATATTTTATGTGTTTCATTACTCTGTAATATACAATTTTCTAACAACTGGTATCAGAGCCGAAGGTCTATTTGGCTAATAAATGTGCGGGAAAGAAGGGTTTATGGTTTGAGTGGGAGCAATGGCAGAAGATGGTAAGTTTAGGGTCAAGAAATTTAACGGCCAAAACATCCTGCTGTGGAAGATTCATATCGAAGATTATATGTATCAGAAATATTTGTACCTACCATTAAGTGAAAAAACAAAGAAGCCGACGACTATGCCAGACAAAGAATGGGAGATTCTCGATAGAAAGGCACTTGGAATAGTAGGGTTGTGTCTCGCGGAATGGGTAGTCTTCAATATTTTGAAGGAAACAATAACAAAGGGTTTGATTAATGAATTGGTGAAACTATATGAAAAACCCTTGGCCTCAAACAAGGTATTTCATATGAGACATCTATTTAATATGAAGATGTCAGAAGGTCGATCTGTTGTAGACCATCTAAATGATTTTAATGTAGTTACCAGTCAGTTATGTTCTATAGGGGTAAAATTTGATAATGAAGTTAGGGCTCTTTTATTTCTGTGCTCATTGCCATAAAGCTGGAATGGTTTAGTTATGGTCATTAGTAACTTTATCTCTATATCTAGTACTTTAAAGTTTGATGACGTTGTCAGTGCTATCCTTAGTGAGGAAATGAGATGGAAAAGCTCCGATGAGACATCAGGTAATGCTTTGAGTGAAGAGTCTAGGGGAAGAAAAATAGAAAGACGAAAGAGCTCAGGATATCACAGCATTAAAACAAGGAAAGGAAGATCTAAGTCCAGATCGGGGATAGTGTGCTGGAAATGAGGAAAGAAAGGACACCTGAGGAAAGACTATAGATCTTGGAAGGGAAAAGAAGGAGACAGACAACAAGAAGAAAATCATGAAGAAAATGTGACAGGTGATGTGTTACAAGATGATTTGATTCTTTCTTTCAAAAATGTTACTTATTTCTCGGTGGTAGATTCAGGGGCATCATTCCATGCCACACCTGAAAAGAAATATTTTCATGACTATGTTCAAGGAGATTTTGGACAAGTTCGTTTGGGTGATGATAAACTCTGTATAATTCTTGGAATGGGTAAGGTTCTTGTAAAACAACAGAATGGAAACTAATGGCTATTAAAGGAGGTAATGCATGTTCCAGATTTGGAGAAAAATGTGATTTCAATAGGAAAATTAGGTGGCGAAGGTTGTCTAACAACTTTCACAGATAAAACTTGGAAGGTCACCAAAGGAGCCCTGGTAATAGAAAAAGGCAAAAATTTTGGTACATTGTATTTATGCATTAGAAATTCTAACTACGTTAATGCTTTAACATCCAAAGGAGTAGATGCAATGGTATGGCATCATAGGCTCGGACACATGAGTGAGAAGGGGATGAATATTCTTCACTCAAGAAATTTGTTGTCGGGTTTGAAGAATATTGATTTGGATTTATGTGAGAATTGTATTTATGGAAAACATAAGAGAGTCAGATTTCTCAGAGTTCAAAATGAAAAGAAGAGAAAAAAATTACAGCTTGTGCATACAGATGTATGGGGACCTGCTCAGGTATCATCTCTCGGTGGCGCTCACTATTATGTTACTTTTATTGATGATGCAACTAGAAAAACTTGGATTTATTGTATTCAGAATAAATCTGATGTATTTGATACTTTCAAGAAATGGAAAGCTTTGGTTGAGATTGAGACAAGAAATAATTTTAAGTGTCTCAATTCAGAAAATGGAGGTGAATATTGCAGCAAAGAGTTTGATAGGTATTTTTTAGAGCATGGAATTCGTAGAGAGAAGACAGCTCTAAGAACACCACAAGAGAATGGTGTGCCAGAAAGGATGACCAGAATAATCATGGAGCATGTAAGGTCCATGAGATTGCAAGAAGGATTGCTTTTACAATTTCGGGTAGATGCTGTAGATACTGTTTTTTATCTAATAAATAGAGGGCCTTCAAGTTCCTTGGATGGTGGTATTCTAGAGGAAGCATGGACATGTAAAAAGGTAAACTACTCTTTTTTAAAGCCTTTTGGCTGCGAGGCCTTTTTCCATATTAATAAATAAAACATAACAAAGCTCACGGTAAAATCAAAGAAATGTACCTTTATTGGATATGGTGTTAATGATTTTGGTTATGACTTATATGATTATGAAAATCACAAAATAATTAGGAGAAGAGATGTAATATTCAATGAAAAGGTCTTTTATAAGAATCAGTTGCAGGAAAAGAAATAGGAAAAAGAAAACAAATAATACACCGTTCTTGATGAGATCACATAAAAGGTAAAGGTGCCTGAAAATAATAATAATCAATATGCACAAGAACAACAACCACCATAATAGCAACAGGCACCTCAAACACCTGAAAGTGGTGTCAGAATATCTACAGGATAAGTAGACCCCATGAGCAATACTCTCCTTCATTATATTATTTATTTTTGATTGATTTTGGTGAAACCGAATGTTATGAAGAAGCAATTCAGGTTGAAACCAGGAAGAAGTAGGAGCTAGACATGAAAGAAGAGATGGACTCCTTAATTCATAACCAAACTTGGGACTTAGTTAGGTTGCCTGCAGGTAAAAATACTTTGCAGAATAAATGGGTTTACAAGCTGAAGGAAGAAAATGGCGGAAAACAAAGGTACAAAGCTAGACATGTGGTGAAGGGGTTTGCACAAAAGAAAAGGTATTGATTTTGATGAAATATTTTCTCCTGTTGTTAAGATGACTTGAATCAGAACTATTTTAAGCCTTGTAGCAGCAAAAGATTTACATCTTAAAAAGTTAGATGTAAAGACAACCTTTCTCCATGGATATTTGGAGGAAGAGATCTATATGGAGCAACCAGAAGGATATGAGGTCAAAAGGAAAGAAAAATTAGAGTGTAGGTTAAATAAGAGCTTGTATGGCTTAAAACAGGCTCCAAGGCAGTGGTATATAAACTTTGACATGTTTATGTCTGAACAAGGTTATACTATATGTCACTCTGATCATTGTGTTTATATGAAAAAGAAAAATGACGGAAACTATATTATATTTTTATTGTATGTAGATGACATGCTTGTTGAAGGGCCTAACATGTAGGAAATAAATGGGCTCGAAAGAAAATTGGAAAATTCCTTTGCAATGAAGGATTTGGGAGCTACAAAACAAATCCTTGGTATGAGAATAACTAGAGACAGGAAAAATCGAAATTAACAATGTCTCAGAATGAGTACATACAAAAGGTGTTGAAAAGTTTTAATATGCAGAATGAAAAACCAGTTAATACACGTTTTGCTAGCCATTTCAAACTTAGTAAGGAGATGTGCCCCAAGACCCAAGAAGAAATGGACTATATGTCTAAAGTTCCATTTGCATCAATAGTTGGACGATTAATGTATTCAATGGTTTGCACAAGGCATGATATTTCACATGCAATCCAGGAAAAGAACATTGGATGGCACTTAAATGGATTCTCAGATATTTGCGAGGTACCAAAAATCAAACATTATGCTTTGGTGGTTCAAACATTTCTCTACAGCGATATGTTGATGCAGATATGGTAGGTTACAGAGATAATAGGGGGAGCACTACAGGATATGTATTTACTATAGGTGGAACAACAGTTAGTTGGGTTTCAAAAATTCAAAGTGTTGTTGCACTTTCAACAACAGAAGTAGAGTATGTTGCTGCTACAGAGGCCAGTAAAGAAATGATTTGGTTACAAAGGTTTATGGATGAATTGGGTAAGAAGCATGATATGGGCACATTATAGAGTGATAGAAAAAGTGCCATTCATATTGCAAATAACTTGGAATTTCATTCTAGGACTAAACACATACAAATCAAGTACCATTTCATACGGTCAGTATTGGAAGATGGACAATTGAAGATGGAAAAGATACACACTAGCCAGAATCCTGCAAATATGCTAACAAAATTTGTAACCAGCGAGAAACTAAGAATATGCTCAGTTTCAATTGGTATTCAAGTATGATGATGAAGATGAGAAACAATCAGGTCCAAAGTGGAGTCATTGTCTAGCAAATGAATCAGCGGTGGAGTTGCTACAATCAGTCTCCAAGTGGGAGATTGTTAGGTGTGGAGCCTGATTATATTGTTTATTTTGTATCACAGCATTGGACCCATGTAATTAAACACTGCTTTGGGGGTCCAGGGGGGGCAACTGCGACTTTATGGAGCCCCCCCTAGAGGGAGGTTTCGGGGGTAGTGCCCCCAAAGCTAAAAAAAAATGTAAAATTTCCTTGTAAAAGTATAGTAATTTCTAGTCAATCGGGGCCGTTCATTAGGCGGATGATCTGATGGTAGAAGTTATGTTTAGTTTAGGGTTTTTTTTTCCCTAGAAGAAAACCCCTCGCTTGTATGAGGAAATTGTATTGCTGTTATGAATTGTATGTGTATTCTCAAAGTGAGAAACAGATAGGGAGACTGTGAGAGAGGACAAAGGATATTACATCGAATCTGCTGGACGTTGTCTCTCTTCATTTTGTTGGATAATAGAAAGGAAAGACTGGTTTTTCGGGGTGGACTTAGCCCAAACTGGGTGAACCATGTCTCTCTGCTCTTATGTGTTTTGTGTGCTTGTGTTTTCCGCATATTTTATGTGTTGCATTCCTATGTAATATTTATTTTTCTAACAAAAAGAAGATTCTTTGCACAGTTACAAGACATGCCATATAATCCTCGATGATGGATATCTTGACCTTCACATTCTTGTTTGAAAGGTCAGATTTCCTGATGGGGGAGATTGTGAAGGGGGTTTATTAGCATATATGGCAGCAGTAATGAACCCTAATTTTGGAGGAAATAATGGGAAGAAGGCTCCTTTTGGAGGACCGACGACTTTGGTACATTGACAGAGGAAACCAAATATGTATTAGCAAATGTCTCCATAATTCCATTTATCTATCGAGATTTATTCATCGAATACTCATAATGTACCTTAACCCAACATGGTGCAAGGTTTATGTACCTAAGCGCACGCAGTGGATGAGAGACAGGATAAAAAACCCCTACACTATCACCATTTTAGAGCTCGAAGGTGTGACCATGGATTGGAGACAAAATCAAAAACCCTGCAACATCACAATCTCGGAGCTCAAATTTGTGACTTGTAATAATGAAAGGGTTTTCAAGCTTAGCATTGTGGGATTTTTCCTTGACAAAACAATCTTTCCTTTCATTTTCAACTGCACCAATTTAGACTCCCTTGACTTGTTGGAAAATTATTTGACTGGCTAGATACCAATGAAGTTCCAATATATGGTCAATGCAATCTAATTCCCTTGTCGTGAATCCTATGTGCTTACATTAATGTCAAAGATCTCCATGACAACAGGATCACCAGAAAAGGTGGTGGAATTTGGACATTCAAATACTAGATCCAAAGGTAGTTTTCGCCCTTCGGTACCTTGATCTTGAATACCTCAGAAGGAAGCAACTGACAGATAAATCTAATGTGTATTCTTTTAGAGTACTATTACTAGAGTTCTTGTGTGCAAGGTAAAATATTAATCTTGTTTTTCCCAGAGAAACCTTCAATATAGAAGAGTGGGAAATGCACTGGCAGAAAAATGGAAAGCTTGAAAAAATCATTGACCATCACCTTGTGGGGACCATCAACTCTAGTTCTCTGAAATTTTTTAGGGAGACTACCGAAAATTTATTGGAAGAGATGGGCTTCGACAGACCTTCCATGGGAGATGTTATATGGAACCTAGAATATGCAGTTAAAATCTAGGAGATATCCATGCAAAATGATCTAGATGAGAATAGTACAAATAATATTGCAGATGTTCCTTTGTGCTACCCAGATCATGAGCCTTTTGGTCCAAGTTCATAATGACTTCAAGTCTTCTACGAAAGTTCCCAATTTATATATTTCATTAATGAGCATGTGGAATTTTTGATTTGTCAACATCCCACAGAGGGATAGTTGTGAGAATTTACCTATTATTTGGAACATGTTCTCCTTCAGTGGATATCACACATAGTGGATCCATACTTTGGTGCAAGAGTTCCTTACCTCAAGATGTTTGCACAAGATTCAGGGCAAAGTGAACACACAACACTAGTGGCTTTGGTTTGGGAGGAGAGCTACAAGTTGTATGTAGAAGAGATTGAGGGCGCATAAATTATGTTCCTTTTCGCTGCCGAGAGCCTGAGACTTTTTATATTAATGTTATTGGATGAGGTGTTGGTGGAAGTGATGATGATTTAGAAGATAAAACCACAAGCGTTGTGTTCTGACAATTGGTGAATCCTTGTGGGAGGTGATCACAAAACAAGACTCCTTTTACATGTTCCAAATTTACTAGATTAGCACATGGAGAGAGAACATTGGTGAATGTGAAATGGTTAGGTTTGGTACTTGTTTTTTGCATATCACATTAAAAATTTAGTGCCTCCTCGTAAAAATTAGGGATATTTTTAAGGATGGAAAATTATCTTGAAGTTTAAAAAATTGGCGAATCTCACTAGTCCCTAATATGCAAACTATAAAATGTTAATTGATGTATTTGTAAAATTATTCAAATTTAAAATGATATTCTATGTATTGTCAATATAATGTTGGCAATTTTTAACGTAAAATATTTTTTTATTGTAAAATTTGGGCGAATCATTTTTATAAAAAAATGGAAATTGGTGATTCTTTTATGTTTTTTAACCATGGAAAATTAGCCCACCTGCGAATATTAGCCCCTAAAATTTTCCATGCGTAAAATAATCTCCTCGTATAATACACCACCATTGTAGACGATTACACCACACTTTGTTTAGACATTTATTTAGGTAGGTAGGGCACCCCTATCTCCCATCTCCCTATAGGGTACTTTGGTCACATATTCTTTCTTCTATGATATTGGTTCCTCTCTCTTAAGTCCTATCTATCGTCCTTCTTCTCTCTCCCTTTCTCTCCTACCTCCCTCTCTCTTCCCCAATATCAGGTGGAGCAAGAGTATAAGAGCCAACTTTCTCATGAATGTGGGACACTCGAACTTAATCCTTTTTGTAGCAATCATGAGGTGCACTGTGGTTATTAAAACTTCGTCACCCATTTAACCCAATAAACCCTTAAAACCTTAACCCATTTAATCCCGTAAACCTCTATACCAATAATCGATTTAACCCCTAAAACCTAAACCTATAAACCCTTAACCCATAAACCCTTAATTAATAACCCATTTAACCCCCTAAACCCCTAAAACCATAACCATTTAACCCCCTAAACTCCTAAACCATAACCCATTTAACCCCCTAAACCATAACCCCATTTATCCCTAACCCCTAACCCCTAAAATCCTTAACTTATAAATCCCCTAACCCACTAAACCTCTAAACCCCTAACCCATTTAACCCCCTAAACCCTAAAAATCTAACCCCTTAAACCCTAATTCCAAATTCCTAACCCATTTAACCGTCTATACCCCTAAACCCCTAACCCATTTAACCCCTTAAATTGTAAACCTATAAACCCCTAACCCATTTAACCCCTAAACCTCTAAACCCTTAACCCTTAGTGTTGTGGAGGTAAATCCCCTCTGCGGACAGAGGCAATCCCTACTAGCCCAGAATGGGTCTAGCAACAATTGAAACATGTTATGGTGCAGGTCCCTAATTGCAATAAACCAACTTGCGAAGAAGGCTTACCTCGAATCAAACGTTGTTGTTTGTAGAGAAGGTAGCGCTCCCGTTCCTTTGCTCCGACAGATCACAATCCTCACGCTCATCACGATCGAACACCTGCACACGCAAGAAAAAAAACAAACACAAGCGTAAAATCCGATATATACAATTATGTGTCAGTCAGACAGGACACAACTCATGATCATAATGAACAAAACGAGTGGAACCATAACCAATAGTCACTTATCATTAAACATACAAAGGAAAATACAACCTCGCTCTGATGCTGAATTCTCCTTCGTCGGGTCGCCAGCGGAATACGTCTTGGTAAAACTTGTCAAGGATGGGGACAAGCCTCTCTCGTCGATCGTCAATCTCCTTGCTATTGATTTGAAACTATGAGGGCTATTGCAGCATTCTTTTGGCTATGAAGGCTCTTGGAGATTAGCTTGCAAAACAAAATGCCAAGCTTATATAGATGGAGGAAGGGGAGTTGGGATCCCTACAATCATGGGATTGGCCCTGTTGTGGATCATCATCTGCGTATCCTTTCTTATATTTTATTTCGAAAAATAAAAATAAAAATAAAAATCTAGAAATTCGAAAAAATATGCAATAGTATGAAGTTTTAATACTGTAGTATAAAAAACAAATGAAATGTTTTTATAAAGATCGATGTATATAAAAGTAGTCATAAAGCTTTGTTTTGATATATATACTTTCGAGCTTAAGCTCCGAGCAACTGCTTGAGCGGAAGTGATGATCGTGGAAAAGTGCTTTCAAACAAGTTAATGCGGGGGGGAAAATAGCTCGTTAGTTATCAAATTCAGACCCCCCGTAGTTGACTGGTCAAATCTCAGTGGAAGCCGTGATCAATGGCCTGGATTCATTACGGGGGGTATCGGTTGAAGATTTCTGCCGTACTCCCGGACCACCCGTAGTGACGTCATCAGGAAAGTGGGAAACAACTGTTAAGGTTTATACACGTCATTTTGGCATTTATTGCAGATCTTCGTAACTGTTAAATGGCCCATTGTCTCATTCTCATTTTTTTGTGGTTCTTTTTCTTTTGAGTCATGCTCCCGCCATATTTCTGTTGTTCAAATACCCCACGAATTATTTGTACACCTTGCTCGTGTTTGACTCACAACAAAATGCTCTTCCTGTTCCATGGGTTATCTCATCGCAGAATGGATTGTCGAACATCTTACAGTGCTTGCCAACACTCATAGAGAGAGTTCGACAAGTTCAACCTACATGGACAATAAATTCCTTCAGGATAGGTGATGCATTGGTCGACATTGATGCATTAAGTGCTATAACTGGATCTCGAGTTTTGCTCTGTGTATGGAACTTTAGGAGAGCATGGTTTATTTTCAATGGACACAACAACTCCTGCCGCTTAGCCACAAGTAGTCGTTCAGCCACAAGTAGCCGCTCATTCAAAAGTGTTTGTTGAGACAGCAACTATCTCAGGAGCACCAGTTCACATTGATTAGAAATTTTTTAACCCTGGCAGAACCGAGCATCAGGAGTGGAACCCGAGCGCAGTGAAGAAAGAAAGCTGGAGAGGCGAAACTGTGAAACAGGAACAAAAATGGCGGTTTAGAACCGAAGGGTGGTAATTTCCGCACCACTTTTATACGGAAAGTGGTTTTGATAAATTTTCAGCGATTCCATAGACTTCGTGACACATGGCTAGGCCACTGTTCAAATACCACCGTTTAAACTGTGATTTCGCGCGTTAAGGATCGACGTTGGACACCGAGCGGAATGTATACGGACCGTTGATCTGAAGGTTCGACATCGGACGGTGATCACGTGTCGTAGTTGCCAGAAGTTTAATAAAAGCGCCTAGAGGTTAGCAAGGTACGGTGTGTTCCGTGGGTGGGTCATTTGATTAAATTATGGGGCCCGACGGGAGTTATATATATAAATGAATTGGTTTAACTATGGGTTTTGATGTATTTTGGTCTTAATATAAGTTCGATGGAATATGTTAAAGCGTTATAACCACGTTTCCAAGGTCCGAACACAATATATAATTCGGGGATATATATAATGGTTGTGGCGCGACATTACTTGAGTTAATGTATGGTTTAGTGGCCAAAGTATTATGTTACATATAATGTTTGAATATGCCAAGACTTGCATATATCATACCCACTGAAATATTACGGTGTAATGTCTGAATTGGAACAGCATGGGAGCCTTGTTGTCGGGGGTAATATGAGATTGGAGTTATGTTTTTAGTGAAATCATGTAAATGTAATAAGACTTATTTGAGGCACATGCCTCCGTAGTAGTAGTTAGTTTAAGCAGTTAGAGTCAGTTAAAGCTGTTAGAATCAGTTTCATTACTGGAAACTGTTATGTGTTACTGTATTTAAAGAAAATTGCAAGGAAAAGGAAGGTTCCGAGTTTTTGACCTTGAAGCTAAAATTTTGTATTGAAGAATACTGAATTAATGAAAATTTTTTTCAAGTTTCCTTCATTCTGTTTATGCTTAATAGTTTCTCAGTTTTCATTATGTTTTCCATATCTGTGAGTAAAATAGAGTAATTTGAGTTGCAGGTCTCTAGATACATGTGTATTTAAGAGTTAAATAAACCTTAATGGGCGCTCCTCTATTTTAACGTTATCATTACTCATTCGTTCATGATTTTACACTGATAGATTCTGTTTCAAGCAGCATATCAAATTGAAATCCTTTCTTTCTTGTTTCTTCCATCCTTTCATTTCAGCATAAGGAGGATATGGCATTGCAGAACCTTCCATGGGTTTAATATTTGAAGATTATATAATTAATTTTTGAAGGTTTATAAAACAGGGACAGATATACTTTTGTTTGTGACATAATCTTTAATGTCTTGAGCACGGATTTCTTTACACAGCAAGAAATTGTTTCTCAAGGAACAACATTAATTGGCGCCGTTGTCGGGGACCGAAGATTCAAATATTTTCCCTGGGTTTTGTTTTACATTTCCTCTGGTTGTTCAGAGAGGAGGAAATAGTACGTTGTGTTTGTTTGAAAATAGCTCTGGCTCCCAAGAAGCCTCACACGAGGTCAGATACCTCTCAGCAAAAAGTTCCTGTTTTGTCGGATCCTAAGAAGCTTGTTTCAAAGAAGGGCCAGAGGCCAAAAATATTAGATACACGTGAAATTACACTGCTTGCACCAGGCAGCAGTTCACACATTTTCTCATCCAAGAAAGCTTCCAAGAAACTCATTTTCTCGGAAGAAGAATCATCACCATCACCCGTTCGTTTTCAAGAACCCACATTAGAAGAGCAATCTTTGGAGTTTGTGTCTTTTCCTTTTATAGAAACTCAGCCCCATATAGCTACCAACTCTTATGCAGTCATTCATACTCCAACTCCTATATCATTTGTTCCACCTCATTCATCCTCTCCTACAACTGGTATTCATTTTACCCCCGCTCAAGGAGCAGTTAACCCGGGCATAAACATGGCAGTCCCTACAGCCCCTGTTTTCTTGATGAATAGATATGCACCATTGAATCTACCCCAACCACTGCATGATATGTCTCAGGAGTATCTCAAGTTACTCCCTAGATTTACTGGTGAAGATGAAATAACTGCAGAACAGCACTTGCCCCTGTTTTGCACATTTGCCAAGAATTTAAATGTTGAACATTTGGACGTTGTAATGAGACTTTTTGTTCAGTCTCTAAATGGAGAGGCAAGGAAATGGTTTAAAGGATTGCCTAATGGTACCATAAATGATTGGGATACCCTAGAAACGCGTTTCACTGAGAGATGGGGTGAAAAAAGGGACCATGGTTATTATTTGACAGAATTCAATGCAATAAAGAAGAAATCTGATGAAAGCATGAAAGATTTTGTGAAAAGATTTAATAAATTGTATAATAGTTTTCCTGTTGAAATGAAACCTCCTCCTATTGGAGAAAGGGTTGTTTTTTCTGGTGCATTCGAACCAGAATTCAGTTTCACATTGAGGGAAAGGAGGTCACCTACATTGGAGCAGATTCAAACTGATGCTCTGGAGATTGAGGCTAATATGTCCGCTGGTGGTAAAGTTCAAGATAAAGGAAAAGCTAAAGAAGAAACCTCAGCTCAAGAACAAAGAATTGATGATATGAATAAGGTCATAAAAAATCTGTCTAATAAATTGGTGAAATTGGAAATAGATAGTAAGCCTGGAAGACAAAATAGAGGGGTTTTTAATCCCCAATTTAAAAAACAGCCTTTGCAGATTCTACAAAGAGAGAAGAAAGATCTAGATCAATTAAAAGCACCTTTGTATATAGAGGCGACTCCATCCCGTTCAGTAGATGATGATGATGAAAGAGAGGATGATGATCGAATTTCTGCTGTGTACATGGAAGATGATGAAACAGAAGAAGAATTTGAGGAAGAAGGAGCGGAAGAAAGTGATATTTCATTTGATCAAGAAGAGATGGATGATTACTGCAGACAGTTTATAGACTTCATGCAATCCGAGTTACATAAAAAGTATGATTTGAGGTCAAAGAAGAGGTTAAGAACTCAAGAGAATGAAGAAAAAGAACCAGAATCAGTGCCTGCTCCAGTGGCGACTCCATTACAGAAAGACCAGACTCAGAAAATAGATAAGGGGAAAAAGCCCATGAATGAAGAAAGAGAGAAGGAAAAGCTGGAAGCCGATGCTTCTCAAACGAAGATTAGAGATTCTAATATTTTGGAGAAAGTGGTCACTGTTTCTAATCAAAATCCAAGTTCTAAGAAAGATCAAGAAGAGCCTGAAAAGTTGACAAAATCAAATCAAACTTTCAGTTTGGCAAAAGAATTGGAAAAAGTGAAAATTCAAGTTCCTCTTCTTGAATTAATGAAAACAGCTGGTTATAAGAAGGAGATTGCTGAATTTATTAATTTATCTCAGTCCGATGAAGTGGGTGATATATTTAATCTGCAAGAAGAAAAACCAATGGTTACATTTGGGCCTCATGTTGAAGAGGTAGATTCATCTGTCCCTCCTTTCTATATTTCACTTCTATTACACGACTTTGTTTTGCATAATTGTATGCTAGATTCTGGCACATCCCACAATCTGATGCCACTATGTGTGATGAAAGAATTGAATCTGCAAATCACTAAGCCATACCGAGATCTTTATTCTTTTGATTCAAAGAGAGTGAAGTGTGTGGGACTTATTAAGGATATGGTTGTGTCATTGGCTCAAATCCCAGCCAAAAGCATTATGATGGATGTGGTAGTGGCTAATATTCCAGCCAGATTTGGTATGCTATTATCTAGATCGTGGGGAGCAAAGCTAAGAGGAGTTTTGAAGCTAGATTTCACATATGCTATCATTCCTGTTTTTAATGGGGAAGAAAGAAGGTTGTATAGGGAAAATAGGTTTCAAAAAACTGCCACTAAGAAAGATGCAGGTAATTCACCAATTTATGGCCAAGAGAAAGATGACCTCTCTTGCTTCATGCTGCATGAAGATGCAGAATTTGCTGAAGAATCGCAAGGGCAGCTTCCTTCAGCAGTTGTACATAAGGAGTTGCATTCAAACAAGCCCTAGAAGTGTTATTTCTATGGTGCGTTTTCAAAAGAAGGCACAGGAGTTGGTTTCATTTTTGTTTCTCCAGAAGGTAACCTTGTGCCTTTTTCTTTCAAATTAGAGTTTGAGTCCACTAATAATGTTGTGGAGTATGAAGCATTAATCATTAGTTTGCAGACAGCTAAGCACATTGGAATTCAGTCTATAACTGTGTTCGGTGATTCTGAATTAATTATAAGACAAATAAAGAATTTGTGTCAAACTAAACATCCCAGGTTAAGGCCATATACGAATGAAGTCTGGGATTTGATTGAAAATTACTTTGAAGCCTTCAACTTACAGTTTGTACCAAGGGAAGAGAATAGAATGGCTAATTCTTTGGCAGTTGCAGCCAGTACTTTCAAGCCTCCGATCAATCCAAGGCTAAGGTATGAAATTGAGATGAGACATAGACATTCAATTCCTGACAATATTAAACACTGGCAGGTCTTTGAGGACAATGAACAGATTAAGCAGTTTCTGTTGATGATTGAAGATTTTGAAGATCATCAGATTGATTTGGAAACTGATGAAGATGAATTGGCTGGTAAGACTCTTAAAAAGAAGATTGGTGGTCAGGAAATCATCCAGTTGAAAGATAATGTTTTACCAAGAGGCTTAGTGCCTCTTGAAAGACTGTTTGATGCAAACGACATTGCGGTGAATCGGAAGAAAGTAAACCAAGATGAGCAGGTGGAAGATTGCAATTTAGGGACTCAACAGGAGCCTAAAATGATCAAATTGTTCAAAGGGGTCTCGAAGGACTATAAAGAGAGGTACGTAGATTTGTTCAAACAATTCCAAGATGTATTTGCTTGGTCTTACGATGATTTGAAGACATATGATAAGAGTATCATATAGCATAAAATTCCACTAAAGGATGGATTCAAGCCGCATAAACAGAAGCTCCGGCAAATCAATCCATTGTTATTGGCTCTGATCAAAAAGGAGGTAAAGAAATTGCTGCAAGCCAAAATAATTATTCCGCTTAGATATTCAGATTGGGTTTCCAATCTTGTACCAGTCCGAAAGAAAAACGGAGAGATAAGGCTATGTGTAGATTTCAGAAATTTGAATAGGGCTTCATTGAAAGATAATTACCCTTTGCCGAAGATGGATTTTTTTTTATAGAAGGTGACTGGAGCTTATATATTATCTATGGTGGATGGCTTTAGGGTATAACTAGGTGGCTGTGGAGAAATAAGATCAGAAGAAAACTGCTTTCACTACGCCATGGGGAACATTCATGTATGCTAGGATGCCCTTTGGACTAATGAATGCAGGAGCTACATTACAAAGAGTGATGGATATTGCATTTGTTGGAGATCAGTTTGTAGTTATTTATTTGGATGATGTCACAATTTTTTCAAATTCTGATGAAGAACACTTACAGCATTTGCAGAAAGCTTTCCTGAAGTGTAGAAAGTATGGGTTATCGTTGAATCCTAAAAAATCTCTGTTTGTCATGGAAGAAGGTAAACTGTTGGGTCATATTGTTTCAAAACAAGGTGTGAAAATAGATCCAGCGAGATTTGAAGCAACACAGTCCATTCCACTGCCCCGAAGCAAAAAATATATTCAGAGATTTCTTGGAAAAATTAATTTTCTAAGAAGATTCATTCCCAATTACGCAGAAATCGTCAAAAAGATAACGGACATGTTGAAAAAGGATGCCGAAGTGAAGTGGGAGAAAGAAGGTCGAGAATATTTCCAAAGGATTAAAGAAGCTTTAAAGGAAGCGCCTGTTCTCATCAGTCCAGATTATTTGAAGCCATTTCAAATTTTCTCCTTTGCATCTCCCTTGACGATTGCAGCTGTGTTATTACAGAGAAATGAAGAAAAACACGAACATCCTGTAGCATATTTTAGTAAAGTTCTCCGAGATGCAGAATTGAAATATAATATATTGGAGAAACAAGTTTACGCTCTGGTGAAAGCATTGAAAGCTTTCAGAACTTATATCCTTCATTCTCAAATATTAGCATATGTTCCCAATTCAGCTATAAAGGATGTCCTAGTACAGAGCGATGTGGAAGGAAAAAGAGGAAAATGAATTGCTAAAATCCAGGAATATGACCTGGATGTAAAACCAACCAAACTGGTCAAAGGATTGGGATTGGCCAAATTATTGACAGAGTCAAATTTCCAAGCATTGGGAATCAATTTGTTGGCCCCTGTAGACAAAGTCGATGGAGAAGCAGGTGATAATCAGTCAAAGACGGAAATTAAGTATAAATTTCTCTGCTCAGATTGGTACAGAGATATTATTCATTATTTGTGCTTTCTTTATTGTCCTCCTTCAATAAATAGAACTAAATACAGAGCTTTAAAACTCAAGGCCCAGCCTTATGTCATAATTGAAGAAAAATTATATTGGAAGGACCCTGCTGGTGTGTTGTTGTTATGTTTGACAGAGGAAGAAGTTTCAGAAGTAATCAAAGAATATCATGAATGCTTGTGTGGAGGTCATTATAGCTGGAAGGTAACTGCTCACAAAATATTCAAATCCGTTTTTTATTGGCCATCTGTGTTTGCTGATGTCTATAAAGCAGTCAAAAGTTGTCAAAAATTCCAAGTATTTGCAGAAAAGAAAAAGCTAGCTCCATTACCTCTTCTCCCTGTTTTTATTGAAGAACCTTTTAGAAAATGGGGGTTGGATTTCATTGGAGAAATCAATCCACCATCTAGTGGGAAATTTAAGTGGATCGTTACTGCTACAGATTATTTTACAAAGTGGGTGGAGGCAATCCCCACCAGGAAGGAAAATGATTTGGTTTTTATGAAGTTTCTAGAGGAGAATATCTTTAGCAGGTTTGGATGCCCAGTGAAGATTGTGACAGATAATGCCCAAGTTTTCAGCTCACTCAGGTTTATTAATTTTTGTCAGACTTACAATGTGATATTGTCTCATTCTACAGCTTATCATCCATAGGGGAACGACTTGGCAGAATCTACCAACAAAACATTGGTAAGAATTCTGAAGAAGACAATAAATGAAAACCAAAAGAATTGGGATTCAAAGCTAGTGTTTGCGCTATGGGAAACAAGGATGACTGCTAGAAGATCCACTGGTAAGTCACCTTACGAATTAGTATATGGTACTCAGGCTTTGTTTCCCACCCAGTTGGTGAAGCCTATGATTTCCTTCCTTCAAGATGCTCAAGCAGAACCTAATGCCATGATTAGGAGAATGAATAATGTAATGGAATTAAGTGAAAAAAGAGATAAATTTAGGGAGAATTTTCTTTCTTATCAGCAGAAAATGAAGACAATATTTTATAGGAAGGCCAAAGAAATCATGTTTCAGAAGGGAGACTTAGTATTGAGATGGGATACACGAAGGGAAGACAAAGGGAAACACGGCAAATTTTATCCCTTGTGGTATGGCCCATTCAAAATTAATGAAGTCAGAGGGAATAATACTTTCATGTTGGAAAATCTTGAAGGAGAAGTGCTGGATATGCCTGTGAATGGGAAATATATCAAGCATTACTTTCGGCATTAAGCAGTTGTTTGATCATCATTGTATATATCCGGTGTGATCATTGTACATTTCCATCAAGCAATGTTTGACTCCATGCCCGAGGTGAAGGCACTAATCTGCAGGTTCTTAGCGTTTCGTGGTAAAAACACTATCCCCAGGTGGAGCCAGATGTTGTGGATCATCATCTGCGTATCCTTTCTTATATTTTATTTCGAAAATAAAAAAAATAAAATAAAAATCTGGAAATTCGAAAAAATATGCTATAGTATGAAGTTTTAATACTGTAGCATAAAAAACAAACGATTTTTTTTTATAAAGATCGATGTATATAAAAGTAGTCATAAAGCTTTGTTTTGATATATATACTTTCGAGCTTAAGCTCCAAGCAACTGCCCGAGCGGAAGTGATGATCGCGTAAAAGTGCTTTCAAACAAGTTAATGCGGGGGGGGAAAATAGCTCGTTAGTTATCAAATTCAGACCCCCCGTAGTTGACTGGTCAAATCTCAGTGGAAGCCGTGATCAACGGCCTAGATTCATTACGGGGGGTATTGGTTGAATATTTCCACCGTACTCCCGGACCCCCAGTAGTGACGTCATCAGGAAAGTGGGAAACAGCTGTCAAGGTTTATACACGTCATTTTGGCATTTATTGCAGATCTTCGTAACTGTTAAATGGCCCATTGTCTCATTCTCATTTGTCTGTGGTTCTTTTTCTTTTGAGTCGTGCTCCCACCATATTTCTGTTGTCCAAATACCCCACGAATTATTTTTACACCTTGCTCGTGTTTGACTCACAACATAATGCTCTTCTTGTTTCATGGGTTATGTCATCGCAGAATGGATTTTCGAACATCTTACAGTGCTTTCCAGCACTCATAGAGAGAGGTCGACAAGTTCAACCTACATGGAAAATAAATGCCTTCAAGATAGGTGATGCATTGGTCGACATTGATGCATTAAGTGTTATAACTGGATCTCGAGTTTTGCTCTGCGTATGGCACTTTAGGAGAGCATGGTTGATTTTCAATGGACACAGCAACTCCAGCCGCTCAGCCACAAGTAGTCATTCAGCCACAAGTAGCCGCTCATTCACAAGTGTTCGTTGAGACAACAACTATCTCAGGAGCACCAGTTCACATTGATTAGAAATTTTCGAACCCTGGCAGAACTGAGCATCAGGAGTGGAACCCGAGCGCAGCGAAGAACGGAACCTGGAGATGCGGAACCGTGACACAGGAACAGAAATGGCGGTTTAGAACCGAAGGGTGGTAATTTCCGCACCACTTTTATACGGAAAGTGGTTTTGATAAATTTGCAGCGATTCCATAGACTTCGTGACACGTGGCTAGGCCACTGTTCAAATACCACTGTTTAAACTGCGATTTCGCGCGTTAAGGATCGATGTTGGACGCCGAGCGGAATGTATATGGACTGTTGATCTGAAGGTTCGACATCGGACGGTGATCACGTGTCGTAGTTGCCAGAAGTTTAATAAAAGCGCCCAGAGGTTAGCAAGGTACGTTGTGTTCCGTGGGTGGGTTGTTTGACTAAATTGTGGGGCCCGACGGGAGTTATATATATAAATGAATTGGTTTAACTATGGTTTTCGACGTATTTTGGTCTTAATATAAGTTCGATGGAATATGTTAAAGCATTATAACCACGTTTCCAAGGTCTAAACACAATATATAGGTCGGGGATATATATAATGGTTGTGGCACGACATTACGTGAGTTAATGTATGGTTTAGTGGCCAAAGTATTATGTTACATATAATTTTTGAATATGCCAAGACTTGCATATATCATACCCACTAAAATATTACGGTGTAATGTTTGAATTGGAACAGCATGGGAGCCTTGTTGTCGGGGGTAATATGAGATTGGAGTTATGTTTTTAGTGAAATCATGTAAATGTAATAAGACTTATTTGAGGCACATGCCTCCGTAGTAGTAGTTAGTTTAAGCGGTTAGAGTCAGTTAAAGCTGTTAGAATCAGTTTCATTACTGGAAACTGTTATGTGTTACTGTATTTAAAGACAATTGCAAGGAAAAGGAAGGTTCCGAGTTTTGGACCTTGAAGCTAAAATTTTGTACTGAAGAATACTGAATTAATGAAAAGTTTTTGCAAGTTTCCTTCATTCTGTTTATGATGAATAGTTTCTCAGTTTTCATTATGTTTTCCATATCTGTGAGTAAAATAGAGTAATTTGAGCTGCAGGTCTCTAGATACATGTGTATTTAAGAGTTAAATAAACCTTAATGGGTGCTCCTCTATTTTAACGTTATCATTACTCATTCCTTCAGGATTTTACACTGATAGATTCTATTTCAAGCAGCATATCAAATTGAAATCCTTTATTTCTTGTTTCTTCCATCCTTTCATTTCAGCATAAGGAGGATATGGCATTGCAGAACCTTCCATGGGTTTAATATTTGAAGATTATATAATTAATGTTTGAAGGTTTATAAAACAAGGACAGATATACTTTTGTTTGTTACATAATCTTTAATGTCTTGAGCACGGATTTCTTTACACAGCAAGAAATTTTTTCTCAAGGAACAACATGCGCTATCCTCAAGGAAGCTTCCATGAGAGGTGGAGAACTACTTCCTCTACATGGAAATTCAAACCCAACCTCCCAACTCAAATTAGAGACCAGTTTAGGAATTGGTTGGGGTCAATATTCCACCATTTATTTTTAAAAAACACCCTTTATTAAGCCTGGCGTGGGTGCGGCTCTGAGACAGAGCGCCAATTGGCGTGCCCTCTTTGGAGGATTTCCCCCCTTGGTGCGAGGGCTGAATAGTGTACCTGCGCCAAAAAAGAGAGGGTATTTTTAGGGTCTTTCACAAGGAGTTGTCTTTAGGGAAATGAAATTACATGTCTAGGGGAATGCCATGAAAGTGTTTTCAGGTTATGTCACTGCTCACAGGTCATGGAAAGAGCCCTCCGATGTGCGGGATGGGGAATTTCAGGGACGGTGACAAATTTCTGTGTAACAGATGCCCCCTAAAGCATGAGGCCCGAAAGAGAGAGAGGGGTGAAATGCTTTACGAGAACGTGTCCAACTGAAAACACCGCTGTCAGAAAACCTGCGTAGAGAAGTACAACTGATATCTCAGATACATGATATATATGTGGTATGGGCGCAGCCATCTGTAACAAAGTATACAATAATCCAGATCCAAGGCATGGACGCAGCCATCCAGTAAGGATCGATAAATAGACTTAGGTATGGTCGCAGCCATCCAATCAGTGATTCATGTAACTAATCATAATAATCCACAAAATTGCAGCCTGGATTCCAACAGACAAAATCCAGGGTCTTGCGCTCCATCTCGACCCGAACAAAGTACAAGTTCAAGCATGCAAATAAGTGAGCTGAAGTCGAACATGCAAGAACATCGCCTGATTACCAGCCAATGATGAAAGTTGTTAACAGACGCGAGAGGTACCACCATTAATGACAATGGTCCTCAAGGTACTACAGGTACAATCTACGACATGTGAATCAATGAGCTAGCGTCGAAAACCCATAGAATCACTCGATCGGAGGCCAATGATGAAAACCTCACGTCGAACGCGAAGAACCTTCCATTGAGGCATGCAGGCTCCAAGGTACCAGAAGGGAGTCTCTAGATTAGCTTCCCAGATAATGAGCTGAAGTCGACAGGAAGTGACTTTGATCGAAGGTGGGCCATAGTGTTTTCCACATCATCGACACGAGACAGAGGAACATAATGTCTTTGTGAATCAGGATCAGATGAGAATTAGAGGAAGGATAAAATTTGTAGAGGTCAACTTCTCTTAAACATATCGGTGGCATGACAGTGGATTTGGCAGTATTTGACATCCACAGATCAGGGGTCATGATGACAAGGCAAAGAGCAGATGAGAGGTCAAAATGGATCACCCAAACCCATGGAGGCAAGTGGAAAACGAGATGAGATGTCCCCAACCCGACACGAATGCAGACAAGTGCCATGTTCAAGAGCGACCTACTGTCGACACGACAATGATGATGGTTCCATTTTTCCCCCACCATTTCTGGCGAGTACCTCTTTATTTTTACACAACCTTGAAGAGGATACCACATTCTTTTCATATAATTTCATCCTTCGGATGAATCCATCCTAGTACATTTAACGAGCCCTAGGAAGGAGAAACTCGAATATCGTCATTACGACTGAATCCAATGTCATCAGGGTTTAACGAGTCTGAAAAAGGAAGAACTCGACATCTTTTCATGTTTAGAGAGTTTGAAAAGACAGCAGAAAAGTAAACTCCAACGGTCCCTTTTCGTAAATAGTTCCTCAAACCCGAAAAGGTAGAAAACTATGTCTGAGAAAAACTCCTAGTCGCGATAGGCTAGGGTATTCATTTTTCGTAAATAATCTATCCCAGCCCAAAAAAGGGGTAAACGTATATTGGGTAGATTTCATTTGGTAACCACTTTAACGAGATCAAAACGACAAGCGACTCGGAAATATTTTCATGTTTAGGGAGTCAGAAAAGAGCTGAAAGTTGACTCCTCCTAAAGGAACGAGTGGTATAAAGGGTAGCAACTGGTTCCGGTAATGGTGGAACTTCTTAGAACAAGTAAAGGTTAAGAGGCTGGCTAACAAGACCACTCATCACATCGGTTCCTCAGGAATGGGTAAAACAACCAAGTGAAGGCATATGATCGGCCAAGTAGATAGTGACGATGGGGTGAGAAAACCAAGGCTCATCTGGCAAAAAAAGGCTGATAAAATGGAAATCACGAGAGGTACAATGGGAAAGGTTTCATTTTTACACAAGCTTGAAATCAGGAAACTCTTCTTGAAGTTGGTTTCATGTTTACACAAGCTTGAAACAAAGATAAACTATGCTTGAAACCGGTTTCATTTTTACACAAGCTTGAAACGGAAACAAACTATGCTTGAAAAAATTAAGCATGTCCCCAGCATGGTGACTCAATTCGAGGTAAATTCTCCCCAAGCTTCATTCCATGCACCTAAGTAAACAGATGGAGGGAGTGAAGGTTCAAGTTACGAGATCTAAGAAAGACTCGACTGGGATTTTACGAGATCTCATGAAAGACTCGAATTGAACAAGAACGTGTTTCATTGTTTTAACGAGGTTGACACATTAAAATAAATATCCTCAAGACACCTTGTTTCATGGTTTAAGGAGCTTGACACAAGAAAATGAACTCTGCTCTGACAACCTTGTTTCATTTTTTAAGGAGCTTGACACAGGAAAAGAACCATGCTCCGATAGACCCGGTTTCATTTTTTAAGGAGATTGACAAAGGAAAAGAACCATGCTCCAACTGACCTCATCATAATGAACAAGAAGTCATCGCTTCCAAGAGTTCCATTCCCGATGGAAGGAAAACATCCTGGAAGTCAGGACCCAATGCCCCCAGCACCTGATGTACAACGGCACTATCATTGAGTATAGGCATGGGGTAGGTAGCCACATAGTTCACCTACGGTGGGGCAGATACAATGGGTGGATAAAAACTAGGAAGGGATGATGGCGGGCCAGTTGCCACATTAGGACCAAAGAATGAAAGCTGATCAATGGTCATGATCCATCCTTCATGCGAAAAACATACCACACGAAAAATGGAGGAGACAAGCACTCCCATGGCATAGGTGTAATCGTGCCCCAAAATCAAATTGAAATCCAAGGGGCCTAGAACAACCATCACGTCCATATGGATGGTTTTACCTCCCAAAGTAACAGGTAACCATGGAAGGATCCCTAACGGTTGACTCGTTCTTCTATTAAATGCCAACAGATTCTGTGTAACAGGTGCAAGCGGCGGTGAACCGAAATATTGCCAAGTAGTTGAGGATAGAACACTAACAAATGCGCCTTTTTCTATAATGGTGTTGGGTATAACCAGACCAAAGGCCTGTACCGTTATCTCGAAAGGAACATAAGACGGAAGGCGGTATCCCGTAAATCAACTCTAATCAAAGGAAGCGACCGAACTACTTGGAGGGGCTACCATCGAACTGAGATGGTCTTCTGCTGGTGTTATGGAAGAAGAAGGAGCATCCTCCACAACCTCCATCTCGAAGGCGGGAGGATTATCCTCTGGGACCTCCATCATGGGAGGTGGAGGAGTAGCTTCTTGAGATATAAGGATGGGAGAATATTTCCCCAAGTCCGAGGAATCTGAAGAAACAAGAAGAACCTGGGGGGGGTGAGATCCACTCTCCACGGAAAAGACCTGGTGCACCATAGGTGGGGCTAGCTCAACCGATTCAACAACTAATGGTTGGTCGGGGATGGATTCCTGAATTTGAATTTCTGAGAGAGCGAGATCGACCAACGATGACTCTTGACCAATCGTGGCATCAGCTGGTGGAAGACTCAAAGAAAGCTGTTTGTAACCAGCTGGAAGGCACGGTACAGAAACAGCCGAGTTGTCCAAAACTCATTTGGTTTCATCCATATACGGACAAAGGTGAATGGCATGGTGCCCTTCACACAACTTATAGGGATTGGTAATATTACCCTGCTTCTTAGGAGTCTTACCAACACCAGTTGAAGACGTGCCCCCAACTTGACTCCCAGGAGCCAAAGGCAACGGCGAGCGACCGTTGGACCATACTTCAAGCACCTCAGGAATGCCAGGGAAGTCTCAAAGAATATGGTATCCCATGCACAACATGCAAGGGAACTTGACTTTCCGTGGACAGTTGGAAGGTTTATCAAAAGGAGATGTTTCGGAAGCAGTAGTTGTAGCCTTAGCCTCTCTCTTATCAGACTTCTTCTTCTTTGTCTTCTTTTTCTTCTTCTTAGCCACTTGGTTACTCGAATCCAGACTTTCACCAGGCGAAGTAGAATATGAGGACACAGAAACAGGCGAAGAAGGGGAGAGGTCCACCTTAGAAACAACATGATGTTGTTCAGGCGGAGGAACTGATTGACCAGTAGCTGAGACATTTGGGACCACAAAGGTTAAAAACAACCAAACAGGAAACCCAAAAGTTAACCCAGGAAGGGACAATGTTGCCATATAAGGAGCACCAACATTTCCAAAAGGAGGAAGACTAGGATTCCCATCGGAGGGGATTCCTTGGTTGGTGAACTCTGGAAAAGTTTCCATCAACAACTCAAAACTGCACACGGGCTAAAAACCAAGGCACACAATCAAATGGCTAACAAGAAAATCTAAAAGGGCATGTGATCGCGGGTGATTTATTTTACCACATTGAAACTTAGGAGCTTCACCGTTTCATGTTTTAAGAGTTAAGAAACGGATGAAAGGTGACTCTATCTTTTTCAGTTTTGAAGCAAGCGTGAAAGGACAAGCGCTTGATGATATTTTCAAATTTAACGAGTCAGATAAGATCAAAATTACTGCTCAGGAATTCTAGGCAAAGGGTGTACCAAATAACCATGAACTGCAATATACACCTTGGTTTCAAAATGAAGGAGAAATCAACCAAGGACTTAACGTACATGCAGGCAATCTCCCCGAATGTTGTTTCCAGTGTATCATGGGTATAGGGCGGCAGACTCAGCTTCCTATAGATAAAGGATAGAAACCTAGTGGGGTCTCCCTTTATATACACAACGATACGGGGAGCACAAGTCCATACTAGTGCTGTCTAAAGCCAAGAGGCGAACGACAACTACTAGTTTTAAAGACGTCGGAACACGTCTCTAGCCTAGACCTCTAAATATTTCGTTAATTTTTCAATGCTGCCTTAGTGTAAATTGAATAAATTTTAATGTTTATCTTCAATTATGTTTCAGTTTTCAGGCCCCAGCGAGTGTTATGTCTCAAAATCTCCTATATGCAGCTATATGATAAAAGAAATATTTCAATTCGATGAATGTTATCTAGTTAAGGGAAGAGCTGAAAACAATGATGCAACAAACAACAACACTGCAAATGAAATCTCTCCAAACTAGATGACTTTCACTATCCAAAAGAATTTTCAAACATTCAATGATGCAAATAATGCAATTTAATCTATGAAAAATCCTCTTTTTAAAAAACTATGCAACTGTAATCTATGCACAATTTCCTTTTCCTTTTCAAATGATAAGAATGCACTCAATGCATTTTTCGATGAAATGAGAATATACTTAATGCATGCTTTTAATAAAAGAGAATGCAATCAAAGCAATTTATAGTTTTCAATCATTAAATAATGTAATCTAAATTCAATGATTGATCTCAAAAAATACTTTTCAATGCGATGTGATCTAATGCATTTTAACAAAAGCAAACTTTGAGATGAAAACTAAAAGAACGCAAATCTCCTTAATGAAGGATGAATGCAAAAGAGATGTAAAAAAACACTAAGAATGCAATCGTTGTTTCAAACACTTGTCACGAAATCCCTCAAAAGGCGACAAGACATATGAGGTTAAACACAAAGAGGACTTCCAAAAAAAGAGATCAAAACAAGGCATTCATTCCCTTTTACATCAAGAAATCATGGAAATAAGACATTTCAAACAATGAGAAATGTAATCTATGCTCATACATTGAAAGTACCGGAAGGGAAAGACACACTGGTGAAGGATTTAGGGAAAAAATCTCAATTTTCACACACCCTGAAATTGGCACGACTTTATCATTGACAACTAGTGCCAACTGGCGTGACTTGCTCACTGACAACTAGCGCCAATGGAAAATTGGCGCGGGTTGCTAACTGACAACAAGCGCCAATGCCTAAAAATGAAAAAACAAAGAATTTCTCCCAACCAAGGCTAGACTCACCACTTCAAGAAGAATCTCCAAGACTCAAATGAACCATGTAATCTAGGCTCAAAGCGAGACAAAGAGGAATTTGAATGAAGAAGAAGCCAATCAATCAAATAACACAATAAAATGATAGACAACCACCAAACGAATGTAGAGAAGCAATCACAAGGTTGACTGAAAAGATAGAAACCAAAAACTCCCACAGGAGGCTCGACACACTATAGCACCTAGATGACCTAGGGCTAGAATGTAAAATTGATAGAAACAGGCAAACAACTAAAGGATGAAGGTCACAGTCAGTGAAACAAGGCTCCAGAACACTCAAGCAGTCATAAAAATGACACCAAAATCACAGATCAACCTTAGAAAGCTCAAAACCAAGCAAACCCTAGCACCTTTCACAATTGGTGCGACTATAAGGCTGAAACTAGCGCCAGAATAGAATTGGCATGAGTGATACACTGACAACATGCGCCAATGGGCGCGACTGTCACACTGAAAAGCGCGCCAGCCGAGTTTACTAATGAAAAATGAAAAAAGAGCAATCCAAGAAGCAGACTAGTGATGGTAAAGCTAAATAAAAAGCCAAACACGGAAAAAGAGCCAGCCAAAAGAGCTGATCAAGCAAGGAAAGTTAGGGATGGACCAAAAAGACAAGACAATACTCCAAGTGTTCAGTTCATAAACTAGACCAGAGATTGACTAAAGTAGCATTCATCTACTTTCGCTAATGCAGAGCAAGAGAGTTTCGAAGGCTATCTGGCCAACTTCAGGCTTTGTCTGTAGTTTATAAAGCAAACAACGAGCTAAGTCCCCAGTGGAGTCGCCAATTTGTTGTGGAGGTAAATCCCCTCTGCGGACAGAGGGGATCCCTACTAGCCCAGAATGGGTCTAGCAACAATCGTAACACGCTATGGTGCAGGTCCCTAATTGCAAAAAAACCAACTTGCGAAGAAGCCTTACCTCGAATCCAACGCTGTTGTTTGTAGAGAAGGTAGCGCTCTCGTTCCTTTGCTTCGGCAAATCACAATCCTCACGCTCGTCGTGATCGAACACCTGCACATGCAAGAAACACAACAAACACAAGCGTAAAATACAATATATACAATTATGCGTCAGTGAGAGAGGACACAACTCATGATCATAATGAACAAAACGAGTGGAACCATAACCAATAGTCGCTTATCATTAATCATACAAAGAAAAATACAACCTAGCTCTGACGCTGAATTCTCCTTCGACGGGTTGCTAGCGGAATATGTCTCGATAAAGCTTGTCAAGGATGGGGACAAGCCTCTCTCTTCGATCGTCAATCTCCTTGCTATTGATTTGACACTATGACGGTTATTGCAGCATTCTTTTGGCTATGAAGGCTCTTGGAGATTATCTTGCAAAAGAAAATTTTAAGATTATATAGATGGAGGAAGGGGAGTTGGGATCCCTACAATCATGGGATTGGCCCTATCCTCAAGGAAGCTTCCATGAGAGGTGGAGAACTACTTCCTCTACATGGAAATTCGAAGCCAACCTCGCAACTCAAATTAGAGACCAGTTTAGGAATTGGTTGGGGTCAATCTTCCACCATTTATTTAAAAAAAAAACCCTTTATTAAGCCTAGCGCGGGTGCGGCTCTGAGACAAAGCGCCAATTGGTGCGCCCTTTTTGGAGGATTTTCCCCCTTGGCACGAGGGTTGAACTGTGTACCCGCGCCAATACAAAAAGGCCATTTTTAGGGTCTTTCACAAGGCGTTGTCTTCAGGGCAATGAAAGTACATGTCCAGGGGAATGCCATGAAAATGTTTTCAAGTTATGTCACTGCTCACAGGTCATGGAAAGAGCCCTCCAATGTGCGGGATAGGGAATTGCAGGGATGGGGAAAAATTGCTGTGTAACACTTAGCCCCTAAACCCTTAACTCCTAATCCATTTAACCCCCTAAAACCCTAAACCACTAACCCATTTAAAACCCTAAACCCTTAAACTCTAAACCCTTAACCCTTAAACCCTAATTCCCAACCCCTAACCCATTTAGCCCCCTAAAACCCTAACCCATTTAACCCCTTACCCTAACCCCATTAACCCCTAACCCCTAACCCCTAAAATCCTTAACTGTTAAATCCCCTAACCCCTTAAACCTCTAAACCCCTAATCCATCAACCCCCTAAACCCTAAACCCATAACCCCTTAAACTCTAACACCTTAACCCATTAACCCCCAACCCCTAACCCCTAAAATCCTTAACTGTTAAATCCCCTGACCCCCTAACCCATTTAACCCCATAAACCTTAGACCTATAACCATTAAACACTAACCCATTAAACCTTAATTCCAAACCCCTAATGCATTTAACCCCTAAAACCTAAAATCCTAACCCATTTAACCCCCTAAACCTTAACCCTATCAACCCCTAATGACCCCTAACCCCTAAAATCATTAAATTATAAATCCCCTAACCCCCTAACCTCTAAACCCCTAACCCATTTAACCCCCTAAACAATAAACATCTAACCCCTTAACCCCTAACCCATTAAACCCCCTATACCACTAAACCCCTAACCCATTTGACCCTCTAAACCCTAAACCTCTAAACCCTTAACCCTTAACCCCTTAATCCCTAATTCCCAACCCCTAGCCCATTTAACCCCCTAAACGATAAACCTCTAAACCCTTAAACCCATAAACCACTAACACCTAAACCCCTAACCCATTAACCCCTAAACTATTAATGCTTAACCCATAACCCATTAACCCATAAAACTCCTTAACTGCTAAATCCCATAACCTCTAAGCCCTTAATCCCTAATCCCTTAACCACTAACTCATTATTCACGTAACCCTTAACTGCACCTAAATCCCCTAACCCCTAAGCCCCTAATCCCTAATCCCTTAAACACTAACTCATTATTTACCTAACCCCTAAAGGTGCCTAAATCCCCTAACCCATAACCCTGCAATCCCTAACCCCTTAACCACTAACTCATTATCCCCCTAACCCCAATCCTTAATCCCTTAACCACCCCTAAATGTGCCTAAATCCCCTAACCCCTAAGCCCCCAATCCCTAATCCCTTAACCACTAACTCATTATTCCCCTAACCCCTAAACCTTAAACCTCTAACCACTAAGCCCCTATTCCCCTAACCCTTAATCCCCTAATACTTAATCCCTTAACCACTAACTTATTATTCCCCTAACCCCTAAGCCCCTAGTACTTAATCCCTTAACCACTAACTTATTATTCCACTAACCTTTCTAACAATACTTAAAACCCATTGGGATTAGCCATTCCAAACAAGAGCAGGTATAGTTGGGACCTATGATCGGGTTTTGGGTTAATTCCCCCTTGTTGGCAAGGTGGAATACCATGAGCAAAACCATGGGTTGTAAAAACATCTCCTAAATATAATATTTTATCTCAATTTTATTTTAATAATTAATTAATTTATTTATTTAAAAACACTTGATAAATAACATAATTTTTTTGAGGTCGGATGACTTTCAAACCACTCATTGTATGGTTCATCATCAATGTTTAAAAAATAATTATTAGAATGAAATTGAATTGATTTTTGAAGCTTCTTTTTAAATAAATTGTTGACATTACAAGGAATCACGAGTGCGCTCAAAATCCATCAAACAATAATGGGTATGATATTAAAAATGATATTTGGAGAGCATAATATTAAAAATGAGGTTTAAAAATGATGTTTAGAATGATATTTGGAGAGCATAATATTAAAAACGATGTTTGGAAAAATGGAGGGAGGGAGTATTCATTTTTCGTTTATATTTTAGACATGAGTTAAAATAACATTTTTCCCGCCCAAAACACATCACTTTGTTTTTGTCATCTCCAGCTGGCTTATTGATTATGGCTTTTGTTATGGGTCTTGTTCATGAAACTAAGTTACTACAATTCCTTTCTGGTGTGTTTAAATCTCTTCCTACTGAAATCTCATCTTGGCCCAATTTCCCATTCCCTATTCTTGCAGCCACGTTCATGGCCGGCCCTGTGTGTACTTATCATGGAAGCTCTTGCCACTGGTTACTCTCATTTGATAAATCGAAAAAATCTGAGTGATGAGAGCTGGAAGTTATTGGCAAGGATTCGCACGGCCACCCCATAGACGAAGATAGCAGGACCAGCCATGGCGTAATTTGTTAGGTAAAATCTATGAATTTTATTATAATACATAGCATTTCCATCGTCACGTATCTCGATATCACATTCGAATAAAACATAAACTGCAAGGTATTTCAATTTTAATCCTGTAACAATATACTTAAAAAATACAAATTGGCATTGTCCATATTCATTTCTACTAAACATAAAGGATATGTCTATTGATGAAGCTGACAAATATATATTTGTTGCCTGAAAAGGTTAGATTACTTGTAAAACTCAAAGTCTATGTCTGGTTTTTAAACATTGGCTCTATAACTCTTTTCAAAATCCTTTGGGAGAATAATATAGTGGTTTTTCCACACTGCATGCATACCAACTTCTTTATAAAATGCAGTTATCTCTACAGCACTAATTTTATCAGGCTGAGATACATAGTCTTCAAGGTCTACCTCGTCACTGAGGTTCATTTTCACTGTACAAACCTGGAAAAGAAGACGTTTCTGCCTCCTATCAGGCAGAGGAAACTCAATTTTCCTATCAAATATTCCAAGACGCATAAGTGTGGGATCTAGTGTATCTCTATTGGTTTCCATAATCACCTTCACATTCACAGTCTAATCAAAACCATCCATATGATTTAAGAGATCCATTAAGGTCCTCTGAACCGTGTTGTTGCGATTGCAATTACAGAGGTGGAAAAAATGGGAAGGAGAGACATTATGGTCACAAGGAGAGGTACAAAGATGGTGCTGGAATGGATATAAGAAATCTAGGGCTGGTTGGCTCCATTCATGCTGAAGCAAGCCTAGGGTCACGAGAATCGTCACAATTCTAAGACTCAACCCATGATGGTAGAAAGTGGGTTCCTCAGCATTTACAACAATCACTCGTGGTACAGTCACATGAGTGCCAGGGATCTGGTTGTCACAGATATTGAACCCTATCAGCTCTAGTGTGAGCATCAAACCATGATGTTGTGATTTCATCCACCTCATCAATGAATATTATTGTAGGCGCACTCTCTTTAGCAAGGAAAAATACATCACAAACCATCCTTGGCCCCTCTCCAAGGTACTTCTAAACAAACTCAGAGCCAACGACCTGAATGAAAGTAGTTGTAGTGTGGTTCGTGATGGCCTTGGCAAGCATGGTCTTCCCCATACCTGGAGGGCCATAAATAAGAACACCCCAGAGAGGTTCTATCTCGATATTCTTGTAAAGCTCATGGTGTGTGACTAGAAGCTTCATGGATTCCCGAATCTTCTATTTCTGTATGTCACAACCCCCAATATCATTGTTGGTTATGTGCGGCTTCTCAGACTGGGAGAGGAGTGAGATAAAGGAGTCTACCTCAGGTGGGAGGATGTCCACCAGGGCATTCGAATGTCTATGGAGGGCTACTGAGGTGGAGGGCTTCAGGGGCACCCTGTTGATTGTGCTCAAAATCCTCACATAGTAGCTCGATCCCGTCATTGAACCCACTATTCCGTTGTTCTGGTCAACCATCTCCATAAACTTCCCAATTTCCAAAGGCACTGAATGGATCCCCTTGACCTCCTTCTGGGCTCTCAACAATTCTCTCTTTATATTTTTTTTCTCATCCTTCACGTATTCTTCTTGAATGTTGATGAAATCCATCTGTCTCTGTAGCAATTTCAATCTCCAGTACAGATCTTCTTCTTCCATGTCAGAATGGGAATGGGGATGGGGAGGAGGGATACTCATCTCTATATTTCTCGTTGGACCCTCGACCAAGATTTAGCACCATGGCCAATGCAACCATTGTCTGCTTACCTTGCCCTTCCCTCGCAAAAACCAGAACAGAGCCGAGGCTTTCTTCACAGAAATGAAATCGTGTCAGATAAAATCTAATATATTAATGTATCATATGCTTGAGAAATAAGTTTTAATTTTATTTATTGTCTAAGAGTTAGTCTCTGGATTACTGTTGGAATTTGAGAGAAATTTCAAACACATAGAGGAAAATAAAATTCCTCTTCCACAACACAAATATTAAAAAAAAATTGCGAACAGAGAGATGGCATAAACACTCTATTTAATTAAAAACAAAAACTCTGTTACAAATGAAATTATTTCTTCAGAACGAAGTTCTAGATTCAGAAAAAAACCTTCTGGCTGCTACAAAAAAAACGTAGCTCTCCTCTTCTGGCATATGATGCTACTCACACAATGTTCTTTTCCTTTGGCATACACTACTACAAAACACAACTTACTGCTCTTTGTCTCTTTGTTTTTATTTTTCTGCCTTCGGGAAAAAAATACATTACATAGTCCACTTCCATGCACACGAAATATTACAGTACATATACATATATATATATATATATATATATATATATATATATATATATATATATATATATATATATATATATATATATATATATATATATATATATATATATATATTAAAATATATATAATTGAAGTTTAAAATGAACAAATAAAACATATATTCCATGGAAACTAAAAACTAAATCAAAAAAATTAAACAAACATTCCATGGGGTTCAAATATTATGCAAGAGCCAATTTCTTTGCCCCCCCCAGAAACAATTTGATTGGTCTGGAGGAAGGTGACATCAACTCCTCCAGTGGGTCATCACTCTTCTGTGCAGCTCAAGCTTGCTGCCCCCAGAATGGAAGTTTTTATGCATTAAATGTGGTTGAAGGAAGATTCAATGTGGTTGGTGAACGTTTAAGTGCGGATGAGACTGTGGTTGCGTGAATATCAGAAACTGGAGATTGTTGTCACTACTTCTATCCTTTACCCCTCCCATCAGTGTTTAATTTCACCATCCTACTACTGTCTGCGGGCAGTTGGAATTAGATTTCAAAACTCCCCGTTAATCACAATTGTTGTTCTCTTTCATGCCTAGACATTTTCTGAGATAGTTAAAACTTTTCTGCATTAATGGTTTTGTGAGGATATCAGCAAACTGTTCCTCTTTCTTGTAGTGCTGCAAAACAATCTCACCATTATTTACGAGTTCTCTTATAAAATTAAATTTTTCATCAATATGCTTTGTTATCTTATGGAATACATAACTCTTTGATAAAGCTATCACTAAGCTATTATCACAATAAATTGTTGTTCCTGTGTCCTGTTCATGACATAAATCTCTGAGCATCCTTCTCATCCAAACTACTTGGCATGTTGCTTTTGTTGCTGCCACATATTCTTCCTATGTTTTTGATAAAGCAACTATAGGTGGCTTCTTGGAAGCCCATGAAATGGCTCCCGATCCCAAATTAAACACATATCTAGATGTTCTCTTCCTGTCATCTACACTTCCAGCCCAATCACTATCAGTGTAACTAATTAATTTAAAATTTTCAGATGAGGATTAGAAAATACCATACCCCTTTGTTCATTTCACATACCTTATAATCCTCTTGGATTCCTGCCAATGAGTCTGTTTTTGCCTTTCCATAAATCCAAAAATTAAACGTACAACATGCATAATATCTGGCTTGGTTGTAGTCAAATACATGAGGCTGCCAACTATGCTCTTGTACAAACTTGGATAAAAAATCCTTGTTGTTGTCTTCCTTGCTCAATTTTGACCTGTAATATTCCCATTTAGCCCAAAGTAATTGGAATATACAATTTTGTTTCAATTTTTTGTTTCATGAATAAAATTGTAAATGAGGATAAATAAAACTCCTAATCAGCAAAATAAATCAATGCCACATGTGAACATAGCTAAAAATGGGCTATTTACATAAGCACACTTAGGTGTGAAAGAGATTGGAGCACTTGACCAAGTCAACCAGGAGCAAATCAACAACGTTTTCCAGATACAGTGAATCTCCTAGATGCACAACGCAGTTTTAGTTGGAGGCTACTCATGTGAATGGAGCTTAATCATTGAGATGGTTTAGGGTTTGACAAGACTTTCATCCTATAAAAGGAAGATGAGGATAGTAGAAGAAGGTTGTTGATTGAGTATATTTCTTAATATATTGTATGATTATACATATATCATTCTCTATTGTTTACTTGAGGATAGTGCTGTTTAGCACTAGGGTGTTCCTGTTCGGGAATCCCACCTCTTCCATTGAGTAACTCTTGGAGGAGTCTTGTTGATCTCATCCACTATCAGGAATTTAGCCAAGCTCATCTTCCAACCACAAAAAATATCCTGTTGAGCGTTTCATTTTCCTCATAAGTTGTAGCAAGTGGAGGCTAGATCTGCTCATATCTAGGCCAAACTAGTGCTTCTTTTCCATGGGAAAGCCATCTATCCCCTTGATCAGAGAGTATTAGATCTTTGGAGCTGTATTTTCAGATATTGGCTTCCAGCCAAAGTAGTGCTAGAGCCTACAACACAGTTTACCTTCCAGGACTGCGTTATTTGTAAGTGTACAGTTGCAGGGTGTTTTGACATACATTTGGAGGAGAGCTCTCTGGTGTTGGGGTTCTGCCCTTCACTATGGTGAGCCATGGATTAGAATTTTGATTCATGTTTTGTTCAGATCTGATCTACTTCTATTTTATTCATCTTTATAAATTTCTGAATACTAATGCAGATTTACAACTTTAGATCTCAGATCTACTCTCTGTGTTTCATGTTTTGATCAAAACCCCAAGGGGAATTTGTAGAGGAGCTCTTCTAGTGTACATATTTGAAATAGATCTGATATTTTGTACACAGATTTTCTCCAGATCTGGAGTGTAATATATATCTGCTACAACTCTTAAAAATAATGCGGTCAAGCTATTTTTCAGTCAATACATGTATTGCAGCCCCTCTTTTTTAGGAATTTATTCTATTATTGTCTTCTACATTATGCCATACATTTTATGCGCCTCATTATGGATATGATTTATTTCTTTGTATATGAATGTTGAGCCTTCTTATTGGTCTCCTATTTTTGCTCTAAAAAAAATGCCTTATTTTCCTGTAGTATTGTTGCATATTTTTGCAGCCCCATTCTTGGGTGTTTTCCAGCCATACTAGGTGTGGGAGGTCTATTTACCTCACATATTTTGATTTGTTTTTTCTCTCCTTATGGATTTATATGATAGATCTCCAAATATAAGGGATCCAAGGGCTGCAAACTCATTTCAATGCACGTACTTCTGAAAAATGATTTATTCCCACAGGTATTGTTGAATCTTCCCTTTTGGGGATATTACAGTGGTATCAAAGCAATCATCTTGGCACAGATTGTGATTTGATTTCCTGAAGAGCCAATATTTTTTCAGATGAAGATGAGCCTCTCACTGATATAGAGAATATGTACCTGAGAAGAAGACAAAATAAATTTTATTACAAGAATGATGATAAAGACAAGGGAAAAGCCCCTGAATCTGGAAGTGATGAATATGGGAAGGATTTTGCAAAAACCCTTCTAAAAGCCATGAAATATCTTGCTAGAGAGATAAAAGTGATGAGATTAGATAGGATCAAGGAATCTCCTAGGATATTTCATCCTGGAGAAAGCTCTGGCATGTCTCACCACTAGAATGATCAACCAGTGACCAACCACAAGCTCCATAACTCTTTACCATGCCTACTTTTTTGGTTGTGGAGAATGAAGAGCCTCATGAGAAAGCATCCCTTGAAGACTAATTTTAAGAATATGAGTCTCAGAATTAGAGATTCAAGGACCACTTGAGTTTTCAAGAGTTTTGTCACCTAAAGGACAAAATAATTCCAAGGCATCAGCATAGAGATGGAGGATTCATTCAGAATCATGATCGACATCACTCTATGGGAATATTATTTTTACCCAAGTTTGATGTGTCATCCAATTATTCTACCTAATCATGAGTAGAAAAAATGTATATCTACTTCCAGTTGAACAAATTCCCTGAGATGGAAGTTATCTAGATTGCAGTGCTGCACCTTGAAGGTGAATCACACAATTGGTGGTTCCATGGGTTGTCTACATTGGGTCATGCCAATGTGACTTCCTATTCTGAGTTCACTAGAATACTGGTGAAAATTATTGACAGAAAGGATCCAAAAGCACCTTTCATGAGCCTTGCAAAGTTTAAGCAGTCAGGTAATACATAGTCTTATATCTCTGAATTTCGTAGATTATCTTTCATGGTTCCTAACTTGTCTGCAGCAAGGAGGGTGTACATGTTCATCGATGGCTTCGATGAACCTCTACATGGGTTGGTTAAATCTACCAAGCCCACTACCTTGCATGATTCCATTGAGAGGGCCAGAGACCTTCAAGATTCCTTGCCAAAAGTAAAGGAAAACTTTCAGAACAAGCCCTCTTTTCCTTCTAAAGGAAAGGAATAGAAAGTTTCTCCTTCAAAGGAGAGCTCATATAAGAAGCCTATTGATGATGAAGTCCAGAGAGATCTAAGAAAGAGGAAGATATGCTTGAATTTCCAAGAACCATGGGTACTTGGGCATATATGTGTTGCTGGTAAAGCACATTATATAGAGTTATTCTCAGATCTTGAAGAGGATGAAGATGATGAGCCAAGGAGGGGTCACAATGCTGACAATGTTGGAGGAGATCCAACACCATTAGGAGATGGAAATGGAGAATTTTCTCCTATTGGAGGGACTCTTGCATATTTGAGGGGAGTACCTAAGTACTTGAACTTAAGAGTTCAAGTTTCAATCATGAATCAGAGGGTTTCTGTATTGATTGACAATGGGGCTACCCACAATTTCATTGATGCCCATCTTGTGCAAAGGAGGGAAATACCCAATGCTAATTTTGATGGATTATATATTTTTTTCCCAGGAGATAGAAAAATGCAATGCATCCATTATTTCCCATCGCTTTTAGTCACCATGGGATCCTACACTTTGGTGGATCACTTCTTTGTAGTTGACCTACCAGACACCAATGTTATTTTTGGTGTTCAATGGTTGATTACAATGGGGAAAGTCACCACTGGTTTGGAGGCTTTCCAAATGGAATGGATGAAAATAAGTGTGATGCACCTCAAATGATTAAATGCATGATTACTTACCGCTCACACAAAACTTCCACACAAAAAACAGAGATGGATTTTCACAGTGGAAGCAAGGACTTCACTATCCCTTCTATCATGTTCATGAGATTTTTGCAAGGGACAATCTTATCTAATGGAAAACCACCTAGGAGGTCACCTAGTTCAGTTTTGGTGAGAGATATCTCACTAATTGATGCTAAAAAATCAGATCTAGGAGGGATGGGAGCATTAGAAGACACAGCTAGAACGTTGGAAGGCTTGGGCAAGCACAATAAGGAGGGAGATTTTCTTCTCTCATCACCATCACCCACCTTCATTTCTGATTCTGCGGTGTTGGAGGAGAAGAAGGGAAGGTATATCATTCCTACTTATACCTTTGGAATAATAGATGGAAAAGAGGAGATCAGCAACATGGAAGGCATTCCTATTGATGCATCATTAGTGCTGTCATTGTTGAGGAGTGCAAATCTATATTGGAAATCCCAGTTGTTGGTAGATTATTCCAAAGATCTTCACACTTGTATGATGCTTGATGACCAGCTAAATGAAGAGGGATATATATTCCATGAGGGATTCATCTATCATCATGATAGGATCTTCTTGCCTAAAGCCTATAAGCTCAAGGAGAGGATGCTACAAAGGGCCTACAAATAGTTCTGTTTCAGCCCTACCTATTCTATGAAGATCTACAACACTATCATGAGATGCTTTGAATGGGAAGGCTTTGGAGGAGAGCTACATAAGCATTTTATAGAATGCAAGAACTACATGGAGTTGGGGCAGCCAAAGGACTATATGCAATATTCATTTCAACCATTTCTTCCTTCTCTTGAAAGGGGAGAAAAATCTATGCACAATTCCATGTATAGGAGAGACATTGTTGATGAAAAATATGATCATGCAATGCAAGTTTCATTTTCTGATTTGACATATTATTTCACCATGTTTATGCAGGCCATGACTCCAAAGACAAGTGTTGTATCATGTAAATCTCATGGCAAACATTGGGCCACTAAAATTTCTGAATTTGGCCACTCCCTTGTTGTGCAAAGGGAGACTATCTTTCATGATGGGTGCTTCCCAAAGGCACCAAACATATCTCACATTTTCAGCCATGGTGAGATGACTTGTGCAGCAAGTAAGTTTTGGGGAAACCACTTACCATACCTTGATTTGATGCAGGGAGGAGATGAACTACGCTAGTACCATATGTGGGACTATGACCCACCTCCTCATGCTCAAATTTATGTTTGTATATATGTAATGATGCTTCCATACTTGGATGATATAGTTGTACTTTTTATGGGACTGTATGGAGGGAGGATGGGAAGTTTTTATGGACCACATGGGATGGAAACTCTCTATGTACCTCATGTTACATGCTTTAGAGAGATTATTGGTCCAACCATGTTGGTTTCTGTTGAGTTCTTGATTCCTTGTGAGATGGATTATGTACATCTCATGATGACTTTGGAGGAACAATTCATGGAGGCTTGGATTGGTGAACACCTAGCTTGTGAGGAGAGCTTGATATTTAATGGTGTCACCAATGGAGGAGGAGAAGTGTTGCATCACTCCCCCTATCAGTTGCTTGAGGACAAGCAACATTTTGGGGGGGACGACTGTAATATGCCCAATTAGCCCAAGCTAATTGGAATATACATTTTTGCTTCAATTTTTTGTTTCATGCATAAAATTGTAAAGGAGGATCAATAAAACTCCTAATCAGCGAAATAAATCAATGCCACATGTGAACATAACTAAAACTGGGCTATTTACATAAGCATACGTAGGTGTGAAAGAGACTAGAGCACTTAACCAATTCAACCAGGACCAAATCAACAACGCTGTCCAGATACAGTGAATCTCCTAGATGAAGAGCGCAATTTTAGTTGGAGGCTACTCATGTGAATGGAGCTAAATCATTGAGATTGTTTAGGGTTTGACAAGACTTTCATCCTATAAAAGGAAGAGGAGGAAAACAGAAGAAGGTTGTTGATTGAGTATATTTTTGAATATATTGGCTGCTTAGACATATATCATTCTCTATTGTTTAGCTGAGTATAGTGTTGATTAGCACTAGGGTGTTCCTGTTTGGGAATCCCACCTCTTCCATTGAGCTTCTCTTGGAGGAGTCTTTCTGGTCTCATCCAATATCAAGAATTTGGCCAAGATCATCTTCCAACTACAACGCAGATCCTGTTGAGGTTTTGGTTGTCCTTGTAAGTTGTAGCAATTAGAGGCTAGATCTGCTCAGATCTAGGCCAAAATAGTGACTCTTTTCAGTGGGAAAGCCATGTATCCTATTTATCAGAGAGTATTAGCTCTTTGGAGATGTATTTTCAGATCTTGGCATCAGGAAAAACCTGTGCTAGAACCTACAACACAGTTTACCTTCCAGGAGTGTGTTATTTTCAAGTGTACAGTTGCAGGGTGTTTTGACACACATTTGGAGGAGAGATCTCTAGTGTTGGGGTTCTGCCCTTCACTATGGTGATCCATGGATTATACTTCTGATCCATGTTCTGTTCAGATATGATCCACTTATATTGTATTCATCTTCATAAATTTTCGAATACTACTGCAGATCTGCAACTTTAGATCTCAGATCTGCTCTCTATGTTTCATGTTTTGATCAAAACCCCAAGGGGAATTTGTAGAGGACCTCTTCTAATGTACAGATCTGAAATAGATCTGATATTTTTTACACAAATATACTCTAGATCTGGATTTTAATATAAAAGTGTTGCAGCTCTTAAAAATAACACTGTCAAGCTATTTTTCAGTCAATACATGTGTTGCAACCCCTCTTTTTGATGAATTTCTTCTATTCTTGTCTTCTAAATTCTGTCATACATTGTATGGGCCTCATTATGGATCTGATTTATTGCTGTGTATATGAATGTTGAGCCTTCTTATTGATCTCCTAATTTTTCTCTCAAAAACTGTGTTATTTTCCTACAATATTATTGCATATTGCTGCAGCCGCATTCTTGGGTGTTTTCCAGCCATACTAGGTGTGGGAGTTTTGGTTACCTCATCTAGTTTGATTTGTTTTTTCTCTCCTTGTGGATTTAGATGCTAGATCTCCAAATATAAGTTATCCAAGGGCTGAAAACTCATTTCAGTACACATACTTCTGAAAAATGCATTTTTCCAGCAGGTATTGTTGAATCTTCCCTTTTGGGGATATTACATAAGCCCATGACAGTTGGAGTTACAACTGCCTTGTTGTTATACATGTTGAATCTTTCAAACACTTCGTCAACATATTTTTCTTGGGAAATAAAAATCCTATTTTCATTTTTCTCTACTTCTATTCCACGAAAATATCTCAAAAAACCCAAATTAGTCATTTCAAATTCACTCTTTGTGACTGCTTTAAAATCAGCAATGAGAGACACTTCATTGCCAGTAAAGATTAAATCATCTACATATAAAACAACAATAAGAATCTTACCATCATTTTCTTTTATTTATACCGTGGGTTCTCCATCACATTTCTCAAAACCATTTTGAATCAGGTAAGCATCTGTTGTACCATGCTCTCGGTGCTTTCTTCAGCCCATAAAGATCTCTATTCAAGTTGCATACTTTGTACTCTTAGCCATCAATCTCATAGCCTAGAGGTTGTTCAACATATACCTCTTCTTTCAACACTCCATTTAGGAATGCAGATTTCACAGCCATTTGGTAAACCTTCCATTTTTTTTGTGCTGCTATGGACAACAGTGCTGTTACTGTTTCCATTCTTGCAACCGGTGCAAAGGTTTCTTCATAATCTCTTCCTTGTTGTTGCTTGTAGCCTTTGACAACAAGTCTGGCCTTGTGCCTTTAAATATTACCTTCAACATTTCTCTTGGTTTTATAAACCCATTTTACTCCAATGAATTCTTTACCTTTAGGGAGGTCCGCTAACTCCCATGTATTACTCTTTTCTATTACACCAATCTCTTTGTTCATTGCTTCAATCCATTTTTTCTCTTTTACAACTTCTTCAAAATGAATTGGGTCATCAACATGAAAATACAAAGAAAATAAAGAGTTCAGAACAAAATTATCATTTACCTTTCCTTGTTCATAAATCTCACTCAGATTTCTGAATCTTTGTCTTCTTGGTCTACTTGGAGTTCCACTTGAACTTGAGGGAGTTTCAGTTCCTTGTGGTGTGCTTGAAGAAGAACTTCCTTGATTTCTCAAGGATTTTATATTTCCAGCTTGTGGTGTGGTTTGTTGTGCTTGTGATGGCGGATGAGAAGCCACCAAGGAGGGATTATTTACTGTTGTCCCTTCCTCTTGTTCTTTGTGTGACACACATGTCTTCACATTCACTATTTTATCTAAGCTTCCATCCCAAGCTTCTTCTTCAATAAACTGCACATCTCTTCTTATTATTACTTTCTTGGTTGATGGATTATAGAGTTTGTATGCCTTGGACTCATCATTGTATCCAAAAAAGATACACTTCTCCCCCTTGATGTCAAGCTTCTTTCTCAATTTATCTGGGACATGTGTGTTGTGGTGGATTAGTAGCACGGGTGTACAAAATTGCACTAGCTTAAAGAGTGTGGTCTACTCTTTAAACTATTGGTAACAGGAAGAAAGTGGGGGAGCTCAAAAGCATAACTATTAATAAAAAACAATATGCTAAAGTATGCTCTGGTTAAACTAAAACTAAAACACAAATATACAGAAGCTATAAATAGAGTCAAAATGATAATAATGCAAATGATGGCTCGATGGCCTCTTCTTATTAAATGTTTGAAATGGAGAAGAAATTTTACCCACTTGTGAAAGGGCCCTTAGGAAATGGCTCTAGGTCCCAATGCAAGGATGTTGCCTTCAAAGCTCTACCTCTGATGTAGTCTCCCTCTCTCTCTCTCTCTCTCTCTCTCTGCTGTGGTGGCCTAAGCTGTTGGGTGGCCAACGATCGAGTCCTCTTTAGCTCCAGCTCTGGGTCACACATTGCTGGTGTTGCTTGGGAAACTTTGGCCAACATAACAATGTGATCACCATTTCTTAATCTCTTGGTGGCTTTATATAGGGGATTTCAAATCCTCCTTCCCTCCCTTGGTACATGGTGGATGGTGACCAAAGGGAGAGGTATGATTCCATTGTGTGCTCCAAATATTCAATTGTGTGCTCACATAGTGTCTAAGGAGGCGTTGGTGGCTGTCCTTGGGTGGCTCCAAGCGTGTGAAATCACTTTTCCTTTTCTTTGTATGGTCCCGGAGAGCGAAATTTCACCACTCTCAGCAATTCGTGCATTTCAGGTGAAAAAGTGCACAAATTGTGCGCTTATCGAGGGGTTTTACACACAAAATGTGTGCTTATCGAAGCATTTTGCACACAAATATCATTTAGGACTAGTTCAAATTTGATTTCCTCAAAACCTTATATATTTTAAATACTTCTTGATTCCATAATGTCTTCCTACCCTGGAAATCCTTAGGCTTGACATTAATTAACGGCATCTTCTGCTGTACGATTTTCCTGTGTTAACAGTTTCCCCTAATGTGTGAGGTCTAGGAAGAACTGTATAGCCGAAATACATTATAGCTTCTTTTATGTATTGTATGCAGAGAGAGAGAGAGAGAGAGGCCTGCGTGGATTTTGGAATTGACAACACCTTGCACCGTTCCCGAGATAACCATGGCCTAAGGGACCCCCTGCAAGAAGAAAAAGTATACAACATATTTACAAAATTGCAATGAGGCGAGCATGTCCCATGCTCATGATGCTTTGGCTAGTTAAACAAAATTAACAGATACATGTGATGTTTGTGCCACTATTGTGGTAGTGATGTTGGTGGTTGTTGACGATGAATGTTGACGCCCTTGAGGGCATTTTTTCTTTGAAAATAGGTGGAAAGTGGTACCCATATGTGTAATATTGGTATGAAATATAACTGTGCAATGTACACATATGTACTGGTTGGGACCTTCTCGTGTAAGCATTGTTGTCCGAGACGCTTATGGAGGCACGAGTATTCGATGGATTTGATCAAAGTGCAATGGTTGTAAGGTATGATTCCATAGGGACATGAAAGATTTTTCTATAGTCAAATTTCAGGAGGATCGATGACATCTGTGGACAATGATGTCTCCCATAGTGCCACCCGAGGATAGCCCTTTACATGGGGAGGGGTAATCCAAGGTACCACTTCCTTTTTGGAAAAGAGGTGTCGAGGTCAACAAAAAGGAAGCCTTAACCGAACCAAGGGTAGCCGACCTGAGGGGTCAGGAACCTAGATGTGATGGGTTTAACATAGGAATATTGGTGAGAGGTGACTGAAAAATGGATTATGGCGATTCAGTAGCCCGAGGTCGAAGTATACTTTAGCAGCTTGGCGACAGTCATAGTTATTTCTAAAGGGAAAATCCCTGGAGTCAGTAGGATTTCGAGGGCAGGTGTGGACCGGCTATGAATGTCATGATGGTGCATGCATGGGGGTGAAATACTCTGACCAAGGGGAATGAGGGACTGTTGTTATGGGGGAAAAGTTGAAATATGAGGGTCAAGTGGCAAAGGGCATCGTTTGTGGTCTTTGTACACTTACCAAAAAAATAAAATATACAAAACGCAGAGACGGGTACCCCAAAAATGAAAAGGTGGTCGCTAACTATAGGTGTGAGGATGGTGTTTTGCTGGGGGTAGGGGTCCCATTGGTTCGTCTCATGTGCGTGGTTGGTGAAGCGGGAAATGTCGCAGATGGTATTATGCTGATGGAGGTATTGTGGGCCAAACGCGATGTGCGGAGGTGCACTTTCAATCTGCTTCTACAACCTAGTTATCCAGGAAGGGGGTTTTGAGTTTGAATGGAAAAATTGACCTTATGCATGTTAGATGGATGGGAATGAGGTGCTTCCCAGACTAAAATGGTATGGTCATGGTGTCACTTGTGTTGTGATATATGGTCTACTTTTGGTGACGAGCACCATGGAGGGGAGGCTCTCCCAACCAACACGGACGTTTATCATGTGCAGGGTGAGGTGGTGATAAACATGATCAGGTATGAGGACCCTATGGTTTATTTCTGATGGAGAAATGATGTCAGGATATGCAAATTTTTTTGGGACTCTATCATGCTGGGGGTAGGATGATACCTATTATGGAACTTTTAGAATATGGTGTTATGAATGGTTTGCGGGTTCTTCCTGTAAAAAACAACTACCTCAAGTGAAAGCATCTTCATTTCATGAAATATTATTTTAAAGGCGGGAGCTTCAAAAAAGAAGATGGGAGAGGGCGTACCTGCTGGCGCTGAAATTTTTTTTTTTTGGGAGTGTGAATTTGTGGCATCTCCTCTATTTGTTATGGAGTGCTGATCACAGTGCTGCTTTCGGTCTGGTGATCAGATACTCTAAGATCCAATTTTTCCTTGGGAGTTGTTACTTGGGTCCTAGTTTTGATTTCAGTTGTGGTTGCCCCCAGACTGAGATCATGGGGGGCGTTGCTGGTTACTACCCCCTATGTAGGATCTCCCTTTGGGATTTTTTTTTCTTTTTCTTAACCACGTTAGGAGGGTAGTTCTCCTGATCATACCGGTGTGGTTGATTTTGGGACATCTGCACAAAGTTCACTTGTGCATTGTTTTGTGTAGGTGGGTTGTGTGCATGGGACTGAGCATAATGTTGTCCCATGTTTGCACCTTGATGTTGGGTGGGAGCTCTTCCATCAGTCTTTATTCCTGTATACTGGGTCCCCTCAGTCGAAGGACAAGGTCCTCCTTAGTGATACGTTTGCACCCTATTAGTCAAATTTTGCTGCGGCATACGATGACTTTGAAATTTTGGTTGAGACATGTTTTGGGTAGAACCATGTGTGTAACTGGGAATTTGACTGCTGTTGCCTAGGTACCCTTAGGTCATTTACCGAATTAGTCCATCTGCAGAGTTATACATTCCTGGAAATTCTTGATAATATTGCAGGCGCGGGGAATTAGGTAGGATATTGTAGATGTATCCTGGCTGCGTATAAATCAGTTCAAGCTATAGGGCCTTACTAATTTCGTCCTCTTCGGATGTGGGGTTGTGCTGTGCCACATCCTTTAAAATATTCAGTGTAAGAGTTTCAAAAATTAATATAAAAGGACCGGGTCGTCGAGTTTAGCTTTGCATAAACTGCGACACTGCCTCCATTCATGGAGATGCTCTGAGATATGGATGGAGGGGGATTGTCTGAAATGGGTCAGTAATTCCATTCCTAAATCATGGTGAATGGGCAACTAAAAGTATTTGACGAACGAGGTAGAGATGGTGCTAAAGGTTCCATGTGAAGCAGGAGGTTGCTCCACATACCATTTCACAGCCACTCCTGTAAGAGTACGTTGAAATAGCCTCAACCAAATAGTATCGTCAATGATGATATTCGATGAGCACCACAGGTGAAAGGTCATTATATGATTACCTGGGTCTTCTGCTTTCTTGACTTCAAACATTGGTACATCTAAAGGGAGCTTCGTGGGCATGGGAGTCCAAATGGGGTCGTGTGTGATGGGGTCATTGGTGAGCTTGGTTAAATCGGGTAGATTCAACGCCACTAAGAAGGGTGACTAGGAGGTTGACGCCATGGAAGTATGTGAAGACACTAAGTTCTAGTTAGAATGAGGGTTAGTCTATGACATACCCTATTGTGAATTCAGCTGGCTTCCCGTATGGGATGCACTCCTCTATCCCCTAGGGGACGAGGGGGGAGTGGTGTGCGGTGTGGTGTTGGGAGACCAACTAGGGTTCCAAACTAAGGTTTCTCCATGAAAGGATGAACCAACGACTGTGGAAATTGGTATAGGTCAATTTGGGCACCATTCCCAATGACCTGGTTAATAGGGCATCATCTCCAGGACCGATGATCAAAGGGTCTATCATTCCCTATCATCTCAGTTGATATATGCCCTAAGATAGGAAACATTCATGAATCAAACAAGATTTTCATTAAAGCAAGGCTTTTCCATGGTTTGAAGTTTATTATAAAACATGTGGGAGCTCACCAATGTGGGCTATCATGGGCCTAAGTGTGTTGCATATGCAGGTAGCCCCATTCAAGGCTGCTCTACAAAGCACTTCCTGACATTCAAAGGTGCATTGGTCAGATTGGGAGAGAAATTCTCATTGTTCCGGAATCTCCACTTGGCCAGTGTCTTCTAGAAGGGTTCACATGTGTCAAGCTTTGGATCCAAGTGTCCATTTGACATCTACATGAATGGAAACATATCTTGCCTATTTGTGGAATGTTATTGATTACAAAATTGCCTACATTTCCTCTATAAATTGAACACAGATCTAAGTTTTCGAGAGGAATAATTTAAGTAGGTAAATGCTAGATAATTTTCAATAGAGAGTTTGATTTGTGGAGCTACTGATGGAGAGACCTACGCTGTGATGAGACTTTGGAACTTCGCTGGAAGGTCATGATGAATCAGTTACTTGGTTGTAACCTCTCCTTCTATCATCAATAAAGAGTACTTATTGTTTTTCCCTACATGCATCCATATTTACTTTGATTTTCCATGTTGTAAAATCTTGGTTGATGAATGTAGTTTATGCTTAACTGATTTGGCTAATTAGCTTGAATAGATATCTATATTATAGCATATTTTTTTGTTTCAGTGTTCTTTCTTGCAGGAAGCATTCAACTATTCAAAACTGCTTGAAGTTGAAGCTGTAGTGGAAACGACAGAAATGAGCCATTTGGAAGAGACTAAAACAAGTAAGCATCCAATCCTCTCTGTGTATCTGTTCCGAGTTAGGAAAAAGGGTAGTGTAGTCTTTCACCTGTTGTTCTAGACTAGACACCGGTCTAGGGAAGCATATTTTATCCGTAGATTACAATTCTGGCCCACAAAACTGGCGACTCCACTGAGGATTGAACCCAGAATCTCTGGTTTCGCAGTGTTAAGTCCCTATATTAATAGTGTAGTCCCTTATTATGTTAGTGTAGCCCCACTTATTGTTATTGTTGTACCCCTGTAACCCCCATATTGTTATTATTGTGCCCTTACATTATTATTGTTAGGTCGGCTAGGATTACATTGTGGCCCCACTAGGATTATATTATGGCCCCATGGACTCCTATATATAGAAAGAGGTTTTGTTCATTTGTATCATCCAAGAATTGTTCATTTATGTAATGTATTGGAGGTTTCCCCCTCGAAGTGGCTTATTTATAAGGCGTTCATATCTCTTTTCTTCTATTTTTGGAGTTGGTTACACAACATTTGGTATCAGAGCTTTGGATTCTAGGGTTTCGCTGCTCCAAACAGGTCATCGTGGAATGTTCGTTATAACTTTTTTTCTACGAAGGTTCAGAAGATGAAATTTTTAGGGTGCAAAGCCAAAATCCTGAGGAAGAGTTTCTAAAAATTTCAGAGCTTGGATCGAAATATTTTCAGAGATTTGTTCTGTGGAAGTTAGGTATTTTTTCAGGCTCCTAAACAGGTCATCGTTGAATTTGCGCTATAACGTTTTTTCTACTGAGGTTCCGAATCTGAAATTTTTATGGTGCGAAGCTGAAATCCTAAGGAAAATATTCAAACAAGTTCAGAGCTTGGTTCACAATATTTTTGGAGATATGATTTGTGGAAGGTAGTTCTTTTTCAGGCTCCTGAATCTCATCTAAAAAAGGTGATCGTGGGAAAATTTCAATAACTCTCTCTCTGAGCATTGGATTGGAGTTCCGTAAAAAGTGGTCGCAATTACACAGACTGTAGTTTCTTATCTATCAATGGCAGAGGTGAAGGACAAAATAGTGACAGGTGGAAATTCGTACAAGTTCACTATACTGAACCAGTCCATAATTAGGTCATTGTCAGAGATGGGACATAACTTTGTCTTGGAGAATCCAAATCAGGTCAGACATGTGGCATTAAAAAGAGAATTCAGAGGGTTATTTCATTGCAGAATTTTAGATATTGAAGAGTCACAATCACAGAGATAATCCAATTCCAATATTGAGCTCCTCAAAAGCAAGTAAAAGATGTGTATTGTTTTTCCCGAATTGCATAAATCTTGTTTGAAAAGTCAGTTTGAAGTGATTCCAAGGGCCTATTGAGAATATATTTCAGTATTGCGTTCTGAAATGCCTCCTAAAAGGAATTCAACACCCATTAAGACCTTAGAAATCTATACTATGATGCATGAAGTGGAATAATTGCAGTATGAGATATCAAAATTACAGTACCAAGTGCAACAAATTTCGATCTTACGAAGAGCAACTGAAGATGACATAGATGGTTAATAGAAGAAATGGAGGCTAAGTTGGATGGTTTGAAGGATAAAATAATAGCTAATATGGATGATAAATTAGTGGAAGATGACATCGAGCATCAACAACAAGTTCTCCAACTCTCAAAGGATAACCTAACTTTGGTGCAGAATCTAATGAAACAATAGGAAGATCAACATGACATCGAAAGAAGTTATGAAGCAGTCATAGAAATAAGAACTCGACAAGTACGATCAATTTCAGAGTATCTCAGCAAGTGGAAGAACTTTCCTGTAGAATATTTCACATGGGAGGATGAGAATTTTATACAGAAGCATCGAGAAATAATCAAGCGTTGAGGACAACACTTGTTTGAAGGAGAGGGGCATGTTAAGTCCCTATATTAATAGTGTAGTCCCTTATTATGTTAGTGTAGCCCCACTTATTGTTGTTGTTGTACCCCTGTAACCCCCATATTGTTATTATTGTGCCCTTACATTATTATTGTTAGGTCGGCTAGGATTACATTATGGCCCCACTAGGATTATATTGTGGCCCCATGGACTCCTATATATAGAAGGAGGTTTTGTTCATTTGTATCATCCAGGAATTGTTCATTTATGTAATGTATTGGAGGTTGCCCCCTCGAAGTGGCTCATTTCTAAGGCGTTGATATCTCTTTTCTTCTATTTTTGGAGCTGGTTACACAACACGCAGACCATACTGGGGAATATTTCTCTTGATTATTGGTGCTTTAGTCTATGATCTCCTTTCTAAATCCACCCAGTAGCTATTTCACATAAATATTAGACTTTTTTATACCTTAATTTGCAAAGTTAGTGGGCCAAAAGGTAGCTTTTTCTTTGTTTACTACGCTCAGCGCACCCTTGGTCAGGGCACAGTGCTTTGCAGAGCACTGTCTCCCTTGTCAGCCTGCATTGCAGAGCACTATCTCCCTTTGGAGACTGCGTTGGCTCTAGAAAGGAACAAATCCCCTCGAATCTGACTTTTTACTTTGCTTTCATTTTTGTTTGTTGATTTTTTCAGAAAATTTTAATGCTCTATTGACCGGTAACTCTATATATTTCTTCTCCTTTGACTGAAAATTTGTTCAATGTTGTTTTAAAAAAAAAATTTCATTATCATTGACAAGTTGATTTCAAAATATTTTTTATGGTCACATTAAGAATCGTTTTCTTTCGAAATAGGAAATTGTTGTAAAATCTTCATTTCCTTGATAGGAGAAATTGTTGTTGAAATCTTCGTTTTTCCCTGAAAAGAGAAATTGTTGTTTGTATTCTTCATTTCTCGGAAGTAAAAGGCATTTCGATTATTGATCTAGTGCACCTAGTTTCTTTTCTGCATTCATAACATTAAGGAAACTGAAAAAAAAAAACTTACATTGGCATGTAGGATTGTGTGTTTTTTGCAAAAGGAACATTAGGAAATATGCATGTAGTTTGAGATTCATTGATTTTATTTTGTTCATTGATTTTTTTGCTCTCAAATTATTTTCTCTCTTCCCTTAGTAGCTAGGTATTTCATTGAAAAATATGAAAGTGAAAGTTTGTTTATCATTCTTAGCTTTCACTTTAGGCATTTTATATACATCATCATGGTGAACCTGAAAGGAAAACTGTTAAGCAAGATCAACATAAAATAAATCTCAATTTACTTAAAAACGCTTTGGATTATTAATGATAACATTTAGAGGTCTAGGCTAGAGACGTGTTCCGACGTCGTAAAATATAGCAGCTGTTGTTAACTTGTCTGCGATACATTCCAAGTGTGATACCTCACTCCATGTACGTAAGTATATCGTAGCTCGTCCATATACTTTCAGGTATATCGGACGGTGTTACAGTATGATAAGTATAAAGGGGTGCTCTCACTGTGCGGTTTCGCATCAGACAGTGATAATACGGAGTTGGGCCTCCACGTACCTTTGGGTATATTTGGGAGGAAAAATTTTAGGTGCTATCCATCCATAGTGAACCGAGTCGACCACCTTGAAATTTTGATACACCGAACACAACATTCGGGGAGATTACCTGCTTGTACTTCTTGGTTTTATGAGAGGTATTATGCAGTTCACAGTTTCATTACCCTCTTTTTGTTTTTTTTTTTTTGGTTAAAATAAATCAGTCATCATGCAAGAACAAAATCCTTTCCCCCATTGTTCACGTAGACTTCACTCTACCGAAACCAGTACCATCAGTTCCTCTGGTGAAGCATCATCTTCCCATATACCAGAGTTGGCACAAGTTGTTTCTACAAATCCTGGTTTGTCTACTGTTGTCGTGACAGAGTCCTCACAGCTACCCGTTGTCGCGATCCATCCAATCTGTGAGACCATACCTCCCGAACTCGACTATGTTCAACTAGAATTTGATCTGAATCCCATTGTGCTCTATGGGGTAGTTTTTATTGGTCAAACTGGACATCATCCACAGGACCAATGAAATAGGGTCTATCATCCCCTTATATTTGAGTTGCTATATTCCCTAAGTGGAGAAAATCTTGATCCCAAAACTGAACAGCTGGAAGTTGTTCCTGAATTGGTCATCCCACAATCTATTATAGCCATTGAGTCTCCCATATCGCACAATCAACCACCTGAAATATACTTTGTGTCTGATGGTGAAATTATTCCACCTGGTTTGATTTTGATTGAAGAAATATCACAAGACGAGACACCTTTAACTCCAACTCATTTTCGGTAGGAGATTTACATGTATGAGTCTTTTCCTCAATCACCTTCCTCTACTTTTCTTGATCCTATTTCACTTTCAGTTCCCATATATTCTATAGGGTATACACTAGGTCATTTTACCATGGCTGAGATAACATCCCAGACTGAACCATCTATTTTAGCTGCGACAACATCTATTATTGCTTCATTTTCGATGTTTTTTCCATTGACTTCACCCATGTCATCATCTGGCATCCTATCTGGTTCCTCTCCTTGGTGGTTGGTGATACCACATATGTTACCCTTAGAAATTCCTAAATTCAATGAAAAACCTATAGAAGACCAGTCAATGGATGTTATAACTTATCATTTATGGTATTCATCAAACTCCTTAAACGATGACTCCTTTAGATTACGTCTTTTCTGGAGCACACTGAATACTCCAACTGCAAAATGAGGATGGTTCTTTTCCTGTGTCAACCTCATTAAAAATGAAACATATTATGAGGATGGTTCTCTTTTCCTGTGTCAACCTCATTAAAAAATGAAACAGGTGTTGAGGATAGTTCTTTTCCTGTGTCGACCTTGATAAATGAAACAGGTTCCCATGAGGATGGTTCTTTTTACTGTGTCAACCTCGTTAAAAAATGAAACAGGTTATGAGGATGGTTCTCTTTTCCTGTGTCAACATCATTATAAAATGAAATAGGTGTTGAGGATGGTTCTTTTTCTGTGTCAACCTCGTTAAAAAATGAAACAAGTGCCTTTGAGGAAAGTTCCTTTACTGTGTCAATCTCGTTAAAAAATGAAACAGGTCATGAGCATAGTTCTTTTCCTGTGTCAAGCTCGTTAAAAAATGAAACAAATCCTCCCCTATAATGAACCTTCATTCCATCCAACCATTAGTAATCTACTTAGATGAATGAAATGAAGCTTGGGTGGCACTTACTCTTGCAGGGGTCATTCACCATGTGCTCTTGCAGAGGGCATTAAAAACATTCTTACTAATTGCATGCAATCGACCGCTGAAGTTCGTGGGAAAAATGAGGTTCAAAGCTCCAAAATGAAAATGGTAACTATGGAATGGTAAAAATGAACAATGAAACTACTTTATATAGTCATTTAATTGTTTGCAAGTTAAATTTATTTTCTATGACTATAGTTTTATTATGTTTTTTATCATGAAACATGTATTTTTAATCCATTTGATGTTGTTCTGAATAGGAAATACAATTGATGAAAAGATTTTTCGTGTAGATTTATTCAAAGAATCAATTGAAAAAAAAGCATACTTTTTCTCCTTTTTTTTCGAGCTTTGATAAAAACAAAAAAGGATTTGAAGCGCACTTTTACATCTTTTTAAATATTCTATAACAGTGAAAAAGGAACCCCTGGAGTCTTCTTTCAGCTCTTTTCAGACTCCAATAATGTGAAAATATTACCGAGAACTTGTCATTTTGAGCTCGTTAAATTAAATGAATTGATATCTACTCAGTATAATTTTAACCCTTTTCTGGACTGAGATGGATTATTTACGAAAAAAGGAATACCTTGGTTAAAAATTACCAAAGAGGTTCTTTCAGATATCATTTTACACTTTTTTGGATCTGAAAGAAAAATTTATGAAAAAGTACTTTTTGGAGTCCTCTTTCGTCCTCTTTTCCAGACTCTCTAAACATGAAAAAGGACCGGGCTATCACTGTCGTTAAGCTCGTTAAAACATAAAATAGTGACGGGCTTGTCAGTCATGGCAAGAATCGAGTTTCATTCATCGCTAGACTCGTTAAATTATTAAATAGAGATACTTTATTCTTTATTCGCCCAAAGGGTTTGAATTATAGATCAAGAAAATGTTATCCTCCTCAAGCTTGTTAGAAAATAAGTAGGTACTAGTTGACAAATGACCGGGGAAAATTTGGGAAAAGCAAGCAACATTTATTTTTGGTTGCAAGTCGCTCTTGAACATGACACTTCTTTTACTCCATGTCCGTGACTGTTTGGGTTGGGTAATCATCTTGACAGTTCATTCACACCTATGGTTCATCATACCTTCACTTTGGTTTTGGGTCAATGCTTCCAACTCATCATAGTGTCGCCGCTATTTTCAAAAGAAGTCATCCAGTGATTAAGAACTCATCCATCTCCAATACTCATAAAATTTCATTTTCATGACCGTCATCCCTGGAAAATTGCTATATCAATTCATACCCTTGTCTCTGAAATCAGTAACTCCAGTTTTGCAATAAGGTGACTTCCTATCGATTACAAATCAATATCCAGGAAGTTCATTTAAAAAAATCAAATTCCAGTACCATGAGGCTTGTTACAGCATCGACAAGATCCTCTCTTCCGAACTTTGACCAAGATATTTTGTTTGGCGCCGTTCGACATCAAATCATCTATTCAAGCCTTACAAAATGTACTGCAGTACCTTGAGGGCCATTGAAATGAATGGCGGGTCTCTCGCGTTTGTTAACAACTTTTATTATTGGCTGGTAATCAAATGATGTCTTTCCATGTTCGACGACAAATCACATATTTGCATGGCTAGACTTGTACCCGAATGATCGAGTGAATAAGATAAAAAGACCCTGAATCTAGTTTTTTCCATCCGGGCTGCGATTTGAGGATTTTTGTACACATCATCTATACGGTGACCTTACATAAAAATTTTCATCCAAATATGGGCCTATATCTGTAGGCTATGTCTGCATCTAGGCAACATTCCAATGTAGATGACTTTATGAACTATGTAGATGTTATTAGATGTTTTATGTGCTGACTATGGGAATGCCTACCCTCAACAATTATGATCAATAGAGGATATATCATGATGTAATGTATTATAATATTGATGCAGGTGATCTTTCCAATTTTTTTCTAGGCTCATCACAGTGTAAAGAATCTTAATCAAATGTTCTTGTTATTTGGATCTCATGCTTTAGGGGGCAATTGTTATAGGTGAATTTGGGCACCATTCCCAATGACCTGGTTAACTGGGCATCATCTCCAGGACCGATGATCAAAGGGTCTATCATTCCCTATCATCTCAGTTGATATATGCCCTAAGATAGGAAACATTCATGAATCAAACAATATTTTCATAAAAGCAAGGCTTTTCCATGGTTTGAAGTTTATTATTAAACATGTGGGAGCTCACCAACGCAGGCTCTAAGGGGCCTAAGTGAATTTCATATGCAAGTAGCCCAATTCAAGGCTGCTCTGCAAATAGCTTCCCAACATTCAAAGGTGTGTTCCTCAGATTGGGAGCGAAATTCTCATTGTTCCGGAATCTCCACTTGGCCAGTGTCTTCTAGAAGGGTTAACATGTGTCAAGCTTTGGATCCAAGTTTCCATTTTACATATACAAGAACGAAAACATGTCTTGCCTATTTTTGGAATGTTATTGATTACAAAACTTCCTACAGTTATCCTATAAATTGAGCATATATCTAAGTGTTTGGGAGGAAGAATTTGAGTAGGGAAATGTTGGAGAATTTTCAATAGAGAGTTTGATTTGTGGAGCTGCTGCTGGAGAGACTTATGCTGTGATGAGACTTGGGAACTTTGCTGGAAGGTCATGATGAATCAGTCACTTGGTTGTAACCTCTCCTTCTATCATCAATAAAGAGTACTTCTTGTTTTTCCCTACATGCATCCATCTTTACTTTGATTTTCCATGTTGTAAAATCTTGGTTGATGAATGTAGTTTATGATTAACTGATTTGGCTAATTAAATTGAATAGATATCTATATTATTGCATCTTCTGCTGTTTCAGTGTTCTTTCTTACAGGAAGCATTCAGCTATTTGAAACAACTTGAAGTTGAAGCTGTAGTGGAAGCAACAGAAAGGATCCATTTGGAAGCGACTGAAACAAGTATACATCCAATCCTCTCTGTGTATATGTTCTGAGTTAGGAAAAATGGTAGTGTAGTGTTTCACCTGTTTTTCTAGACTAGACACCGGTCTAGGGAAGCGTAGCTTATCCATAGATTAAAATTCTGGCCCAACAACAATGTTCTGTCTTTGACACCTAAATGGTGAAAGACTTGGAACCCCTTCCGATAATGGGGGGGAGGTCCAAAAGATGCCTAGGCCAACGAGGTTCCGTTGGAACCATTTGGGTGTCGACCAAGTTAGGTTTTGGAAAAAATTTGAGGGGATTGAGTCTATGATCATGACAAATTTATGGCCACATACATAAAAAAAAGTGAAAATGAAATGAATTTTCCCTTTAACTTAATCTATGTGATCAATAAAGAAAAAAATGGTTTTTTTTGTTTGCGCGTGACACTCAAAATCCTAGAAGACATATTATGTCCTCACACACTAAAAAGTAACTGGGCCTTGAGAATATTTCTTACGAGTGCTGGCAGAACATCCCGTAAGAGCTGGTGACACCCTTATTTAGCCGAAGAGAATCCACCAAGGTAAGGGTAGAGGGTCTAGCGCTTTCTTTCACCATCACATATAGGGTAAAGGATGCCCTAGTTTTTGGCCACTAAGAACTACCATTCCACGTGAGCGTTCGATTCTTGGGCTTCCTGGTAGTTAGCTAACAGTATTGAGTATCAGTGGAGTTAGGTAGCCCCAACTAATACCACACGCACTACGCCTAAGCCTAACCCCCTCTAGATCGGGTCTCTGCCGCACTCGGGTTTTCTTTGCCGTGGGTTTATAGGTGGATTTTAAAGCTCCATAAATACACAAATTATATGTTTCAATGTGAAGTGTGATCAAGGCGGCTTATTGGATGCCTACCCCCTTGATCCTATCGTAATCTATAAATTCTTTTGTGGCTCCTGTGCAAAGAATTTAGTGAGTTGGTTTAAGTTAGTTTTAGGTGGCTTTCTTTGCTTAGTGGGTGAGCATGTGTGAGCGTATGGTGAAAAATATCATAATTTTAACATATGGATATCGGTGATCCTTTACAAAATTCCCCTAGTTAAACTATATGACATTGTTCCTTGTTGAAATGGAAAAATTTGTTGATAATGGGCCGCTTCGAAATCTTCCTAGTTAGTCTATGTGAGTAACTAAAGGGAGATGGCGAATCATGAATGTAGAGAATTGATATGATTGTCTAGGGTCACCAAATGGTGCAAAGATAATAGATATTACTTGCACTAATGGGCGATTCAATCTTTCTCCCGCAATTTCCTAGATGCAAAAATTGACTTTAAACTAAACAATTTCTACACTAGCTTATGCATGTGTGGTCTTGGGCCACTTAGACTAGTTAAACTAAGTGTGCATACCAAAATTTGAAAAAATATAAATTTTCCGGAAAGAAATGGTTATGGTTTTAAGGCTTCTGTGGTTATCATTCATTGTAAAATTCTCTGGATTATCCACAGTATCGAAAAATATTAATCGACTTTTGGAATCCCAATGGAGATCCATCTTCCGGACAAGATGAGAATGAAGAGTGAAAGAAGGATTCATAGGTTATAAATAGTGAAATATGAAAATGACAAGGGCCGAAAGGTCACGACACTCTTTTTCATCTTCAGCCCTTTTCATTTTCATCTTTCACTATTTATAACCTATGTGTCCTTCTTTCACTCTTCATTCTCATCTTGTCCTAAAGATGGATCCCCGTTCGGATTCGAAACGTCGACTAATGTTTTTCGATACTGTGGATAATCCATAGAATTTTACAATGGAATCAATGGTTAATTTTTCCCCTACTTAAACTATGTGAACACTTTTTGCAAAGACCAACTTAAATGAAAACTAACTCTATGCCTACAGAAAGCAAAAAGAAATGAGTTCTTAGAAGTTGTGGGGTATCAACGCAAGTCCTGGAAGATACATTAGGGGCTGCCCAGCACACTTACAAGTAGAGAAATGCAGAATATGGGGAGAAAAAAAATCTTAGTCTATAATTTGCATGCAAAAAACCTTGATAGGTGCGCCTTCCTACGCGCAGGTCAGTCCTAAACGCGCACAATGTGCCTTTATGAGGAAAAAATGCGTGCAAAAATCGTGCAAGTAAAAAGATTAGGAACTTCCTTCTTCAGTCTGTCACCTCAGTGAGTCTAGGGAATGCAAGAAGGGTCAGAGGACTGCCAGCTCCACTCCTGCATATACAAAGGGTCTCCTTCAAAAGTTGGCACAACTACATAAACTTGGAACACGTTAGTCGAGTCTCTAATCCTGTTGTGGTGGATTAGTCGCACCAGTGTACGAAATTGTACCAACTTAAAGAGTGTGGTCTACTCTTTAAACTATTGGTAACACGAAGAAAGTGGGGGATCTCAAAAGCATAACACTTAATAAAAAAACACTATGCTAAAGTATCCTCTGGTTAAACTAAAACTAAAACACAAATATACAGAAGCTGTAAAGACATTCAAAACAATAATAATGCAAACGATGGCTCGATGGCCTCTTCTTATTAAATTTTTGAAATGGAGAAGAAATTTTACCCACTTACCAAAGGGCCCCTAGGCAATGGCTCTAGGTTCTGATGCAAGGATGTTGCCTTCCAAGCTCTACCTCTGATGCAGTCTCTCTCTCTCTCTCTATGCTGTGGTGGAATAAGATGTTGGGTAGCCAACGATCGAGTCGTCTTGAGCTCCAGCTCCGGGTCACACACTGTTGGTGTTTCTTGGGAAACTTTGGCCAGCATAACAATGTGATCACCATTTATTCATCTCTTGGTGGGTTTATATAGGGGATTTCAAATCCTCCTTCCCTCCCTTGGTACATGGTGGATGGTGACCCAAGGGAGAGGTGTGATTCCATTGTGTGCTCCAGATATTCCATTGTGTGCTCACATAGTGTCTAAGGAGGCATTGGTGGTTGTCCTTAGGTGGCTCCAAGCGTGTGAAATCACTTGCCCTTTGCTTTGTGTGGTATTGTATTGTGGAAATTTGCCACTCTCAGGAATGCGCGCATTTTGGCTCAAAAAGTGCACAAATTGCGCGCTTATTGAGGGATTTTTTGCACAAAATGTGTGCTTATCGAAGGATTTTTCACACAAATAGAATTTAGGACTAGTTCAAATTTGATTTCCTCAAAAACTTGTAGATTTTAAATACTTCTCGATTCCATAATGTGTTCCTGCCCTGTAAATCCTTAGGCTTGAAATTAATTAACGTTATCTTCTGCTGTACTATTTTCCAGTGTTAACAATGTGTATAAGCCACACATCCAAAAAATTTCATTTGAGTGACAAACTGCTTTGTTCCACTCCATGCCTCTTGCAGAACTCTATTCATGATAGCTTTGGTTGGGCATCTATTCAAGATATACATTGCACAATTGTCAGCTTCAGCCCAATACTCATTTGGAAAATGTTTTTCCTTCAACATACTTCTGACCATGTCCATGATGGTCCTATTCTTCCTTTCTGTGACACCGTTTTGCTATGGTGTGTACCTTGTGGTAAACTGCTAAAGTATGCCATTCTCCCTAAAAAAACGTAGGAACTCTTTGGAGATGTATTCTCCACCTCTTTTAGTTCTTAGCACTTTAATGTAGTGCCCACTCTTCTTCTCAACAAGATCTTTGAGGTGGCAAAACTGTTTAAAAACTTCACTCTTATGTTTTAAGAAATACACCCATTTCTTTCTGGTGTAATCATCTATGAATGTCAAAACATATTTTCTGCCAGATAAAGATGGCATTTGCGTTGGTCCACAAAAATTCGAGTGGACAATCTCTAAGGGTGACTTTTCCCTTATACTCTTGCCTGTTGGAAAGCTTTCTCCGTGTTGTTTGCCCAAGATGCAACCTTCAAAAATTTTGTCTGGTTTCTCAATCAGTGGTAATCATTTTACCATTCCCTTTCTGTGCAACAAGTTTAGGCCTCCAAAATTGAGATGTCAAAATCTCAAGTGCCATAACAAGTTTTCATCTTTCACTTCCTCTTGAAAGACCTCTTGTGTTACAACTTCTACATTTCTTATTTCCTTCAAGTTTGTTATGAGCTTGAGAGGAAACATCCTATTTCTTTTCATCTGCACCTCTGCAATGAATTTATTGCTTGGAGGTATTTCCATGATTTTGCACATGTCATATTTAAAGAATACATTCTAGCCCTTGTTTACGAGCTGTCCAATTCTAAAAGATTGCATTTCAATCCAGGAACATAATATACATCTAGCACAAAATTATGTTCTCCTTTTCTTGTTAGGATACTTACTCTTCTTTTTCCCATGACATAGACCTTACTATCAGTCCCTATTGTTACTTCAAATTTAACATTTTCATCTAGATTGGAAAATATTGCTATGTTTCCAGTCATGTGGTTACTACAACCTGAGTATAAGAACCATACATCATCTTGTCTATCTTGTGCTACATTACATGTAAAGAACACATTCTTCTGGTTCTTTTCTTCTTTTGTAAAATTATCATTCTACCTATTATTCATGTCATTTTTCTTTTTCCTACATTCATTGGCATAGTTTCCATATTTCTTGAAATAACCACATTGAACCTGGGATTTATCATACCTTTTTCCATGAGCTTGATGTTGAGTTGATCCTTCATTTTAGTTTTGATTGCTTCCCCTTCCACTCAAAATTGCAGGGCTGTTTCTTCCTTTGTTTTTTCTTCTACCACTTCCTCTATTGTTTGCTCTTCCTTGACCTCTACCTCGGCCAAAAGACATTTGAGTCTTGAAAGCTTGTTGCAATGAGCAATCTGTTCCTCTGTTTAGTCTGTGTTCATGAGACATCAGTGTTGCACTAAAAATTTCCACCTTGATATTTCGTTGTCTGTATGAGATCATTATCACTCATAATTTCCTCCTTTTCAAGTCTAAAAACATCAGTTCCTCATGTCAAGCCTTAAAAATAAGAGAAAATCTCTCAAAAGTCTCTAAAACTCTGGTATCACACTTTCTCTTTATCTTACCTGCGGTCCCGCACCTAATGGTCATGTCTTCTGCGTACCAGACTGCACTTTCTCTGTGTTAAGGGTGAAGAACCCTGTAAAATATTAAAAGGGTACAAGTAAACTGAAAAATCTCACTTTCAGTCATTTCTAGAAGGTTCTGGAAGAAATCTTGCGGTGGCAAGACTGCTCTTTTTAGATTCATGTATCCCATGCCTTAAGGAGATAACCCCTTGATGTGAGGAGCTTATCCCTTTGAAGGAGGATTATATCCCTTCATAGTTGGAACTGTAGCCTCCGCTTTTGCGCTATAAAAGGAGGCATTAGGCAGCCGCAAAAGGAGTTCAAGCTTTAGTGTTATTTGAGGTAAAGTGTTGTCAGAACTTAGACTCCTTTAGCTGAGATTTTATGAGGAAAGATTACATACCTATATGTATCTCAGTTGGAAGAGTGAAAGGATTTTCAAAGTAAAGGAAATTCCTACTTCAGACCCCGGGAAGACCTGTTCAACATCAACGCTAAAAAGGTTGTAAGGTTCTTCTACTATTTCAAAGTTAATACAAATAAGTTTGTTTTTCTCAATAAGATGTCAATTGATTGTTTATTTTATGGATTCCTTGATCACCATAATAGATATGATTTATGAATATATGCTATGAAGGTGCTATTTGATGTTCTTTTGTTTATGATTGCAGATCTTCGAAGATAACTCTTTCAGGCGACTGAAGGATGACTACTACAACCAAGCGTTGGATCAAGGTAGGATTGTAACACCTTTGTAGCATTTACTTATAAATCATGATATATCTAGAGAAAGATAGATTTAATTCTCTGTTTATTGCTAGAATATCTTTTGATACTAGGGAGATTGGTCTTGTCCGCAAGCTCGATTTATCCGGCCAACAAATTGGCGACTCCACTAGGGAAAGTTTTTTGATTTTTGGTTTTCCTTTGTTTTGACTTGAGAAAATGAATTTTTCTGGTTTTTGATTGATGTATACTAGATTGGGTAGCTTAGGTTTACTTTTATTTGAAAAGTTTTGAATTCTTTTGTGTTTTTCTTGAACTTTTCTGGGGACCGCACTTTGTCTTCACACAGAGTGTGGGCATCTTCGCACTTTCCTTAAGTAACTAGTGCGAGACCACACTTGTTGCCTCTGGAGCCTGCGGACCTTGTTAAAATTTTTGAAAAACTTAATATTTCTTCTTCCATTTTTAAGTTTAGATTTAATTTAAGATTGTTAGCATCTACCCAGATCTGTATTTTTCTGTCAAAAAGCCTTCTTTATGAGTTTCTTTCGGAAAATTTTTCATCTCATCAATCTCTGTTAAGTTAATTGGGTGTTTTGAGTCTCTTTTTTGAGAAATTATTAATTTGATTTCCTTTGGCCATTACTTCGAGGTTTGTCTCAGTATTTTCACAATTTTGCATCTTTTTTCTTGTGTATGAGTGTTAATCGCCTTTGAGTATTTTTATTTTTGATCTTTGGAACTCTCACCCAATTTTCTTTACTTGCACTTGATTGGTTCTTAGATTACATTAGAATCATATTGTGTTTGAGAATTCTCTTTCATAGATCACATTTGCATAATTAGAATTCTCATTTTCAGAATATGAATGAAAATGTGCATAGATTACATTTGCATACTTTTCAGGTGAATTGTGCATAAATTACAATTGCATAGTTTACATTCTGAAAAGATTAATCGTAGATTTAGATCAGTGTCTTTGATTTTAATTTACATTCTTTTATGCTTGTTTTAAAAACACAAAAATAAAAAATTTGGAATTGATTTGCATTAGCTTTTCTTGATAAAATTAGTGCATTAGATAATTTACTTTATTTTCTCTTATTTATCAATATTTTCTTTATTGGAAGTGGATGGAAACTCTCTCCTTACTTTAATTAGGATTCATCAAATTGAAAAGATTACATTATCATTTTTGATTGCATTCAGCTTTGGGTCGGGTCATAACACCATTGGTTTCATATCCATTTACCCTTTGAGTAATAACAACCCAAATAACACAACACTTAATAAAATTAATATAGAAATTTTTACATTTTAAGATCTTTTTCCAGCAATATAGTTCAGGATTAGTGCTTTGGAATAGGTTGTAGTTAAATTTCCAAAGAAACTAAACAAACAAGTAGTCAATATTGCGATAAGAAAATTCCAATAGTAGCATATATGCTCTGGGAAGCTCCTCCTAAAAGGGTTAAGCACAAGATCATATCCGAACCAGTGAGGTAATCAGTCCTTCCTCAGTGGGAACAATAGAAGATATACATGTATTAACAACGGTAAACCTCGGATTGACCATTGTCGAGGAGCCTGGGGTCACTTTTCGGTAAAAATTGGATTATGTCAAGGAGCCTTCAAGGGGATTGAGCTTTGTTACTCTGCCCTTGCGTGTGTGTCGGATCGTAGACTGTTCCCCCAAGTAAATTTGTTTCTGTTGGTAACCTTAGTGGCCATAATCTATAGGATTATTTCTCAAGGTGATGGTGGAGGGAAGATCCCACTGTACCTGGAGCAGACGTCGGCTAGACTCACTTGGACTCTCCGGAGGGTTCTCTTCACTCGATATGGCATAGTGGAGAAGCTTGCACTGGTCTGTTTCATTAAGCAAGTTGTTGGCGTAACTGTTCCAACTGCCATTTCTGTATTAAAATTCTACGATGTTGGATTTCATCACCAACTAGTGTTTTTAGTGCGGGAATCTACTCTTTGTGTGTGGTTTGACTCTTTGTTTTTAATTTTAGAGACCATAGGTGTGAATTGTGAATTTTAATTGTTAGGTGTGAATTTTAAATTGTTAATAAGATTCACTGAAGTTGAATATAATGGCAACTGTTTCGGAATTTACCAACCAAGGAACCCCTCTTAATGAGAATCCTAGTACTTTTCCTTGCTTTGGAAATGTTGGTCCTCCTTATATGGCTACATTTTCATTACTTGGATTTATAGTAGGTTTGCTGATATGGTTATTTTCAACTTCGTTGGCCCCGATTGCTCCAATTGTTCCACCTCAAATGGATCCTTCACCTCAGTAGAGTTCACCATCTCAACATCACCAACCTTCTGTTGACCCTTTACCTTCTTTGCCCAATATGTCTTCCTCCCTTTCTTCCTTTTCGCTTGGTAAAAGCCTTGACGCTAGTAACCAGGTGACTAAGAAGAAGAAGAAAGGGAAGATGAAGAAGAAGAAGAAGAAGAAGGATAATAAAGAATTCAACCAACCAACCATGGCTATAAATGTTAGTAGTGTTGAGGAAACCTCCAACATGCATCGTAAACCTAAATACCCTTGCAGTCTTTGTAAGGGTGACCACTTCCTTATCAATTGTCCTGGTATTTTGAAGGTCTTGGAAGTATGGTCAGAACAATTTCATCAACTTACTGTTGATCCATCAACCAGTGATAGTCAAGTTACTGGGAAAAAGGGTAAAGTTAGGTTTCCTTGTAATTTGTGCAAAGGGAGTCGTCAAACTCACATTTTCCCTCACATGGATGAAGCCTCAAAATTGTTGGAAAACCTTGCTGTTCCATAGCAAGAACTTCCAACTAGTTACCGCCAACTTTCTCCCGACCTACCGTCAACTGACGAGGTGATTGATCCAATTCCAAGTACAATCAATCCCACTCTTCCATTGGAGAGTGAAACTCGTATCACTCAGGTTGATGATCCATTAGTTGATCAAGTGGTCGACTCAATTTCCCATTCGGTCGATCCCACTCTCCCTGAAGAGAGTGAACTTCATACTACTCAGGTTCTTCTTGTTACATCATATTCTTCCATGCCAAGGGGAATTTCACCTGTTTCTATAGAACCCCCTCCAAGTACTAAGGTCTTTTCCTTTGATTGGAATATACTGACAGAACCTCATCTTCCTTCCTCCATCCATTTTCCAATCATTGTGAAGGCTGGTGGTAGGAGCATATGCCGCACACATGTGGATGAAGGTGCTTCTGTTAGTATTTATCCTTAACTTCTTGGAAAGCTTTGGGTTCCCATCAGCTTGTGCCTATTACGCAGAATTTGAAAGCTTTTAACAGAGCCATTAGTGAACCTTTAGGGATCCTTCCTAAGTTTTCTATTAATCTGGAAGGTAAAACTATCTATATTGATCTTATGGTAGTTCGAGGCCCCTTGGATTTTAATTTATTCCTTGGGTGAGACTATGTCTATGCAATGAAAGCTGTAGTATCGACACTCTTTCGCGTGATGTCTTTCCTTCACAATGGAAATATTGTGACTATAGACCAGCTTTTGTTCCCTAGTCTTGATTCCACTACCAATAATCCGACATCCCTGAATGTTCCTCATACGAAAGTGGTATCTACCCCGCCACGGGTTAATTATGTGGCAACTAGTCCCATGTTTTCAGTTACTGATGTAAGTGAGCCCGTCACTCTTTGCTCATCTTCCTTTGACTTAGATCCGGTAATTGACATGGAAAACTCTATGGGATTACTTGAACACTATGTTATTATCCCTTTTGAGTCCCTTGACATGTGTTCCTTCCAAATAATTGTTCTTCCATCTGATGAAGACCTCTTGGAAGCCATGATCAAGGTGTGTCCATTGACATGTGTTTCTTCCAGTTGGAATCCATGATCAAGTCACTATGAGGATAGTTCCTTTTACTGTGTCAACCTCATTAAAAAATGAATCAGTTAGTCAAGAGCATAGTTCCTTTTCTTGTGTTAAGCTCGTTAAAAAGAATGAAACAAGCTTCCAAGGGGAAAGTTCTTTTATTGTGTCAACCTCGTTAAAAAATGAATTAGTTGGTGAGGATTGTTCCTGTTCCTAAGTCAACCTTCTTAAAAAATGAATCAATATGAGGACAGTTCTTTTCCTGTGTCAGCCTCATTAAAAAATGAATCAGTAGGTAGATTTTAGAGAGTAGATATGAGGATAGTTTCTTTTACTGTGTCAACCTCGTTAAAAAATGAAACACATTGCCATGAGTGTAGTTCTTTTCCTATGTCAAGCTCGTTAGAAAATGAAACAAATCCTCCCCTAATTTAGTTGAGTCTTTGACTAGATATCTTAAATGTTAAGTCGTATATTTAGGTTAGTTATTTCAGTTTTTGCATAATTTTCTTACAGTTTTAGATCGGGTCTTTCATATGATCTCGTAAATGAACCTTCATTCCATCCAACTATTAATTACCAGTAGTCTTTTTAGTTGAATGAAATGAAGCTAGGGGGGCATGCGCTCTAACAGATTACGCTTAGGGGGCATTAAAACCTATCTGGAGCATAGTTTTTCTCTGTTTCAAGCTTTTGTAAAAATGAAACCTATCTCAAGTCAATTTCGATTATTTTCAAGACTCGTTAAACTCATGAAAATCCTGAGATTATTTTTCTATCTTTCATTCGCGTAAAAAAAATGAAAATTCTGAGTTCTTTCCGTCTTTTCCTACTCGTTAATTAAATTGAAAGTTGGCCATATGAGTACATTTTTATCCCTTTCTCGAACTTGTTAAAACTTACCAAAAAGCGAAAATATTGAGTTCTCTTTTTAGCCCTTTTCAGACTCTTGAAAATTGAAAAGATTGCCAAGCACTTGATTATTCAAACTCGTTAAAATAAATGAATGATCATCCCTTCAGTACAAGTTTACCCCTTTTACGGACTGAAATGGAATACTTACGAAAAAGGTATACGTTGACTAATTACGGTCAATAGAGTTCTCTCCCGCATTATTTTATCCTTTTTTGGCCTCGAGAGAATAAATTTATGAAAAGTACACCCATGGATTTTTCTTAAAAATTTTCTTCTGACTCCCTAAAATTGAAAAACACAGAGTTTCTCCTATAATGGACTCATTAAAATTTAACAGTAAAGGACCTGTTCAATTTTAAGCAGGAACGAACCACTCCTTCTTAGGGTTCGAATTTTAAACTAAGTTGGACTCATCCGAAGGATGAGCTTATAAACAAGAAAATGTTATCCTTCTCAAGCTTGTCAAAAATAAAGAGGCACTTGCTAGAAATGGTGGGGGAAAAGAGAGAAAAATGAACCTATTTGTTACATTTTGATTTTCGGAAAACCGTTAACCACTCTTGAACACGACACATTTGTTCACCTGGGTTGGGAAATCCTTTGCCTAATAGTTAATCAAACCATATTGAAAGTCTTCAGCCGGTTTCTGGGTATTAGCTTTGGGTCAATTATCACCAAGCCATCTGCAGTGTCATTATGTGTTCAAGAAGACAGTTAAAAAAAACCATTCAACTGCAAAATATTTGTCTTCTATTTTTACCATCCCTGAGTCAGTCCTTGCCAATATATTTCTTCAAAACATGATCTAAGATTTCATGTTGTGGGCTTGCCTACGACGGATCACTTTCTATCAACGAAAACTCATTATCTAGGAAGTCGATCTAGAAATTGTTAGTACCTTGAAATCTTCATGCCTCAATGGCAGGTTTATCACCTTCGATGACAGGTTGCATCATTGACCTTCAATCGAATGATTCCATGACATGTTCGACTTCATCTCATTCATTCACATTTCACGGATTGTACTGATTACTTTGAGGGCCATTGACATTACTGGTGGTTACTCTCACACTTGTTAACAATTCACATTATTGACTGGTAATCAAGTGGTTTCTACCATGTTCGACTTTGACACATTCATTCACATGGATAGAGTTGTCCTAGTTCGGGAAGTGGAAATCAAGACCCTGGATCTAGTTTCTACCATCCAGGCTGCGAGGAATTTTGTTATTCATTTGTACAGTGGACTATTCATAAACAGATGGTTGTGTCCATACTGTTTCTACACATGTCTATATTGTTGATGTATTGAATAATCATTCATGTATCAGAATAGTTTAATTCAGTTCTATAGTTAGTTTTGATCTGAGTATGGGAATGCCTACCGCAACGATGATATGTCTACATATATATATTTTGCATTGAATTTTTTTATAGGTTTCGACTGGGGTGTCCACAGGATGATCCTTGAAATGATAAAGTACTTTACTCTTCATACATGACATACTCTATCTTCATCTATTACAGACTTCGCACTTTAGGGGGAAATCTGTTACACTGAAAATTGTCACCTTGACATTTCATTTTCTGTATGAGCTCATTATCACTCATACTTTCCTCCTTTCCAAGTCTAAAAACATCAATTCCTCATGTCAAGCCTTAAAAATAAGATAAAATCTCTCAAAAGTCTCTAAAACTCTAGTATCGCACTTTCTCTTTCTCTTACTTGTGGTCCTGCACCTAATGGTCATGTCTTATGCGTACCTGACCATAATTTCTCTATTTTCAGGGTGTGGACCCCTGTAAAAGATTAAAAGGGCGCAAGTAAACTCAAAAATATCACTTTCAGTCATTTCTAGAAGCTTCTGGAAGAAATCTTGCAGTGGCAAGACTGCTCTTTTTAGATTCATGTATCCCATACCTTAAGGAGCTAACCCTTTGATGTGAGGAGATTATTCCTTTCAAGGAGGATTCTATCCCTTCATAGGTGGAACTGTAATCTCCTCTTTTGTGCTATAAAAAGAGGCATTGGGCAGCCTTAAAGGGAGTTCAATATTTAGTGTTATTTCAGGTAAAGTGCTGTTGGAACTTAGACTCCTTTAGCTGAGATTTTATGAGGAAATATTATATACCTGTAGGTATCTCGATTGGAAGAGTGCAAGGCTTGTAAGAGTAAAGGAAATTCCTTCTTCAGACCCTGGGAAGACCTGTTCAACATCAAGGCTAAAAAGGTTGTAAGGTTCTTCTACTATTTCAAAGTTAATACAAATAAGTTTGCTTTTATCAATAAGTTGTCAATTGATTGTTTATTTTATGGATTCCTTGATCACCATAATAGATATGATTTATGAATATATGCTATGTAGGTGCTATTTGATGTTTTTTTTTTGTGATTACATATCTTCAAAGATAACTCTTTCGGGCGACTGAAGGATGACTACTACAAACAAGCATTGGATCAAGGTAGGATCATAGCACCTTTGTAGCATTTACTTATAAATCATGATATATCTAGGGAAAGATAGATTTAATTGTCTGTTTGTTGCTAGACTATCTTCTGATACTAGGGAGATCGGTCTTATCTGCAAGATCGATTTATCCGGCCAACAATCAGGGATGCACTAAGCTCATCTACTGTAAATATGGAGAGATCCTTTGTCTCTTCTATTGCCACTACTATGGCATCAAATCTTGAGGGTAGAATTCTCAAGATTTTCTCCACTGTTATTATTTCTTCAAGTGTCTCTCCATGATACCTTATCTGGGTAACCAACCCAATAACATGAGTGAAGAATGATTCTATAGTTTCAGACTCTTTCATACAGAGAGTTTCAAAATTTCTCCTCAACAGTTGCAACTTCGCTGTCTTTACTTTCTCCATTCCTTGATGGGTTGTTTTGAGAATATCCCATGCCTCCTTAGACTTTGTTGCTATTGAAATCCTTGGTAAATACTCGCATGCACTGATTGAAAGAGATATAAGAGTTCTTTGGAGTCCTTCTTCCTATTATCTCTTAACAAGTATATTTCTTTTTCTATCAAAGAAGCTAGTGCTACTGCATCTGCTGGTTCTGGGTAGCCATTGTCAACTAGCTCCCATATGTCCTGTGAAGCAAACAAAGCTCTCATCTTGATTGCCCAATATTCATTTTTATTCCCATTAAACTGTGGAATTTGGGGATTCATTAGGCTGGTGCCTGTTGTTTCCATCGTAACTATGAAAACATGACATTTTTCTTGACTGTGTTAAAAAACAAATGAAACAATCAAACTCTTTTGACTATGTAAACAAACAAAAGCTTTCTCTCTGTCGGAGAAATCCTCTTCAATAACCTTCTTAAGATTTTTGCAGTGAAGATAAATCTCTACTTCATTCACTGAGCACCTATACTAGCTCTGATACCATGTTGGAATTGCTAAAAAATTCCGAACACAGAGAGGAAAATAAAATTCCTCTTCCACAACACAAAGATTAAAAAATAATTGCGGAAAAAGATATGGAATAAACACTTTATTTCATAAAAAACAAAAACTCTGTTACAAATGAAATTATTTCTTCAGAACAATGTTCTGGATTCACAAAAAGAACTTCTGGCTTTTGCAAAAAAAAACACAGCTCCCCTCTTCTGGAATATGTTGCTACTCACACAACGCTCTTTTCCTTTGGCATATGCTGCTACAAAACAAAGCTTACTACTCTCTATCTTTTTTTCTCTCTGTCTCTGTTTTTCTTTTTCTTCCTTCAGGAAAAAATTACATTACACAGTCCACTTCAATGCACACGACATATTACATTACATATGTATATATATTATAAATATTTCATATTTATAATATATATATTAAAATATATATAACCAAAGTTTAAAACAAACAAATAAAACATATATGCCACGTCAACTAAAAAATAAATCAAAAAACATTAAACAAAAATTCCGCGGGGTTCAAACATTATGCAAGAGCCAATTTCTTTGCTCCCCTAAAAATGATTTGATTGGTCCGGAGGAAGGTGACATCAACTCCTTTGGTGGGTCATCACTCTTCTTTGCAGCTCAACCTTGCTGCCCCTAGAATGGAAGTTGTTATGCATTAAATGTGGCTGGAGGAAGATTCAATGTGATTGGTGAAAGTTTAATTATGGAGGAGACTGTGGTTGCATGAAGCTCAGAAACTAGAGATGGTTGCCACTACTTCTATCCTCAGTGTTTAAGCTCATCGTCCTGCTACTGTCTACGAGCAATTGGAATTAAATTCCAACAATGATGATGGATGTTGAGGTTTTTTCTTATATATCGTAATTTAAGAATAAGGCATTAGAATTCGAATTAGGTGTCTGTTATAAAAGTTGATGTAGATCCAAAGCCCGGAAGGGAAGAAGTTGAAGGTCTGAGAAATAGGCTATGTTTTTTCTATTGCATGAATTTGGTTTTCCCAAATGTAAGTTTACATATCCCTCTTTAGTAATATTGTCTCGTTTTCCTCTTTTGTGTGTTGTTATTCATTGTTCTCTGTCCAATATCCTTATTGCTTCTTTATTTCTCATTGTTTTTTGTCTTCTATAATGCTATTTTATTAAAAAAAACATAGAAATGATATTTACAATAAAATTTTATGCTCAGCATTCAGGTGTCCACTGGACATAAGTATTTAGAATATTATGAAGAAATATGATGGAAAAACAGCAGTGGTCTAGCAACAATCTTCATCCAAAATAGAAAATGTTTCTTGCCCAAGACTTATGTGATAAGTCATATAAAAAGTACAAAATTTTGAAACAATAAATTGTTAAGGACAATGGTGGAATCAAATTTTGTTTGTCCTTACTGCTGAGATGATTTAACTAAGTCGTGAGTCCAACTGTCTTCCAGCATGCCATACTTGTTGGAAGTAGGTGAGCTCTGGAAGTACTTGTAGGTCAAACCCTGACCCCTAAATAACTTGTGGGAAATTTACCTGCTTGAGATTCCAACTGACAGGTGGATGGAAAAATGTCAGGTGTCAAATATATTATATAAATGCCAAAATTTTACTTGCCTAAGATTCCAAATGATAGGTGGATGGAGAAATATTAGGTGTCAAATATATTATATAAATTCCAAAAATTTACCTGCTTGAGAGTCCAACTCACGGGTGGATGGAGAAATCTTAGGTGTCAAATATAAATGCCAAAATGGGAAAGAAAAGTCTTCATTTTGGACAATATTTTCTTCCAAGTTACTGGCAAGTTTGCAGAGCTCTTACACTTTGGATTTGCAGATTTTTCTGCTGAATTTTTTTTTTTTTAATGTTGGCAAGAGCACCACTAGAGGGGGGAGATGTGCAATGCAATTTTTGCAACAAATCTGTTAGTGGGGGCATACTCTCTTCAAAATACCTTTTGGCTCAAATATAGGAACAAATGTAAGATAATACCCAAGTGTTCCTACAAATGCATATAGTTTACATGGTATTGAAGTTGCAAAAGGGAAAAAAAAAGGAAGAAAATCAAAATCTGCAAAGGGATGAAATTGGTGGTGCTTGTGTGTTTTTTTCTGCATCTGTTTCCTAAATCAAAAAGTGCAAATGTCATTTTTTATTCTCCTGAGATCCTTTATGTTCCCTACCAAAAGACTCTCTTAGTCCAGCTTCTAATCCTGGTGTTGGTTGGTATTTTTAGATGTTTTATTCACTAACTCATGGGTTTATAAAAAAAATTGCATTGTCCAAGAAACAACCCTTTTTCTAATCATTTTGATAATTTTTTTAGGGGTTTTGAGAATTTTTCTCACCAATGACCTCCAATTTTTGTAAAAATCATAAATAAAGAAAGTGATGAGATTCTAGGAGTTTAAACTTTAGTGTTTTCAAACCTTGGGAGCATATGACATGAATCAAATGAAATTTTTATTTCCATTAAGCATGAGGGTAGAATTATTAACTTAAATGTTATTTAACACAATCCCTCTAGATTTGTCTCTTCAAATGTGAGGGCACCCACTCTCATAAAGGACATGTTGGGAGTTTAAAATTTAGTGTTTTCAAAACTTGGGCACATATGACATGAATCATATGAAATTATTATTTCCATTAAGCATGATGGTAGAATGATTAACTTAAATGGTCTTTAACACAATCCCTCTAGAAATGTCTCTTCAAATGTAAGGGTACCCACTCTCATGTTAGAATTTACTGATATTAGCCTTGAGGAAAAGATAAGAAAATATAAATTGTACTAATGTATCAATCCATGTGAACATGATACCCATTCGCCCTCTCACACACTGAATGTGAAAAATTTTTCTCCTAAAGGAAATGATTTTAGCAGTATATCAATTGGCTCAAAAAGTTAGGTTCGAGTGAATTATTCATGCAATATGATACTAAGAAGTTTCTAAGTTTTCCCCTACTATTATTCTAAATTGGTCAACATCAGTTCAGAAATTCTAGATGACTCTCATGGTGTTGCAATGTTATTTAGTCTTACAAGTTGGCATACTTTCTTAGTCCCACAATGCTAAAAAAATTTCCTCAACTATTAATCCTAAAGAAGCCCAATAATGGGTGAACATGGATAGGCCAGCATGAATTTTCGCACATGTCTTCCATCTCACTGAGACACTTATTTTCAAAGTTCTTATACATTTAATATGTCAGTTTGCTAAGGCCTAAGATGGGAAAAATAAATAACAAGTGTGTGCAAGCAGCAACACACTTGACTAGATTTAACTCAACCTAGTCTTATGATGGATTTACATTTTAAGGGCTTCTTTCCTAATCCAAAATCATTGAAGATATATAAAATAACTATTTCATTTGTCCTACAATTCCAATAGTGCACATGGCAATATTCTATGAAAATCTATTTTGTTGCATATGGTAAGCCTCTGAATACACTAAGCTTGTACTAACATAATGCAAACATGACCTGCAAGTCATCACTGTGTTTTGGTTTTTGAAGGCTTCTGCATTATTGAAGGACTAGTGAAGCATCAACCAATGAATAAGTTTCAAGCTTTCGATAAGTCACAATATATATTATAATTTTGTCTTGCAAATTAGCCTCTTGACCAATTTTTTCTAGGAATGCCTCTTATGAAAAAATAAATTCTTTCATAATAGGTTATGATCCTCTTGAAAATACTAGGTTCACTAGAACATTTGAAGCAAATACTTACATCATACTACCACTAAAATCCAATGGAGAAAATAGAAACCAAGGTGAAAAAGGATCTACAGCTACATTGTAGACGTGTTACAGTAACAATACTTTCTTGAATGTATATTCTCTAACATCCATATCATTACCACAAATAATCATAGTTTTTATCTAACTCCAAATAATATACATTCCAATAAGAAGTTGTCAATAATAGTTTTACCTTGTGGCAATGATTTTCCTTATGCCCTGCTCTCATTTTCAGTCAAAAACTAGATTTCCTATATGATGATGTTCCTACTGTAATATGACCAACTATCAGACAACTATCTCACTGTAATTATAGATAAAATTAGGAGTCTACCAAAATAATAAAGAAACTAAAAATGATAGTAGATATTGCAGGGTAAGCAACTAAATAGGTAGTATGCATGATATTCTATTCCATAATTCACTACCTTTCCCATTTATAAAATAGTTTCTACAATAATTCTACTGCATATTAGTTCTTTATGTTGCTATTTATTGATATTTTGGCTCACACAGGGATTACAATCAACCTTTCCATAGGAGATACATATGGCTTATTCAATTGGCATACCATTTCTATTACTGTAACTAAATTTTCATGATAAGAAGTCACAGTTGAAACATTTCCTTTACATTTTTTGGCTTCCTAATTGTTATCTATGGCATATATAATACCAGCTATCCAATAGGATTCATACGTGACCAAATGAGAAAGGATTCAACTATTGCTAAATGAAAAAATGTGACAGGCTAGGATTGGAGGGATTTTGTGCAAATTATAATGAAAAGTAAAAAAGTGAAGGCCTACACCTCCAGTGCTGTGATAGTAGGGTTTTCTATTTATAATATTCTAGAGTTATTATTATTATTATTATTATTTCTTAAAGGTGTTTCTCAAGTTTGTCATCTCTGAATGCTAAACACGCTGCTTGATGTCTTGTAGTGGAAAAACCTCAAATCTTAGCATAGGTCCAAGATCTAGCTCGGGTACAATAGCACAAATTGTGGAAGATTTGGTAAGTGCCTGCTACTGAAAGCCTTGCCACTGTGACTCAAGTGATATTTGGCCACAACTAGAAGGTTAGTGCATTGGGAAAAAGAGAATGTTGTGTGCATTGATGCTGCACACAAGGCATATTTTTGCAAGCCCTTTTTCCCATCATGTGCAAGAGAAGTTTGCATTTGCAAGATGCACATAGCATTCTCTTTGCAAAATAAAATAACCTTCTTGTGTTGCATGAGCTTCTAGCCTCTTTAGACTAAGGAATTGTCCATAAATTTGTCACTCTTGATTCATAGTTACCCTATGGGTTTAGTCTGATTGCAAGAATTTTTCCTTAACATTCCTTCTCAATGTTTCTGCCATAACCTCAGAGCTACTCAGGTTTGGGGCTGTTACCTAGATATCTCTTGGGGTCTGGAAAAAATTCCTGATCTGTTGGCAGAATTTCTATACCTCCAGTAGGTATATCACTTATCATAGGAATTTTTGTTTCTCCAAAATGCAGTTACTCTCGCAAAAGGGTGCATTCTAATTTAAGATTATTTCTCCCACAACTTAACATGTTGTGTGCAATGTGGTGCCTTTTGGGTGATTTCGATGGCTTCTACAAGCTAGTTATTAGACAATGTTTCTAACCTCTTAGGAAGGGGCTACTTAGCGGTGGATGCCTCTATAACATTTGCTGGTATTGACTATTCATTACTATATTGAAAAATTCATCATCGAGGATTAATGTTTCAATTTTATCAAGTGTCTCTTGTTTCATATTCAACACAAGATGGACTTTGCAAGCACTCAGTTCATTAGAGAAAGGCTTTCTGTCTTTCCATGAATATTGAAAGCAAGTTACATAGGCGATTCATAAATATGGAGCATCATTGACAACAATTCAAGCTCCTCTCAGTGGATGTTTTATAATCCCTCTTCTTCTACTCCTTCCCCTTTTCATCTTCATTTGTTTACAAGGCATGAAAAAGATACCCATAAGTCTAAATTTTAGCCCAAAATAAATTGTAATGATAGTGGAAATGTTATGAGAATATTGTTATTATCACTAATGGTCTGCCCATTCTAATGATGGATGTCTTAAGAAAAGAGTTCTCAACACATATTTTAGTGGCTGAGAAAAAGGACAGAGAAGGTTAAAATGATTATAGTAAAAAATCCCACTTACATAAGTGGTTGTTGTGGACTTCCCAATCCATGGTGGAAATTCCTCTGCTACTAAGTACGGTAATTATAACAATTCAAAAAAAAAATGGAAAAACAATTCTAAGCCCACAATTATTCTTAATCATCACTAACTACATCACTTTAGACAAGGATGCTTCGTTTGTGCAAAAATGTTGCATTATAGTGATAAAAATATTCTTTTACAATATCATGTGACTTTTCTTAACTTCCCTTCAAAATGTTAACGTTGGTCTAAAATTTTAGGGTTGGATGAAGGAAAGGAACCAATGCAAGTTATGAAGGTCCATCAATTCACTTTTGCTATTGGCCACTCTTTGATAGTATTAAGTATGATGGCACTCTTATTGACTTTTGTGGCCTTATTCGTTGGAAGGTTTTATCAACACAATTTTTTTTTTCTAAATTAGACTATTCTATTAATTATGAACATAGTTTATAGGTCGAAGCTTACTTTAGGAATTGCTATGCTAGCCTATTCCCGAGGGAGCATAGTTCAAAAACACAAAAATGAAAAAAATGAGACCACCCCAAATGGGAAAACTCGTCCAAAAATCACTGCCCTTAGTAGGGAAACCAACTTTAACCAAAAAATACCAAGAGTTTACCAAATTGTTCAGGAAATACATGCTAACAGAGAAATTGATCAAAATAGAAAGATGAAGCCTCTCATTACAGTGGCTTCCTATCATGCTAAGTGTCATGATGCTATGGCGGTGGCTCCTCAACGATAAGACACCTGTAATCATCAGAGGAATGGTCATATTTCTTCGAACGCTAAGCTATGGGTTCCAGCATGCTGACGGTGTGCACAAGGCTGGCGTTTCCTTTCCTCTTCTCACCCATTGAGCGTTTCGGACTTCCACTTCCACTACCTTTGCTGCTGGAGGAGTGCCCTTCTGGTTTGACTAGCAGAGCTTCGTATTTCCATGAGTACTGAGGAGGCTCTAGAGAGATTGTATAATTCCTGGGATGTTTTGTGGAGCCTAACCCATCTGAGCTCGAAGGCACCTTCTGCAGGCTGACAATAATGGTGGCTGTAATTGGTGGTCTGCCAAGGGAGCAGTCATGGTGGAAATGAGCCAAATTATCTTTAGGAGGTGAGGAGCGATTGTTAGAGTTAATGGAGATTGGTAGACGTGAGGACTGTCCCCTTCCTTTTCCATGGCAGCACCTCATTCTATGCCTCCTTGACATCCTGGAGCAAGATTGAGCGTGAGGGAAGCTAGTTAGTAGAGGCTTAGAGGTCGAGTGAGTGTTGGCGTGCAGAGTATGTGAGACTGAATGGAAGCCAATGTAATGAGCTGATGAGGCTAACGTGAGGCGAATGCCACAATGCGTCTCTAAGAGCAAGGGGGAGCTCGGAGCAAAGAATATAGAAAAATGAGAATGGCATCAATGGAGGGCACGATACCATGAAGAGGAGCTCAGGGCTGTAGACCGGATAGGCATAAATGTGGAGGGAAGAGGCAGTTAAGGCACCTTGAGGCGAGAAGCTGGAGCAGTTATGGGCATTAGGATAGGCCCCATGCGTGGCCATGTGGCTAGGCCATGTGTCACGCAATGGGGCCACCACCTCCCATCCTGGATCATACACTCGCATCCGGGGGGATTTATCAACATGATTACCATGCAAGCTATTATACATTGTGTTGAAAATTCCCTAATTTTGTAGAGAAGTTAGCGTCATGCTAGTGATTAATTTGAAACTGTATTTTAGTGGAAAAATTCACTATTTTTTAGTGGAATAGTTCATAATTTATTCTGATCTTTTTTTGCAAGTGTACTAGTCACGATGATAAATGTGTGGTTTATGTTGGTGTCTAGATATGAATAGAATTCAACCCCTTTTACACATAAATTATCAACTGAGGGTGTTAGTTATTTCAATACTAACGATAAAGTATATGTAGATACAAGCACATGGTCCGCTACAGATCATAGGTTTAATCTATAACACAAATACCACTGTAACATAAATGAAATGAACTTCAGAAACAAAAGGCATCCACAGCAATTAACGTAACCGTAACAAAAAATAAATAATCACACCAAACTCAACACTGCAAAGAAAAGAAATAAGAACGCAACACTTGATCACAAGAGTGGGCCCAACTCTTGGATCAGGGCTACTGAAACTCAAAGATTACAGGAGAAACAACAAGTTGTTGTACATTCAATTAATAATAGAAATATTGATAACAAAGTCTGTATGTCCAAGGGTTTTTCAGTTCACAGCCCATAGCCCTTTTTATACAATTGTCCTGAAACCCCCAATTCCTCTGAATGACTCCACTGTTACAAAAATACATCTTGTTACAACAGTAATTGGATTGCCCAACAATAAACCGTAAAAAAGCCTAAGATAGTGCTAATATACCCATGGCTATCACGTTGTAGCAGCAAATAAGGAATACGTTGGATATGATAGGTTGTGCCTTGACTCGCGGCCGCAACGCTCCTGTTTTAGCTAGATCTGAAGAAATATCGGAGTTAATATGTAGAAAGGTAAAACCTCCATGAAAAATACATCATTAATCAAATATCCCATAAAATATAAGAAGAAGGGTTTTACCTCATGCTTTTAAGATAAATAATGGCACAAAGAGATAGAAAGATAGGGTAAAATGGGAGAGGAAAGTATGAAAATTCGGTACCCAACATCTCCCCCCAAATGATCTATCTGCATGTCCTCATGTAGCTCGTCATCTCCTTAGATCCATATTGGACTAACTATGATCGGCATGAAGCTGTGTGAGGTCATATTCTGCAGCCATTTCTCTTCCTAGTGGCTTATATCCTTCTGTCAAAACAACGTATTTCCACCAGTTAGGTTCAAAGTTCTAAGTAGGGGTATACTGCATAGCTAGCAGCCATAAAAGGGGAAATTGAAATCTTAATCCCATTCATCTAACCCCACAGGTATGAATGCATGCCACATAACACGACATTCTCTCTAAGGCACGTGCAAAGTTAGGTTCCCTAAACGGTTTTCTTTCGATGATGGCTAAAGAAGACAACATCCATCTTTTCTGACAACTGTCCAGTGCTTCCTTGAGAAATGTCGTAATCTGGCCAAGACACAGGTCAGCACACCATTTCTGGGTTGCCAACATGTGTTATTTATGGCCCTCAATCTGTAGCAAGGTATAATTATTTTTATAAATGTTTGAGGACTGACCATGCTCTCTTCTCACCATTAATGGCTTTCCGGCTTGATTTTCTTCAAATGTATCCCATGCCTTTCTAGATTTAATTTGATTGATGGTATAGGAGCTGAAATACCTTAAGTGTATGTCCCCCACGAATGGAACCGGGTTAAAATACTAATCATGATTTAAGTAATACCCATGCATGTAGAGCTCGCACATTAATTGTTGTCCTGTATTGTCATGAATTTTTAAAATATGGAGAAATTGAATGGGATCCTCAATTTCGTACCAAATATCCTTATATATACTTTCAAGACAAAAGAAAATAAAATTTTCATGAAGTAATAAGGCATAGCTATGTGCAAGAGGTCTGCAGGCCATTACCTGCTATGCTAGGGAGAACATATTCTCCTTATCGGTCTTCATCAATTGAACTTGTTCTTCCAAATCTTATATCCTGGCCTTCTGTTTGGCCTGCTTCAGTCGTGCCTCATATAACTGATCCATGTACCCTATGACAACTCCAGTAGTCTATTCTCGAACCCTACCTATTTTTTTCTTGCGGTGGGTCGCTGCAGACTGCCACTTTTGAATTTCATTAGCCAATACAAATTCTTGACCTTCAAACAACCCTTCGATTGGGCCGGTCTGGGTAGCTGCAGTGGAGAAGAAAACATCCATATTTTCTGAAAACTGTCCAGTACTTCCTTGTGAAATGTTGTAATCTGGCCGATGCATAGGTCAGCGCACCACTTCTGGTTTTTCGACATGTGTTCTTTACGACCCTTAATCTGCAGGAAGGTATAATGCTTGTTATAAATGTTTGAGGACTGACCATGCTCTCTTCTCACCATTAATGGCTTTCCAGCTTGATTTTCTTCAAATGTATCCCATGCCTTTCTCCATTTAATTTTATTGATGATATAGGAGGTGAAAGCCCTTAAGTGGATGTCCCCCACGAATGGAACGGGGTTAAAATAATGATCATGCTTTAAATAATATCCATGCATGTAGAGCTCACACATTAAGTGTTGTCCTATAATATCATGAATTTTTAAAATATGGAGAAATTGAATGGGATCCTCAATTTCATACCAAATCTCCTTATATATACTTTCAAGACAAAAGAAAATAAATTGTTCATGAAGGAATAAGGCATAGCTATGTGTAAGAGGTCTGCAGGCCATTACCTGTTGTGCTAGGAAGAACACCTTCTCCTTATCGGTCTTTAGAAACTAAAACTTTTCTAGAAACTCTTCTATCCTGGCCTTCTATTTGGCCTGCTTCAGTCGTGCCTTGTATAACTGATCCATGTACCTTGTGACGATTCTAGCAGCCTATTCTCGAACCTTAGCTGTTTCTTTATTGTGGTCGCTCGCCGCAGACTCCCACTTGTGAATTTCAACAGCCAATACAAATTCTCGACCTTCAAAAAACTCTTCGATTGGGCCTGTCTAGGTAGCTGCAGTGGAGACTTCAATATTTTACTTTATTTCCCTCCATTTGTAGATTTTTACCTTCCTTTTTAAACGTGAAAATTTCTTCTTCAAATCCCGAACCTCCCTTTTCAATCTCATGGTTTCACTGAACTGCAGATGATACCTCTTTTTGAGAGGTAACCTTATTTTCTCACACTGTTTGACCCATTCTTGTTTAACGGTGAATTCAAGTTCGAGACCTATGATAGGCTCAGAAGGCAGTGAAATGCTGCCGTCATCCTCTACAAATTATTTTTTCAAGCCCTTCTGGCTCGGCCCCCTATCCACAGGACCTTATTCTTCTACATTTCTTCTGGGAACTCCTACTATTTGGCCGAAAATTTCGTTGATCCCCTTGTGCTTCGATGTTTCTACAGGAACTCTATCTTCCTTTTGAACCTCTAAGTGTTCCGGTTTAGTAGTTTCTAGGCCAACCTTGGCTGTGTCAACAGATTTTAGTATCGAGGGAGCAAACACTTCTTCCATTAACCATTTGGGCAATAGAAATCCCCTCGCCCCTCTGGGCATCAATGACTGGAACAGAGAATAGGGAACATAACCATCATCTTCATTTTAGGTTTGGAATGGGCCTTCATGCATTACTTCCTCAACTGGAGTCGATGTTGGTTGTTGTGGGGCAACATCGATTCTGTGGCTCAATTCCCTTCTTTCCTCTTGCCCTTTTCTTTCCATTTCTTCTTCATGGGTTGATACTGGTTCTTGTGGAATAGTATCGATCACTTGGTTCATTCCTTCTTTAGCCTCCTTTTCTTCATGAATCACCTTTATTTTCGCAATTGGTATCAATTCTTCAGGTCGAACGTTGATTTCGCGGGCTGAATTCTACTGTTCTAACCGAATTGGGGGTGGTTCTTGTGTAACACCCCCAATTTTATCAATATCCATATATGTCTAGGCAGGTGATGCTCTTTCTTACGAAATAGCATCACTTGCCATTCCTCTGTTCACAATTCCATTCCTTTGTTCTTCATTGACAAAGGTTGACGACTGTATAACGGTATCAACTTTCTACACGATGTCCATAATTCCTTCCGCTGTGGGTTCTTCAAGAAAGGTTGGTTCTTGTGTGACAGCCTCGTCTGTGTCGCCAAATATTTCCTCCATACTTATCTCTTCTTCCTCTGGTTCCTCTTGATCAATTTCTGTTTCCATTTCCTTGAGTTCCTCTTGATCAATTTATTTTGAATATTTTTCTTCTGCTTGACCAGCTGGAGAGGCTAGTTCTTCTTCTCTAGCAGCAATCATAGCTGCTACCACTTCTTCTGAGGAACCGCAGAGTTCCACCCAGGAAACCCGCAGCCTGCCTATTGCATGCATGACCAATAATCGCACCAATCCATGGTTAGAAAGTACTGCCATCATCCAGCGAGAGCATCAAGCAGACTGTGCCATATGCTGCTATTGTTTCAATAAGAATAATGGCATATTTAGGGCATGCACCTGATTCTGTGGAAATTGGAGGTGTGTTAGAATTTTCAAGTGATAATTAAAAAAAGCTAAGGCCCGACCCTCGTAGGTAATGTATTTTATTATGAAACCCACAACTTCGCTCAAAGGATATGGCATAGTTATGCGCACGTATCCTCTGCCCAATTGAACGACACTTTCTCCTACCTACAAGAACAATTTGGGAAATTCCGAGAGAGAAATTTTCCCAGCAAACTGTTGTTGCCCATGTTGTCTCAACCCGCTAACCTCTGCAATTACCCTTTCTGTGACAGGAACTTAGAAACCTCTAACACAAGAATAATTCTCCTCTAAATTGAGTGTGAATTCCATTGTGATACCTCCATCAAATCCCTGCAATATGTCAAAGTAGATATCATATCCTGTGTCCACAAAGACTTGCCAAACCACTAGATTGCTGCGAATTGAAACCGTGTTTTCAGGCTCATGCCGCACATCTAGCCCACCCATATTGTGGACACTTGTAGCAACACTTCCTGTAGCAGCAGACCATTGGTCAAGGTGGTGGGTACCAAATTTAGAGGGACAATATAGTGAAAATGGAAAGGTGGTAACAGTAAATACGGTTGGTAACTCTTGAAAACCAAGAAAAATCATGAAAGAATATGGTAAGTGTGGTAAAATAGAAATAATAATTATTCGTACAGGGTGGATGAGACATCTTTCAAATCCAAATATGATTTAACCGATGATACCACATATTGATGGGAATCGTAGGGTGTACCATGAGTAGAATGTCATACTTAACTTATGAGGAAATTATTACATTGTCCTTGGCATGACAACACCCCTCCAACTTAAAATTTTGTCATCCACAACATTAAAATCTTCACGTGGGATATTTAATTAAATTAGTAAAAGTCATGTGGAGGCGTACCTGATGGGCTACCTAGATGATGTGATGGTTGGTAGGGTGACACCGCAGTAATGATGTGGATGGTGTAACAACATCTGTGTAACAACATCAGTATAACATCATCAGTGTAACAACATATGGAGTAACAACATCAGAGTAATAGTAGCAGAGTAATAGCATCGGAGTAACAACATCCGGTGTAACAACATCAGAGTAACAACATCGGTGTAATAGCATCCATGTAACATCATTCGTGTAACAACATCAGAGTAACAACATTGGAGTAACAAAATCCAGTGTAACAGCATCAGTGTAACAGTGTCATAGTAACAGCATCTGGTGTAACGGCATCGAAGTAGAAACAACTGAGTAATAGAAACATGAGTGGCAACAACCGAGTAACAACAACATGAGTAGCAGCAACTGAGTAACAACAACATGAGTAGCAGAAAATGAGTAACAACAATGCGAGTAACAACATCATGAGTAACATCACCATGAGTAGCAACAATAAGAAAATTCCTTGATTTTCACTCCTTAGTCGTAGCTCCTGCAAAAATACAAGAAGATAGAACAGAATTTTATATATATATATATATTATTTTTGCAACTAGGGTGCAGAGGAAGGATTCTCTGTGATAATAACCTTCAAACCATATTTCTCAGAGAGTTGTTTAATAAAAGCATCCTTAGAGGCCGGCCTGCGGTATAGTCTCAGACGATGTCCATTGAATATAAAGGTAGTACATGTATCATCAATTGTGACTTAGCCTGAATATTCCATTATCAAATAAAACATCCACCTCATAAGGTCCCATCCAAAGAGTGAAAATATTTCCCTTAAAATCCTTAATACGAGGGTCATAAAGTAGTGCCCAATCTCCATTTCGAAACACCTTATTTTTAATAAACTTATTGTGCCATTTCGTTCTTTGCTGCTGGATAGCATTATTTCACTGGAAAACCATTGAATGTATTTCATGAAGCTAATAAAACTGAGCCAATCAGTGTTTCTGGGCATCTGATAGATCTAACCCAACTTCCAGAGCTATTTTCAGTGTGTTTATTTCAAATTAGGAAACAACGGGGATTTCCCATAAACCAACTTGAATGGTGAAAACCCAGTTGTATTCCGCCATGTTGTTCTGTACGCCCAAAGAGCCTCTGGAAGTTTCTGAGCCCAATCCCGATGATGCTATGCCACAGTTTTTTTCAAAATATTTTCTAATGTCTTATTTGTGCTTTCCATTTGTCCATTTTCCAGTGGATGGTATGGAGATGTCACTCTGTGCTTGACCCCATATTTTTGCATGAGCTTTGCTATCTTGTGTGATGTGAATTGTGCTCCTCCATCTGAAACAACCTCTCTTGGAGTACCGTAACAAGAAAAATTTTCTTCAAATAGAAAATCTGAGACTACTTGCTCTATTTCTTTCGCAACAGCTTTGGCTTCCTCCCACTTAGTCACGTAATCAGTACAGACTAAGATGTGGAATTTTTGTTGGGAGGGTGGGTTAAAGGGTCCAAAAAAGTAAATATCCCATTTCTCGAAAGGCTCAAGGACTACCTGTGCCTGCACATGCATTTCATTAGCTCTACCGGGCTACCCCATACATTGCCAACTATCACACCTCCTGACATAATTCTGAGCATTACGAAAAGAGGAAGGCCAGTAATATCCCATTTGTAGCACCTTATGGCCTGTTCTTTTATCCATAAAATTCTCTCCACAAGGGACATCATGGGCATCTTTAAATATTTCATAAATATCATCTTCAAACACACAATGCTGGATCTGCATATCTGCTCTTGTATGAAAACGGTACCCTGCCATCCAAGAATATCGGGCACTATGATGAATAATCTTTCGATGTTCCCTATATGACAAATGAGGAGGCACTTTCCCTGTAGCAAGATAGTTAGCAATATCTGCATACCACAGAGGTTTAGTAGAGACTAAAAAAAGATGTTCATCGAGAAAATTGTCTTCTATTGGTGTGCATTCATCATTGTTATCCATTCTAGATAGGAAATTAGCTACTACATTATCTTTTCCTGGCTTATCTAGTATTGTAATATCAAATTCTTGAAGCAATAGTAACCATATCGTAATATGGCGAGGAGTAATAGGTTTATTCATCAAATACCTGATTGTTGCTTGATAAATATGGACAATAGTGGAGTACCCGGTGATGTAGTGCTGGAACTTATTGACGGCATAAATAACAGCTAAGAAGTCTTTTTCTATCACCGTATAGTTTAGTTTAGCAGGAATTAGATTCTTGCTGACGTAATAAATTGCATATAACGGTGTTTTTTATACTTGTTGTCCTAAAATAGCCCCTACTGTTGTCTGAGAAGCATCATTATGTATGTGAAATGGTAATTCCCAACTAGGTGCTCGAAGGATTAGGACCGTGCACACTAGCCCCTTAATTTCGTGAAGGCTATCTCACAATCTTCAGTCCACAAAAATTTGGCATCTTTCGTTAGCAATTGAAATACTGGATGTGTTATTTTAGAAAAAAATTCTTTAAAGCGCCCGTAATAACCAGTACAACCAATAAAGCTACGTACCTGTGTGGGTGTTTTGGGTATCGGGAAATGTAATATTACCTCTACTTTAGCCTGAGCAACTTGAATTCCAGCGGCTAAGAGAAAATGTCCCAATAATTATCCTTCTTCCCTCATCATATGGCATTTGACTGTACTCAACGATACATGGGTCTGTTTACATCTTTGAGTACCTTCCCCAGATTTTCCAATCCTTCCTCAAATGAGTTCCCATATGGAGTAAATTCATCCATATATATTTTGACACTATCATCCACCAAATCAGAAAAAATTCCCAAGATTTCCCTCTGGAAGGTAGTAGGAGCATTACACAGGCTAAATGGAAGGACCCTATATGCAAAGGTTCCCCATGGGCATGTGAAAGTTGTCTTTTCCTGGCCTTCTGGGGCTATCTAGATATGGTTATGTCTTCTGAATCCATCTAGGAAGGAAAATAACTTCTTTCCAGCCAAGGTGTCCAGGACTTGGTCAATGAATGGCAAAGGAAAATGCTCTTTTTGTGTTTCCTTATTTAGTTTCCTGTAATCTACATAGATCCGCCATTTACCATTATTTTTGGGAACGATAACTAGCGGGGATACCCATTGGCTATCTGAGATGAGATAAATGAATCCTACATCGAAATTTTTTTGTAATTCTTCATTAACAATGTTTTTGAGAGAAATATTCATCCACCGTTGAGGTTGTCTTACAAGGAAGAAATATTACTTAATGTAAATATGATGAGTGCATAGGCTGGCAGGGATACCCCTCATGTCGGTATAATCCCAGGCAAAAGCTTCCTGATGATCTTGAAGGACTTTAAAAATTTGTTTAGTCTTAGATTCAGACAGGTTCGGGTTGATATTAAGTTTTTTCTTTGGTTCAATCTCGATCGGAGTACTATCCTGGAATGAGGTTACAGGAATGTCCTCAATGTCATCTTCTAGTTCAATGGTTTCCTGTGTCTCACGGCTCATAGCAGATTCTAGAATATGTCGAGTTCGATCAGGAACATAACTGGAATCATTAATGAAGGAGTTAATGGCATCATTTTCAGTTTCTATTTTAAATTGAAGGGTCTGGCCAATAGTGAGAATTGGTTTAACATCTTCATTTTTAGGTTCAAAATCTTCTGCAGGTAGAGGATTCTCTTTGGGTAACGATTTTTTAGATGATATTGGTTCCGCAGGAGAATACAACTTTAGATTCTTCGTAACTGTCCCATTTGATATGATCATGTGTCTAGACTGGCATCCTATGGAGGCATCTGCATTTTCCAACCATGGTCTTCCTAGGATCAATGGGTGGCCACCTACTAAAGATTGAGTCTGCAATATAAGGAGGTCCACAGGGTAATGCCATGATTCTACTGAAATGATCACATCCTCTAATTTTCCTACTGGTCTAATTGTGGATCTTTCTGCAAGTTCCAGGATAGTAGGGGTTGGTTTAATGTTTCCAAGTCCTAATGTGTTCATTTTTTCAGTAGTGATAATGTTAATGGCTGCTCCCAAATCCACCAATACATTTGGGATTTCAATCCCATTAATTTGTACTGTTAGAATTGGGTTCTTGGGGTCTTTGTATTTTACAGGCATGATCTTTCCTAACATGATATCGGATAGTCTTCCCATTACATGAATAGATAATGGATCCTTAGGTTTCCTCCCTATTTTCTTTCAGCAATATTCTTTCAAATTTTTCTCATAATTAGGTACATCCCTCATAGCTTGTAAAAGGGGTATTTTAACAAAAAGATTCTACAGTTCCCCTCGGAAGTCAAATTCTGCTTAAGGGTTTTGTTTGCTCAAGGTCAATCTTTCGGGATATGGGGGAGATATTAAATGACCTTGATTGGGAACAACTTGGGGAGATGTCTGATTTATTACATTTTGATCTAAATTCTCCCTCACTGTTATTTTTTCTGGTTCTGTATCTTGACCGTCAAATTGTTCTGTAATAATGGGTGAGGTAGGTGCATTTACTACTCGGCTAGACTGTAGATTTATCTAATTGAGTCATGCGGTAGACATTTTGTAGGACGGGAGATTCAGAGTGTTTGTTTGTTGAACCCCTTTATTATTCAGATTTGGGTTGGGTTGGATAGGATGCTGGGGTCTAATGGCTGGGTTTCCTAGGGGCACATTGTAAGGAAACTGAAGTTGTTTTTGAGGCATAGGCTGAGTAAACTGTCTAGTGAGAGGGGGTTCATGCCAAGTCTGATTCCATGAAGGATTCAGACTAGCTTGAGGAACCCATTGTTGCCAAGGGGGATACTGATATTGATGTCACATGGCTGAAAATGGTGCAGATTGGGGACTCATACTAAAATTATGAAAGTATTGGGATGGGTCCTGAAACATACCTGGGTTCACCGCCATTGGTCGAGGTTGCCATGGCTTCTTCTGCCCCATAAAGTATAGCTGGTCCATTGTGCTTTCCTCATTTACTCCTTGGAAAATAGCTTTCAGCCCCAGCAAGGAAGGACATGTATGGTTGCGTGAGTCTATTCACAAATCGTGCAGGCTTCCACCGTGTTCAGCGAACATTCCTTCAAAGGGTGTTTCTTTCTGCACTATGGGTAGAATATGGCCATGGTTTTTTCCAACTCCATATGCTTCTTCTTGGCATGTAGATTGTCGATTTGGGCTGATAGGGTGCTTAGGATATCGGTCCTCATATTATCCAGGACATGCCCATTGGGAGCCTTGGAGCAGACAGATGTAGCCCAGGAGGGGTGAACTGCCTCATCATGTTGTTGTGTTGTTATGGTGAAGTTATTATTTTATGTATTTCAGATTCAAGATTTTAAATAGTAATTTTAATTAACATTCCCTCACACATAAACTCAAAAAAAAATTACCCAAAACACTTTGTTTAACTTGCAAGACATTACAAACACTTTGCACACTTATTTAAATGGAAATGAAAACTTTGAACAGAAGATACAAATAGTTTCATTTTTAGATCAGTATGCCATTCTCCCTACAGAAATGTAGGAACTCTTTGGAGATGTATTCCCCACCTCTATCAGTTCTTAGCACTTTGATGTAGTGCCCACTCTGCTTCTCAACATGAGCTTGAAGTGGCATAACTATTCAAACACTTCACTCTTCCGTTTCAAGAAATACGCCCATATCTTTCTGGTGTAATCATCTATGAATGTCACATATTTGTTTCTAGCTAAAGATGGTGTTTTCATTGGTCCACACAAATCTGAGTGGAAAATATATAAGGGCATCTTTGCCCTTATACTCTTCCCTGTTGGAAATATTTCTCTATGTTTTTCTTCCAAGATGCAGCCTTCAAAAAGGTTGTCCGGTTTCTCAATTAGTGGTAATAATTTTACCATTCCCTTTCTGTGAAACAATTTCAGGCCTTCGAAATTGATATGGCCAAATCTCAAGTGCCATAACCAGTTTTCATCTTTCACTTCCTCTTGAAAGACCTCTTGTGTTAGAGATGCTACATTTCTTCTTTCCTTAAAGTCTGTTATGATCTTGAGAGGAAACCTCCTATTGATTGTCATATGCATCTCTACAATGACTTTCTTGCTTGGAGGTATGTCCATGATTGTCCACACATCATATTTAAAAAACACATTGTAGCTCTTTTTCACGAGTTTTCCAATGCTTAGTAGGTTACATTTCAAGTCAGGTACATAATACACATCTCACACAAACTTCTTTTCTCATTTTCTTGTGAGTATTGATACTCTTCCTTTTCCCATGACAGAGACCTTACTATCAGTCCCTATTGTTACATCAGATTTAACATTTTCATCTAGATTGGAAAACATTGCTATGTTTCCATTCATGTGGTTACTACAACCTGAGTCTAAGAACCATACATCATCTTGTCTATATTGTGCTACATTACATGTTCACAACACATTATTCTGGTTCTTTTCATCTTTTGTAAAATTAGCATTCTGCCTATTATTAATGTCATTTTTCTTTTTGCTGCATTTATCAGCATACTGCCCATATTTCTTGTGATAATGACATTGGACTTGGGATTTATCATACCTTTTTCCATGAGCTTCTTGTCGGCTTGAGCATTCATTCTGGTTCTGATTTCTGCCCCTTCCACTCGAATTTGCAGGGTTGTTTCTTCCTCTGTTTTGGCTTCTCCCTCTTCCTCGGTTGTTTGATCTACCTTGACCTCTGCCTCGGTGTTGGCTTGAGGCGTCCTAACCCAGGTTTGGAGGTGAAGGTTTACCAAAAAACTCCTATACTACTGTCCCTTTCGGTAGTGACCTACTTGCACAGGTCAAAGTCTCACCCGAGGTAGTATGGGTGGGTGCCGGAACTAGGTTTTCACACCCTGAGAGAGGATAGGTAAGCTAAGCAGAGCTGCGTCCGACTCTATAATAACCAGATTGCCTATTTTATAACCAGATCTATAGGTCTCCTTTGTAGTCACGTGTGCAAGGTCAACTATACTTACTATGCTTAAAAAATCATATACTTCTAAAACAGTAGTGTAGCATTGCATAAAACATAACAGAACAGATCCAAATGCAGTAGAAACACTTACACAATACCTTCGTATCTTAACACAGAATATGCATAATACAACAAATAACATATATTCGCATAAATAGTAAACATAGATTAAGTTACTCAATAACCTTTCTCATCCATCAATCTGTCAGTTCCTTCTTACAATACCCAAACCCGACCGAAGCACACAACAGCAGGGTCCGCACACAAAAGGACTTAGGATCTCTGCGCACACAACCAGCAGGAGTCCTTTCCCCAAAAACCAAAACAGATCTACTAAGCCACAATTCGCATCAAGATCTCATCATCTTCTTCTTCTTACAATTCAAAATGTTCCTCTATTTATAACACTCCAGCCTATTCTTTCCTATGGTCCGCAAACCATGGTTTGCGAACTGTACGTCTACCCTTTGACCCATTACAATATTTTCGGGGCTTTGACCCACCCCAAAACCCCTGCATTAGACTAAATATAATAAAAAAATATACAAAATCAGACTAATTTCGCAACTTGTAGGAGACCCCGTTCCAACAGTCCCCCAACACAATCTTGTGACTTGTCCCAAGTCACTGTGGTGGTGCGAATTATATCTACGCACGTAGGGCATTAATGGCTATGATTATTGGAGTAAATACTTCTTGACTCTGAGTGGTAGCACTCTACGCGATGTCTATAATCTTCTGAGAGGTTGGTCCTTCTGTAGCCATGGTAACCTGCTCTAATATCTGGTTGAGTTGCTCAATTGCGCCATTGTAATCCTGTGATAGCTAGTGGGTGGTGTCACCCCATCGCTTCAAGCACCTTTTTATGGAATTCCTTGTTCATCAGAGATCCGCAATCGTGTCTCGGAGTGCGTTTCTAGTCTTCAAGAGTGCCAGATGCTACACAGGGACTAAGGAGGGCAAGGTAGCTTTGATCTGATCGAAAGTAGCTTCCTTCTGTCGTAAGTCCTACTTGACGTTCTAAAGAATCGGGTTGAACTGGACCACTCTCCAGAACTGTATGGCCACCTCGAGCAACTGAGTACCCAGAGTAAGTTGTATTGTAATGATGGTTGTAGCTTCTGTTACAAGTGCGGCACGCTGTGCTCGTACCTCCGGAGGCATGGTAGGCTGTACTTGGGCCTGTAATGTGGTGAGTTGTTGGTCCATTTGGGTCTTGAGGGTCTGTATTTCGGTTCAAGATGCCTTTAGTGCTATGACCAAGCCTTCTATGGTAGCCTGAAGCGGAGCTAAAGTCGAGAGCTCATTTAGGACCTCTGTGCTGAGCTGGTGGATCACCGTTTCGAGCTGCGTCGTCTGGGAGATAGCAAGGGAGACATCTTCGGTTTGTCGTGTGATGATCGACGTGGCCACGTCGAGCTGTTGTTGCGTGACCTGGTCGCAATGATCAATATATTTAATCACGACAGTTTGTACACCGTGTAACACCTCGTGCGGTAGTCGTGCCAAGTCCAATTGTAGTCCCGTAGCCACTAGAAGGTGGGAATCGACCAGGACAATGCTAGGTAATGAATAAGCACAACTTTCATTTGTAGTTAGCCCAATATTGCTATTAGGGCATAGAATATCCATCTTTGGCCGGAAGTCTCGAAACTCAACCCACATGGCATCGATTGAAACCCTTTATCGTGCTTCTATGGCTGCCCACTGATCCATTGTAGCCATAGTAAGTGTGTCGGTGATTTGATCAAGATCAACATTAGTTAGCATGATTGTTGCGTCATAGTCCAAGCATTGGGCATGATGCTTTTTCTAGGGTCCTTTTGCCAGCTCCCTGTGCCGCTTCGTACCCCGGGGGGATGTAGTATCCTTGTTATTCAGCTCTTTCATTCAGAGGACTAGCTGCGACTCGACCATGTCAGCTCTCACAGTGATTTGTGGCAGTTGTGTACCATCTTTCATGGTTGCTTCCAAGCCTGTCCTGCAGGAGCCTACGATCATCCCAGGGTTGGAAGGGGCGTTAACTTCTGTCATATAGCTTTGACGCTAATCTGTGTAGTGTTCAAAGACAATTTTCCCTTTAGGGAGCCAGAGGGAAATTAGCTTATCAATTTCAGCATCCCCAGACCCCCTCAACATAATGTCCACAGGCTCTGGACTGGTAAGCGCCAAAGAGTTTGCCGGATTAGGGGTCGCCATATTAACGTAAGGAGGGGATCCTGGATTTGGAGACTCACAGGTAGCGAAAGTGAGTTGATTGGGTATGAACAGAATGCTAAAGGTCCAGAAAATCAAGCAACAGAATAATACATGCAGATTACAGAGATGATATGGAACCTTGATCAGAGTTATCCTTTCTCCCTTATAGTGCTCGTGGCTGTCCAACGGTAGGGTGAATCTAGCTTGGAACTTACCATCAAGAAAACCATAAAAACTCACAATAAATTTCTGCGTTAATTGCTAGCCGCATGTTTTCCGTAATGGTAATATTCCCTTTTTACCAGAGCTCAGTGTTCTGACTGTCATCGTTCGCATCCTATGGCCTTCCAATGGATCTACTGAACTTGGATGAAGCATCTATGTTGCTTGCGCATCTCGAATTATAGTCGAAGTAGGGTGTGTTGTAATGCGATTCAGGTGCAGCCTAAAGAACTTAGCAACCATGCGCATCCCGTCTAGTGCCACGGTTGGGATAGTTCAGGGATCATCATTTTCTTCCGTTGGGCTAAGGGTACAATATTCAACCATGTTTGGTACCTGTGTTCCCCATGATTCGGATGCATGTACAGGCGTGGTCGACCCTGAGTCAAGGCATCGGTGTTCTGCGGAGTTGCGTCGAGTGCTCCTGTGCCATCCACCAACCTAAATGTTCGCAGAAACTCATCCCGCAAAGTCTCGCAATGGTGAGTGCGCTGATGTAGCTGCACATCTAAATACCATGGAGCTGGATGCAGTCCCAGGGCATGGATAAATAGGTGGACCCAATCTTTTGGGGTTCTGTCGCACCACTACATTTCCCATGTGAGAAAATATTGACGTGGGTCTTCTGACCCAAGGAAATTTTGGATCCGTCTCCCAGTTAGAGCGTCAAATCGCAGGATCATCTTATCCTGACATTCCTCCGAATCATGGAATACCTTCCCATGCATATCCCACCAGCGTGTAGGTGTTCCGCGCACGGCTAGCTTAAGGGCCCATAGTATGTGCCCCTTGGGAACTTCTACTTCGAATGTGTGTAAAAATTCCTTAATGTTACCTGAATCCCCAAAGTAGGGTAGGTCTCTTACCTTGGAGGAGATGCAGTGGAAGTTCATTGTGACCCCAAGACATCGCAGCGCCAAAACCTCATGCAACCGGCCTTGCCAATTCTCTAGTTCCCCATCGGAGTCAGAAAAGCAATCATTTTCTTCTTTCCAGCAGAGTACTCCTTCTGTCGTGGGGTTAATCCAATCTTTGTCTGGCGTAGTCAACTTGTAAATGTGATCCACTTCCTCCTCATCTCACACTGACTCTTTATACCATCCACCTTCTGTGGGATCCAATGGTACTATTACTCGTGTGCCGTTATTTTCAAACACCATGCTACACTTTTTGAGATTGATAACATCCCCCATATCTATAGCCTATTCGAGTCCTAGGAGTACAAGGTAGGAGTCCACATATTCTATGATTTACATTACCTGAAATTCATCTTGGGCCTTTACTCTTGAGATATCTACCATGATTTTTGGTAGCCTTCCCAGAGGAATGATCTTCTATTTATTCGCCATGCATAGCTGGATGGTGGACCATTCCAACTTAGGTTCTCCCATTCGTTGCTATGTTTGTTTAGGTAACACATTCACATATGATCCAATGTCCAAAATAACCTGATCCATCTCGTATTCACTAATTTGTGCAGTCATCCGCATTTCTCTTCTGGTGCATTTTCTATACCTATATAGTTTGTGTACATCCTTGGTCCCTGCGGTCAGATTGAGGCGCGCTGCGCAACTATTCATTAATGCCTGAAGGTTCTTTACCTCCTTTGGGTTCTGTAGCAGCTTCATACATGCATACAGAAAGGGCTTGACCCCCTCATCTGTCTTGGGGTGTGTCCGTACCTGCACAGTAGCTGCTTCCCCCTGAATGAAGTCCTGGCCAGCTATGACCATTGTTTCTTGTCCCTTTTTCATGTTCGATCCTTCTTGACAGGTTAGAGGATCCCTGGCAACTTCTTCCTTTGATCCCCGGGTGACCATCCCACTGTGTGTTATGACTTTCACACTTGGGTCCATGTTCCTTAGCTCGGATTTAACTCTCTACACATTCTACATAGGGGTGGGTTGCTTTTCCTTCATTTTTGCTATTAAAATGGGGCAATATTTGATCACATGGTCTAGCTGTCTACAATACTTGCAAAATTTCCTTGTAGGATTTGGGCAACCCCTTGCAAAGTTTCCTACTTCCCCGCAGTTATAAAAAATTAGCTGCTCACATCCTCGACCTGTGCTTCCTACCTAACCTCCCCTGCCCCTTGTTGGAGAGCCACCAAAGCTCATGGGAGATCTAGCTGACGCAGGGTCTGACTGTACCCTATACAAGTTTCCTCCATCTATTATTAGATCATAAGTTCGACAGTTCTGCTCATAATTTCCTACCGATCGGCGGAACCTGCACCATTGTTGCTTCAGTTTTGGTACATATGCTCCTAGCTAGGGGCAATGGTTTGTATCAAGCATCCCTGTGATGCGGCAGTCATCGCACCATAACGTAGACCCACTTGAGCCTGGACGTATTAGGTTGGGTTTTCCATTTGATCCTGGACGAACTAGACTAGGTCCTCTTGCCTGCATGTAATCTGTCAATATAGGGCACTGATCTTTCATATGGCCAGATACCCGACATCGTATGCACCATAGATCTGTGCTGGCTCCTTTTCCTTGTTCCTTTCGCAAGTTATAAATTTCGATGAGCATAGATTTGAGCTGCTCCTGAATTTACTTTACTCCTAACGAAATATATTCTCTAGACACAGCTTCTAGTTTCATAGTGACTTCCACAGCTTTTTCCCGTGACTCGAAGGTTTGGTGATTCATTGGTGTGTGCAGGTGGGGAAACAACATAGCGATGAACCATTCCGTATGTTGTCTATCGTAATACTCAAATCCTCCTTCCTTGATTGCTCTCTTTAGTCACTGATCAACCTCCCATATAGATTCAAGCACTCCTTGCTTGAAGTCCTTCACCTCTTTTATTAACTGAGAGTAAGATCTTGGCTTTTGGAACTGTTGCTTTAGAGAGTCCTTAATATCTTGAATAGATGCATTCCCATTCTGAGATATGTATCGCATATACCAGTCCGAAGCTCTTTCTTCGAATGCCAGGGAGAGCTGTGCCCTCTTCACCGTATCGTTTGTCACATTTTGCATAGGCCATACAGAATCTGCAACAAACCAAAATCGGTCCATATCCTCATCTCCTACCCCCTTAATGGTAGGTAGTTTCAGATGCACAACCATATCAATATCCAACAGAGGTGGTGGTATGGGCGAACTCTTACCTTTTTGTGGCCTGGAAAACGGTGTAGCCAGGAGGCTCTGCACAACCATCTCTCTCAAAGGGATATAGACAGATCTTCCCCCTTCGAGGTTGGTCAGATAGTATTTACCACTGCATGTCATGCTCTCGTCTGGATCTAAAGTCATTCACTTGGTATGACTACACATAATACTCTTCTCACACAGTAATATATTAATCAGTAGGGGTAATGTCTTCAGAAACTTGCCTTAGAAACCTTTAAAGAATCACCATTCTTCTTCAGAGTAGGAGACAAACTGATCAATGGAAAATTCTGTCACAAACCCTCCTAGCACACTGTCCACCCAGTGATCCACCATGCGAGTGATGTTATTATTAGTCCTTTCCATCTATTGGATTAGCCCTGGAGTCCACTGAGTGACTCGTTCATCCTTCCAACACTTTTGTAACTCTACGAGCCTAGACAGTCACTCCTACAGATCAATCACAAATGTCACAAAGAAAATTTCATAGCTTTCTATGAGAATATACCTTTTTTTCCAATTTTTCGTCATTAACTTCGTGTTGCGATTCTCTTTTATCACAAATTCATGAATCTCCTTATCGAACCATTCTTCAATTTCCTTCTTTTCAGGCTTCTAGTACTCTCTTGTCATTACCTGATCCCTCTCTCACAATGATTCAGGTCTCGACAATGGAACCATTTGTTGGCTCGAGGGGTCTGACCTAGGTTCGGAGGTGAAGGTTTGCCAACAAACCCCTATACTACTGGCCCTTTCGACAGTGACCTACTTGCACATGTCAAAGTCTCAACCGAGCTAATATGGGTGGGTGCTGGAACCAGGTTTCCGCACCTTGAGAGAGGATAGGTAAGCCAAGCAGAGCTGCGTCTGGATCTATAATGACAATATCGCCTATTTCAAAACTAGATCTATAGGTCTCCTTCACATTCACATGCGTAAGGTCAACTATACTTACTGTGCTCAAAAAATCATATACTTCTAAAACAATAGTGTAGCTTTGCATAAAACATAATAGAACATATCCAAATGCAGTAGAAACACTTACACAGTACCTTCGCAGCTTAACACAGAATATGCATAATACAACAGCTAACACAGATTCGCATAAACAGTACACATAGATTTAGTTACTCAACAACCTTTCTCATTCATCAATCCATCAGTTCCTTCGTAGAATACCCAAACTGGACCTGCACACACAACGGTAGGATCCAAAAATAGCAGGACTTTGGATCTCCTCGCACATAGCCAGTAGGAGTCCTTTCCCCAAAAACCCAAACAGATCTACTAAGCCACAATTCACATCAAGATCTCATCATCTTCTTCTTCTTACAATTCAAAATGTTCCTCTATTTATAGCACTCTAGCCCAATCTTTCATATGGTCCACAAACCATGGTTTGTAGACTGTAGGTCTACCCTTTTGACCCATTACAATCTTTTCGGGGCTTTGACCCACCCCAAAACACCTGCGCTAGACTAAATATAATAAAAAATATACAAAATCAAACCAATTTTGTAGCTTTTAGGAGACCCTGTTCCAACACTCGGCCAAAATAAATTTGAGTCTTGAAAGCTTGTTATAATGAGGATTATTTGCCTCTGTTCAGTCTATGTTCATGATACATTAGGAATGCACTAAGCTCATCCACTATAAATAGTGAGAGATTCTTTGTCTCTTCTATTGCCACCACTATGGTATCAAATCTTGAGGGTAGACTTATCAAGATTTTCTCTACTATTATTCTTTTTTCAAGTGCCTCTCCATGAGAACCTTATCTATGTAACCAACCCAATAACATGAGTGAAAAACTATTCTATAGTTTCAGGCTCTTTCATACAGAGAGTTTCAAAATATCTCCTGAGTATTTGCAACTTTACTATCTTCACCTTCTCCATGCCTTGATAGGTTGTCTTGAGAATATCCCACGCCTCCTTAGACTTTGTTGCTACTGCAATCCTCGGTAAAATACTTTCGTGCATTGATTGAAAGAGATAGAAGAGGGATTTGGAGTCCTTCTTCCTATTATCTCTTAACATGTCTCTTTCTGCTACTATCATTGCAGCCAGTGCTGCTGCGTCTGCTGGTTCTGGGTAGCCATTCTCAACTAGCTCCCATATATATTGTGAAGAAAATAGGGCTCTCATCATGATTGCCCAATATTCATGGTTCTTCCCGTTAAACTGTGGAAGTTGGGGATTCGCCAGGCTAGTGCCTTCTACTGCCATTGTAATTGTGCAAACTCGACAATTTTCTTGACTGTGTTAAAAATAAACAAACAAAATATTTCTCTCTTCTAGAGAAATCTACTTCAACAACCTTCTTACAACTTCTACATTGAAGAGAAATATCTGCTTCATTCACTGAGCACCTAGACTAGCTCTGATACCATGTTGGAATTTTTGAACAATTCTGAACACATAGAGGAAATAAAAATTCCTCTTCCACAACACAGAGATTAAAATGAAAAAAAAATTGCAGAGACAGAGATATGAAATGTAAATTATATTTCATTAAAATAAACTGACTATTACAAAACAGGATTCTTCAGAACTCCGATGTTGTGGATTCACAAAACAAATCTTCTCTTGGATACTATAAATGCAGCACTTCAATATTTCTTCTCTGACTCCCTGTTTCTCTGAGTTTGGGAAAATTACATAATGATATGTCTTCTACAATGCGCTCATGGGCATATTACATTACACATATATATGTGTTATAAATATTTCATATTTATAACATATATATCAAAACATATATAAACATGGTTTAAAATAAAAATTAACCCAACATCAAAACATTAAAACATTATGCTTTTCACATTCCACTTTCCGTGGGGTTATAAAAATTTTCCAAGGGTCTTTTCCTTATCCCCCCGTAGCTGCTGTCATTAGTCCGAAGGAAGGTGACGTCACTTCCTCCGGAGGGTCATCACTCCCCTTTGCTACCCATGCTTGCTACCCCCCAGAATAGAGCTATTGTGCGATAAATGTGGTTGGGTAGAGAATTGATTGCTGGTGGTTGCTACAGATAACTACACGGTTGTGTGAAGTTTAAGTCTGGACTGGTAATTGTTTCTACCTTCCCTCAAACTCCCATCAACATTAAGTCATCATCCTGTTGTTCTGATTACGGCTGTTAGAATTAAATTCCAACATCCAGAGTCAGACCTGAACAATTTGACATGGCTAGAAAAAACCCTATCGACTTGAATCTTTCGAGGTCTTGGTTGGGTCATCAAGAGTTTCCCATGGCTAAGGAGGTGAAGTCGTGGATGCAGGTTACCGTGAATGATGGAATGCAAGGATGAAGCAGTATGTCGAAGTCATTCAATTTGAATTTTCCGGCTCCAGTAGAATAATATGATCGGAAGGAGCCTTCTCCTATTCCACTTTGTCTTTGGGATTGGGCTCATTTGAAAAAAATTTCTGCTACATGCAAGTATCAGAAGGAGCCCTCTCCTATTCTACTTTGTCTTTGGGATTGGGCTCATTTTAAAAATTTGTCTGCTACACACAAGGATCAGAAGGAGCCTTCTTCTATTCCACTTTGTCTTTGGGATTGGGCTCATTAGAAAAACATTTCTGCAGCATGCAATGATCGGAAGGAGCCTTCTCCTATTCCAATTTTTCTTTGGGATTGGGCTCATTTGCCAATTTTTTCTATTGCACGCAAGGATTAGTAGGGTATCAAGGAATATATTGTAAATTTCCTCACCCGTTCAATTTTTTCGTATTTATTCTGGTTATTTGCAATTTTTTCCCCTCATCCTTATAACTTACTTTTTTCTCTGTGTTATAGGTACTCCTTTCACCTTCAAAAATGATAGATTTTGCAGTGAGCAAGAGTCTTGATTTTCTATGTTACATAGCATTTGGAACATTAGGTACATTGATTATAGAATTAGGATTTTTATGGTTTACCACCATAATTCACATTACCAACAATATGGTATAGTAAATAAATATACGCATTAAATAAATACATTATGGTAATGTGAATTATGGTGGTAGTTTATCCACTTAGTAAAATATGATGAGAAATCATAGATACAATCACTGATTTATGAGTTTTTTTTTACTTTCAATGTTGGCTTTTGTGGAAATTGTACAATATTAAACAAGATAAGAATATTATTCTCAACTCTTTAATATTTCTTATTCAATATGCTTGCACATGTAGAGTAAATAATATGATGCACTTCATGTGTTGGGTTGGTTTAAATATTGGCCTTTATTCATTGAGAAGATGGAAAATGTTCCTCCTAATACTATATATGCTTAGTAGCACATAATATGTCTTCTCTCCCTTGCAAAATTTTCCTTTCAAATTGTTACTAGGTTTTGAGTTTGTCATAGGTCAAGTTTGGATTTCAAGGTTATCTTTCAAGATTTTTATAAGCTTTATGTTTATACTATGTCTTTTTTCTCTTTCAAGGGTTACCTTTTGGATTTCTTTGGTCTCTTAAGTGTGACTATTTCCATGTCATAAAAAAATCCACAATAATCAAGGTAATGAATATAATAAATATTTGTTTCCATTATTGCTAAGGCGTGATCATCTTGATCAACTTATTACTTTCATATTAAATGTATTATTGGAAATAACCATGGATAATAATTCCCTCTTATAATTACATTCCTTAAGGTACTAATTAGTAGCCTATTTAACCCCATATGGTATAGTCATTTGTAACGGGGGAAACCCATTATTTACTTTTATTAGCTCACATTAGATTATTTGGGGTAAACAGGGGGAAAATTGTTAGCTAGTCTAATTAAAATAAGGAGGGAAGGCCCCAAAGGGAATCAATAAAAAGGAGAGAGGAAATTGATTTTGATCAGCAAGGGTTTTATCTCTTTTTGTTTTTAGAGGCTCTTAGACAGCTTATAACACCTTTTTTTTAATTGGTTTGGGTGGTGAAGGATTCCACCATAGCCAATCTCTCCACTCATTCTAGCTATAAGGTCAAAGTGCTACAAGTGTCTTCTTCTCTAGGGTAGGAAAGGACTTATGGGATAATTTAGATGTCTACAAGCCATTTTTTTTGGATACCTAGGGGATATGAAGTGAACTCTAAGAAACAAGGAGCTTTAAGGGTAGTTTTGAGGAAAAGAAAGATAGTGGTGTTGGAGCTAGAAAAAGAAAAGGGATGTAATGGCAAGGGTCTATTTTTGAATCAACTAAGGCTTGTATATATGTAAGGAATTATAAAGGATGAATTCTACTCAATAGTAAGGACCTAGTGCAACTGTAGATGAGGCTTGAGGGGTCTCTAGGAATGCAACATAGACTATTAGGGTAACTTTGAGAAATAGACCTATTAAGCCATATCTAGAAAAAAATGAGGTCTATTAGGGAATTTCTAGGGCAACCAAGGCCATTCAAGGCTTGTCTTGGTAGAAGCTAGGTCTGTTACCAGATCTTATGATCAAGAATCAAGGCTCTTAGGGAATTTCTCAGAGGAACCATGAAATACTTAAGGCCTCTCATAGCATATTCCAATGCAACAAATATATTCTATGGTATTGTTACTTATAAGATTAAGTGGTTATTTAATCTTTGTGTACATTATTTTTTCATTCTATAAAAGATTTCTATTTTTTATAAACTAATGAGAGGCAAGCTCTCCAAGTGAAATATTACTAGGAGTGATATTATGAATTTAGAGTTGCAATGTACTATTGGTGTTTTTAGTAAAATTACCTACCCGTTTACACTATTATGGATTCAATATCATATATATATATTTTAACTTGTAGAAATACTAGGCTAATGTACATTGTGATCTTTTCAACCCTTAAGGTAATCTTCCCATGGGCTAATCAAAGATGTGCATTTTACTATCCTATGAGCATATGAAATTATTGAAGATGTGGATTATACTAGAATATGAGAATATCAACTCTGGATGCTTGGGAAATAATTAAGTCAAGAAGAAAAAGTTTATACAATATCCATTCATGGTAGATAGGGAGAAACAACTAGAAGCTAAATCTTTTGACATCTTGGGGGAGCTACAAAGGGGGTGGCAAGGGATATCCCAAAAAATGGCATAAGCCATCACAATAGCTCAAATATTGACAGAAGGTCAAAAAATGGCAGAAAGGCACCACTAGATCCCCCAATCTTTTGCCCACATTGTGGAAAATATAAATGATGAACGTAACAATTCTTCTAATTGATCTAATGGAGTTAACAATGGCTTTTAGAGGAAAAGCATAATAGAATGGAGACTTTACATAACATTTTTGGGAGTATTAATCAGTAGGAGAGGATGTTTTTGTATTCATAACTTTAATGAGTTTAGTAATATTTTGTACAAAAGTAGGCCTAGGGACACACAACAAATCCATTATATACTAGGAAAGGTTAGGAAGTTACCCATTCCATCCAAACTAAAGGAGATCATTTTAATTTAAGAGACTATTTCATTTTCTAGTTTCTAATTTAGGTATCTAAAGATTCATTTAATTATACATTCAGTTATAATCTATTGAACTACTCATATTCTTTACAAACAGTTAGCTATTTTCTGAGTAGTAAATTTTATTTCATCAATTTCCCTCCATAGAATATTTAGAAGGGAATTCAATTCAATTTTTTTACAAGCAATGTATTTAATTCAAGATTACTGATTTTATTTCAAAGTAGTATTTTTTATTTAAACATAGATGGTCAAATTTTAGAGGATATTGGTTAGCATACATACAATGTTTTCATGATTGATTCACCTCTCCTCTATTCTTATTAATAACATAAATATTTATAATGACTTTAACATTATCCACAAGAAAATTATATCACCAAGTTTTTAATATTTCCACATGTACATTTCTATTTTTCCAGACTTTTCAACCTATAGGTATATAAATATATGTCAAGTCATAAAAATACCTATGAATTCTCCACGCTCTAGTTTTCAAGTACTATTTTATGCTATATTTATTAGAATTATATAGAAAACTTGAGTCAAGATTTCCTTCTAGTATCCCTAAGGAACATACCCAACATTTTGAAAAAAATAAATTATCCTCTAGAGGATCATTTTACATGTAAAGGATATTCTTGTTCTTAGCTATAAGATCAAACTCTCACTAATCTCTATAGCTAGTTATAGCTATAAGATAAAACTCTCAGTAGTTTTTTCTTCTCTACAACAACCAAGGGCTTATGGGATAGTTTAAGTTGGCTAGAAGACTTGTTTTTGGGACAACTAGGATAAATGAAGTGAAGTATTTGCAATAAGGAGATTTTAGTGTAGTAATGAGGAAGATAAGGGCAGTGTGGGAGCTGGAAAAAGAGAAGGGATGTAAGGTAGTTATGGAAGCCAGAAGGGTCTATGTTTGTAGCAACCAAGGGTCGTATGGAGATTTTGATATAGCCTATATTTAAGGCATTATGGAGTAAGGATAAATTCTACTAAACCACTAAATCAACATCTTGAGGGGTCTCTAGGAATCACTTAGCCTATTAGGATACCTTTCGAAAGAGGCCTATTAGGGAATGTATAGCAACAATGAGGCTTGTTAAGGAATTACTTGGGAGAAAAGGTGAGTTAATGTTTCTCTTGGTGGAAACTAGGTGTGTTAGGGAACCATATGGTCAAGAGAGAGGCCTCTTAGGTTATTTTTGGAGCAACCAAAAATTAATGAAGGCATCTTAGAGAATAATATAAGACAAAAATAGTATTTTATGGTATTCTTACTTATCAAATTAAGTGATGTTGAAATCATTGTGTACATTATTTGTGAATTCTATAAAATATTTCCCTTTTTTATAAATTGATCATTAATATATAACAAGGTCATCTAGTGCAACAACACTAGCAATGAGATTGTGAATTTGGAGTATGCAATGTACTATTGTTGTTTTTGGTAAAATTAACTACTTGTTTACACTATTATGGATTTAATATCATCTTTTTCTGAAATTAGTAGAATTACTAGGATACTCCAACTTTTCATGTTCTCTTTTCAATCATAAAGGTAATCTTCAAGGGGGATAATATAGTAGTATCAAATATGTGCATCTTATAGGCCTATGACTGGTATTAAATATGTGGATTCTACTAGCGTGTGAGTATATGAAATCTGGATGCTTGTGGATCCTACTAGTATGTGAGCATATCAGCTATGGATGCTTGGGGAAAACACCAAAAATGTTACATTCAAGAAGAAAAAGTCTACCAAAAAATCATTTATTAGCATATTGGGAGAAACAACCACTAGAAGTTGAATATTTTTATATCTTGGGGGATCTAGAATGAGCGCAAAAAGAGATAGCCCAAAAAAAGGCATAAGGCCTAAGGATAGCTCAACTATTAGCACAATTGCAGAAAATTTCCCAAAGGCAACATCATATGGATAAATTGTTAGTCCACATTGTAGAAAATATAAAAAATGCATATAAAAATGCTCCTAGTGGATTTAATGGAGGTAACAATAATTTTGTAGAGGGGAAAAACAACCATATCATGTCTCCTTTAACAAATCCACACAATATAACACAAGGGAAACCAATAGAATATATCCTAGGCCTTTATTACCCCTATTTTTAGATGGTGAGAGAGCATCAATCCAAGGAAACACATAATAGAATGGAGACTTTACACAATATCTATGAGATTATGAGTCTCTAGGAGAGGGTATTTGTGTAGCAATAATATTTAAAGATTTCATTAATATTTTGATAAAAATAGGCCTAGGTGCACATAACAAAAGCATGATAAACAAGGAAAGGTTGGGAAACTATCCATTCCTTCCAAAATAATGTATATCACTTGAATCTGAGAAACTATTACTTTTTCTAGTATCTAATTTAGGTATATAAATATTCATTTAATTCTACGTTCACTTATAATCTATTGAAGTGCTCATAATTTTCACAAACAGTTAGCTATTTTTTGAGTAGTCTATTTAATTTCATGTATTCCCCCCACCCCGCCCCTAGAATATTTACAAATGAATTGAATTCATTTTTCTTACAAGCAATGTATTTAAATTAAGATTAAGGCATGCATTTTATAGATAGTAATTCTTCACATTTTAGAGGAAATTAGGTAACATACATAAAATATTTTCATGATTGATTCACCTATGTTATTATTAATCACATAAACATCTATAATAGCTTTAACATTATATTTAACACTAACCACTTTTCTTGCATCTATAATCTCTTTTAGTAAAGTGATAATTTAGGGTAACAACCACATGATTAGTTCTTTTAGTAAAGGCTCTCTCTTTCAAAGTCTTCTTAATATCACATGTATCCTCCTCATGGTAATCCTCACAAAATTTCTTCCATGGTTGTGAGAAAAGGGCATTAGGGTGATATGCATGAGAAGGATTTATAATGGCTACTGAAATAGAATTTTTTGCATGAGGTTGTATTACGGCCTTCTTTTCAAAATAAATCATTATGTCAGTCATGTCTTGCATGAGTTGAAGAATGGAAATTAGGTCAGATTGATTTATCACACAAGATCTCTAAGATGTAACATCTCTTCATATTCCAATCATATATGAAGAGTGGATTCTAGCTTATAGGAATTTTTATTCTAACATCACTGTAAGCAAGGGGATAGTAATGATGGCCACTTGAATTTGTGACCTCATAATCTATGGAATTTAATTATACAACCTCATGAAATGAAGATTGAAATATTTTATGGTTTAACCCTTGGTATAGGGAACTCTATTATATTGACAAATGAGGTCATAGGATTTTGAAGTTGGCCATAAGTGGATTTGAACCAAGAGAATACCTTCATCCAAGTGGAGAAGGATTTACATGGGAGATCAAAGTTACCTTAATAGTGTAAAGCTAGGGTAAATGAAGTGAAGTATTTGTAATAAGGAGCTTTTAGTGTAGTAATGAGGAAGATAAGGATAATGTGGGAGGTGGAAAAGAAAAGGTATGTAAGGTAATTATGGAAGCCACAAGTGTCTATGTTTGTAGTAACCAAGGGTGGTATGGATATTTTGGTAGCAGCTATATTTAAGGCATTATGGAGTAAAGATGAATTCCACTTAAAAAATAAATCTAGATCTTGAGGGGTATCTAGGAATCACTTAGGATATTAGGGTACCTTTCGAAAAGAGGCCAATTAGGGAATATATAGCAACAATTAGGCTTGTTAGGGCATCAATTGGTATACAAGGCGAGTTGAGGGTTCTCTTGGTGGCAACTAGGTGTGTTATGGAATCATATGGCCAAGACGGAGGCCTCTTAGGGAATTTTTGGAGCAACCAAGAAATAATAAAAGCCTCTTAGAGTAATATAAGGCAAAAATAGTATGTTATGGTATTCTTACTTATCTAATTAAGCGTTTTTGTAATTATTGTATACATTATTTGTGAATTCTATAAAATATTTCCCTTGTTTATAAATTGATGCGTAATATATAACAAGATTTCCTAGTGCAACAACACTAGCAGTGAGATTATGAATTTTGAGTATGCAATGTACTATTGATGTTTTTGGTAAAATTAGCTACTTTTTTACACTATTATGGATTAAATATCATATTTTTCTGAAACTAGTAGAAATATTAGGATACTCCAAATTTTCATGTGCTCTTTTCAACCCTAAAGGTAATATTCGAGGGGGATAACGTACTAGTATCAAAGATGTTCATTCTAAATTCATGGTATTAAAGAAGTGGGTGCTACTATCTAGTATATGAAATATGGATTCTTGTGGATCCTACTAGTATGTGAGCATATGAAATTTGGATGCTTGTGTAAAACACCAAAAATGTTACATTCAAGAAGAAAAAGTGTATCCAAAACTCATTAAATGGCAAATAGGGAGAAACAACCACTATAAGTTAAATATTTCTATATCATGGGCGAGCTAGAATGGGGGCAGAAAGAGGTAGCCCAAAAAAAGGCATAAGGCCTAAGGATAGCTCAACTATTGGCACAAGGACAACAAAAGGCCCAAAGGAAACATCATATGGCCTAATATTTAGTCCAACTTGTAGAAAATATAAACAATGCATATAACAATTCTCCTAGTGGATTTAATGTAGGTAACAACAATTTTCTAGAGGGGAAAAACAACCACAATCATGTCTCCTTTAAGAAATCCTCACAATTTAATAGAAGGGAAACCAATAGAATAAATCCTAGGTCTTTATTACCCCTATTCTTAGATTCTGAGAGCATCAATCCAAGGAAACACATACTAGAATGGAGACTTTACATAATATTTATGAGATTATGAATCTCTAGGAGAGGATATTTGTATAGAAATAACGTTTAACGAGTTCATTAATATTTTGATAAAAATAGGCCTAGGGGCACATAGAAAAACTATGATAAACTAGGAAACGTTGGGAAACTATCCATTCCATCCAAACTAATGGATATCACTTTAATTTAAGAAACTATTACTTTTTCTAGTATCTAATTTAGGTATATAAATATTAATTTAATTCTACATTCACTTATAATCTATTGAAGTACTCATAATTTTCACAAAAATTTAGCTATTTTTTGAGTAGTCTACTTACTTTCATGTATTTCCCTCCCTAGATTCTTTAGAAATGAATTGATTCAATTTTTTTACAAGCAATGTATTTAAATTAAGATTAAGGTGTGCATTTGAAAGTAGTAATTCTTCACATTTTAGAGGCAATTAGATAACATGCATACAATATTTTCATGATTGATTCACCTTTGTTCTTATTAATACATCAACATCTATAATCTCTTTAACATTATCTTTAACATTGTTGGGTGCGGTAATTGTAGATTTTTCATCATGTTTATCCTCCCCATTCCATACATTCCATCACCTCATTTAACCATTCATCATACCATTTCCATGGGTTTACCTCACTATTTTCCAATTTATTTATTTTTAATATTATAAGATATTTATGATTAATTATTGGAAAATTGACAAATTTCACTAATATCTCAAATGTGGATGAAATTTGTAATGTGTAGCATTATTTCGAAAGATTATTAAAAAATATTCTTGAATATTTCCTCCACCAATTTCATAATTCAAAGGATAATTGTTCAAGCTTATTCCAAGGAGAATATCATGGAGAAGATCATGGAGACTCCAAGAGAAGATCATGGAGATTTGGATAACATATCTCATCCCAGATTTGTGAGAGATGAGTGAGGGTTTGAAGGGATCATATCTTGTAATTGTAGGGATAATGGTTGAGAGAAAAGTGGATTTGTAATTATGAGTTTTTATCTTGTTTTCAAAGAAATAGTGTATAAAAGAGAGTGATCTCTCTTCATTTTCATATATAGGGAATGTAATGGAATATATATGATAGATATCATACAGAAGAGAATCAGAGTCTAGAATAAGTTTTGGTTTTGTAATATTTCATTTTTTTCTTCATCATTAATATATGTTGAGAGAGGGTTATTCTTCACATGTTTTTTTATCTTATACTATTGCACATTTCAAGTTTTTTATATGATGAGGTGGTAATGCTGTTGGAGTAGAATTTTTGAGGAACGACTATCAGATTCTCCTAAGCTAGGAGCCTCTTCTCTCGCCTTCTACACATCATAAGCTGCTGCCATTTAGTCTCTTTTTTTAAGTAAAATAATCTAGGGATGAGCCTATTCACTCGTTTACTACATCTTGAATGAGAGACAAAATCACTAGACTAGGCTACTTTAATGCCAATCTTGCATTTAGAGTGCATGTGATTCTTAAGTCTATGAAACCCTAGGATTGATAATCTATGTTAGGGAAATTATTTGAGAAGGATAGTTTTCCCCACCAAACATTATCTACCTTTTGTGCATCTATAATCTCTTTAAAAGGAAGTTGGTTTCTAACCTCCCTAGTTTTGGCATGGTTAGAGATTTTGATTTAATTCATTTCTATGATGATGAATTAGACCCCCTAGAGGGGGAATGTGGTTTCTCATCTATATTTAGCTTAATTTATGTGAAATCAAATCTTGAATACTTGAGAGTAAGAGGTTTGGAGCTAATGTACACCATTTTTGGAGCAATAAGGAAGTTGTAGCTAATACCTTGGGATTCCTTTGGTATGTTTAATAACAATGTTTTTAGCTTTTTTTTATTATCAAATTGAATATTTAATTCTTCTTACTGCCATTATCATTCTTACATATGATAATATTATTAGTTTTTAAGCATAATTCATAGTTCTAAGCTCTGCTTATATGATATTTTCACGTTTGTGTTTATTATCCTCTCATAAATGAATTCATAGTCTTATTCTAATTTTGATATTTGTTACTTCACCATATACCATAGTTGCAACCCAATTTTGTCACTAATAATACCTAACTTGACCCATCTTATCAGTGCAAGTGATCATTTGAAACTCCCACCTAGTTCCTAGACCTATGACCCTCATCTAGGAAAACCCTAAAATCAAACCCTATTGAGTATCTAGCCTAAGATATATTTTTCTCTACATTCACTTCATTCGCTATGAGATTGTAGAGATATCCCTGTGTGCTTTGGTCGGGCTAGCTACCAAATCCAAATTTGGTCTCAAATTACCTCCTTCTCTCCTTCTTTAGCCTTGGAAACTAAGGAGGGATAACATGATCACATGCATATCCATAACTTGGATGTTACAACTAGTTCATATTTTAATATGAGCTCATACAACCAATAATACATCTATAATATCACGTACATTAATTTTCTCATAATTTCTCTAAGGAAATGTTTTCTTAACCTTTCTCTTTGGTACATTGTACACCTAATTCTTCCGTAATCACTTTAGGAATGATGTTTGGCCCTAACCTGCCATCAACGAGACAACAATGAGTGATATTATCTCAAAATTTCAGCTAGACATAAAACGGAGGATTTTTAACAAAATTCCAAGAATTATTTATAATTAAAATTTTACCTTCTCCTCTTTGGGATGGCTCTCGAGTAAATTAATAAGAGCATACATTTTCAAGCAAATTTTTTAATTTTTATTGTTGTCTATGAATTGTGGCCATGTTAAGCAATGTAGCAACAAATTTGATTCTAGAAATTTTCTTCAAAATATTGAAATGAGAAGTGATAAAATAGGAAGAGTTGGAATAATATACAATGAGATGTGATGCGAGGACATCTGAGGTTTTTTGCTTATTACCCTCCCTAGATGGTTGATTTTTGAAATTAAAAACACTCTTGGTTTCATCCATGATGTTTTCAGTATAATTTGACCAATTTAGGGTAACAACCACATGATGAGTTCATTTAATAAAGACTCTCTCTTTCAAATTTTTCTTAATATCACATGTATTCTCCTCACGGTAATCCTCACAAAAGTTGTGCCATGATTGTGGGAAAAGGGTATTAGGATTATATGCATGATAAGGATTTATAATGGCTACTAAAATAGAAATTTTTTCATGAGGTTGTATCGTGGTCTTTGTTTCAAAAATAAATCATTATGTCACTAATATCTTGCATGAGTTAAAGAATGGAAGTTAGGTCGGATTGATTTATCACACAAGATCCATGCGATGTAACTTCTCTTCATATTCCAATCATATATGAGGAGTGGATTCTAGCTTATAGTAATTTTTCTTCAAATGTCACTGTAAGAAAGGGGATAGTAATGTTGGCCACTTGAATTTGTGGCATCATAATCTATGGAATTTAATCATACAACCTAATGAAATTAATATTCAAATATTTAATGGTTTCACCCTTTGTATAGGAAACACTATTAGATTGATAAAGGATATCCATAGGATTTTGAAGTTGGCCCTAACTGGATTTGAACAAATAGGAAAGATTCATCCAAGTGGAGAAGTATTTGCATGGGAGATCAAAAAAATCAATTGTTGATGTTGATTTTAAGGAATTAAGAAACAACCACATGGATGTATCATTTTTGTTGACATTGAATTTTGTAGCATCCATTAGAATATCCAATTAAATGCTCATTTGTTTGGAAGGTGCCATCAAATGAAAACTTAGGGAGGTAATGTTGAAATTTAGGAAAAATAGTATATTTTGGTGTAAGATTCAATGGATAATCCCCATTCCAAGGAGTGACATTCACATACTTTTCTAATTAAAACAGTATGCAAATTGTTATCACTTTTGAAGGATTGTCATATATTGAACATGATTAAATGAGGAATAAAGGTTGCTAATTTGAATATAATATGATATAGTTAATGAAGAATGGGAGGAAGAGGAAGTAGACTAAGAAGACACTTATGTTCCTAACACGATTCTTTTAGAGGGGGAATTAACCTAGAATAATAGACTAAGTCTTGAAGAATAGATTTCATTCTTGGGTGGTAAGAATTTCCTTTCACCTTTGGACTTTATCCAAAGGTGTAAATTCATGGTTTAATCCACAAATATTTTTAGAGACATGATATGCCCTTGTCATAAAATAGCTATATGGAATTAACACAATCTCAAAGATGTATTTCTATGGCTTCTCTCATCTCTTCTGTTGACACCTAATCCTATGGATGGGTGTGCATATGTATTTTTTTATATTATTTAATATAGGAAATAAGGAAGGCCAAGAGTCATTGGGAGATGAATCTCAATAGCCTCACCTCCCATCTATAAAATCATGTACATTCTTCAGCTAATACACATTCTGATTTTGAGGAGTTACCTCCTGGTTTGACATGGTATCAAAGCCAGCTCCACTATTGGCATTTTTGCCTGTGGTGTAACTCCCTCTCCTTTGCTCAGTGAATTTTATTAATAGTTTTCTGCTGCTCTTAATTGCTAGACTGTTATTCTGCATTTTTTTTTCTATAATATCCCTGACATTTGCAGCTACAGCTCCTGCAGCTCCTGCAGCTCCTGAAGACTGCAGGCTCCTCTGTCAATCTGCAAATTGTAGGCTCTGTCATTCTGCAAGATTCCATTTCAAATTTATTTTTTCTGTAACGGCCTTTTAGGCCTCCTCCTTTCTCCATCGACTCACCTACCCAACGCCTTCCCTTCTCCATACCTATCGACCCATTCACCTCCCCCATCTCTCCACTCTGTGCCCTACGCCCTCTCCCTCACTCAACATACACCTCCCATCCCTCAAAACTCTGCGCCCTCTCACAAAATTCCATATATTGAGGTGTGATTTCTAAAGCATACTCTAATTTAGAAAGAGTATGTGTGTTATGAAGGATGAAATTCAAAAAAGAGTGTGAAGTAATCATTTTATAGTTTCATTGGATAAGAAGATTTGGTTTTCTAGGAGATTGAATGGTCATACCAAAGTAAATATCAATGAACATGGTGTAAGACCCTCCTCCCACATTTACCCATGTTAACCAGTCCACTAAGGTAAACATGTGACAAAGAGTTACTATGATATGATTCAACTCCCAATGTATAGTTAAGGAAGTGGAATAGACACACCAAATAAAACACTAATGTTCCTCATGAGCTATAGCACCCCAAGGAATAACCAACCACTCCACGTGCCAAATCCCTGAGTTAGATTTCTTTTAGCTAAAATACACCCCTATTCACTCCCATGATAAACCCTCTAAGCGAATGAAACCCTCCAGACACTGCCACAACAAGGCCTCCATGTGACTACAGTATGTTTCACGAAGTTTTATGCCATAAACTCCAAATTTGTAGCCACCTTTCAGGGCTAGGACTCAAGCCTCTACCAATAACTTAAATTATTAGAATTGATAACTAACAAGAATAAAATGCCGCAAATTCAAAACTTGAACAAGAAAATAATGAGACCCGTCCTAACCATGGCACTAATTTTTTCAAACATGCCATAAATATGTAATGTATAGGTCATATAAACACATCTAAACATAGAGGTGTCATACTTATCTATGATCAAGAAGGTCTAATGCCTTCTCACAATAGTTGCATTATCATCTATTAGGTCATATATTCATTAAAATTTCATTTACTAATCAAAACATGATGAGAGCCATAACCAACTTTGCCCATAAACCATGCCTATAACTAGCATATAACAAACAAAATAACAATGATAGAACAACCATTAAAATCACAAAATAATAAGTACATTTACACATAGAACAAAAGAGGAAAAGATATTTTATTAACATATGCGAAATCCAACCATGTTATTGACTTCCACATACCACCCAACCATAGATTAGGTTGAACCAAATATTTATGTCATCCAATCACCCCATATCATGTCCCTATTTTTTTTTTCCATGTAACTTTTCTAGTTTAATGATCATCATCCCTCATTTACCATCATAACAATTTAAATGAACCTAGTGTATGTTAAGGCTACGACGATTCTCTAAAAATTACTCATTAAATAAGACTCTAATGTATAATGTATTATCAAGTTGGATCGTTACTAGGTTTAAGGAGTCCTAACTCTTTAATTATTTACATGCAACATTCATAGGTTAATATTGTTAACCTACCTTTGCATACATTAACCTACCTTCACATATACTAACCTATACTCTAGACCTAACTCTAATTTTACACATACCTATAGTCCTACTATGGTATACTCTCTATACATTTAATCCCATATTAAACATTGGTATGGTCCTACTATGGTTTGGAACGAAGGCTTTAACACCCATCTCATAATTCCATTTCTCACTTAATATGTTGATCCTATCTTGATTCCATGTCTCGCTCAGAATTAACCATGTGGAAAAGACCATGTTCTCTCACGTGGCCTTCACCCTTATTGATGCCATGGATTAATGGATAATATCGAAGGAGAAAGACCTACGACTCAAATATATTAAGAAAAACCTAAGGATTTTATGTGCCCTTCTCTTCCTCATTTCGATATTTCACAACGAGGTTTGCAGACGTGAGGCCTAAGGGAGCTATGTCACCATTTCTCGAACCTGAAACTCGATTCTAGAGTTGAATGGAAGCTCGATTCCTCCTCAAAATCGACCTTCTATGTGCTTAGCATTCTTGCTGTGGAAAAAAATGGTGTTGCGCACAACATTTCTTCGGCATTGGCATCAAAGGTAATGGTTTTACAATCATTTCAGCTCATTTTATTTTTGAATAATTGCATATTCATAATTCTTCTTAAATCCTCCAAGTTGATTCCAAAATTTCGTTTTGTTTGTGTTGGAGGGAAACCCCATAGCGTGGCCAAACTCAGAATTAACATCTCACGTAACCTCTGTTTTTCATTTTCCCTCTGTTTTATGTCTTGGATTTTTTTCAAATTGGACATGCCCATGTCAGAGTGGGTTCTTAACTTATGCAGGAAGGAATCCCTCTATTTCTCTGCATGGTCATTTGGGTAAAGGCTTCTCACTCTTCTCACAGTTTTTTAGTGACAATTCATTAGGTTCACTTTGAAACTCCTCTGACCCCTTTTCTTCCAATATGAGGTAAGTGTTATTTACACAACGTTCTTTTAGGGTTCACACCATTTATACAACATTCATATTATAGGTTTATATATATGTCTTCCACCCCTGAATTTTTGGGTTAAGCACTAACACATTTGATATGTTACAATGTTTTTTTTTATTTGGAGCCATTCTCCCTATTTGTTTTCCGGCTCGATTTCGATGTATCTAATATGTTAACTTAGGTATTGGAATCGTTTGTTCTATTTTGTGTAAAATCGCATTTAAATGTTTTCTTTGAAAATTTGTAATGCGGTTTGAGTTCCTCATTTGAGGTTTGGAACAACCCTTCTTACCCCTATTCTATTTCTCATTTTGCGGCATTGTTGTACATTTAATTTGTATTATAGTTTTCCCCTCTGCGAAACATTTTATTTTATGATTTGAATTTGTAATATGGGTTGTTTCCATCGAGGTTGAATCTTTTTCTAAAACTGATTGTTTTTTTTCAAAGGAGATGAGGGTGATATCATATCCTCGCATCCTTCCACCTACACGTTATTTCGATGACTTATGCAATTTTTGTATTTCTTAATTGTTTATTTTCATATTTATATGTTGGAGGATCCCTTCACTCACAACATTTCTTGGTTTTGAATGCACATGCGCAATGAGAAAACTCATGACAACATGCTCACATAAGGTATATATAAGTCCCTTACCCAATAATAGTTTTAATTTATCATTCTCCTTGGCTATTATTCCAAATGTCACATTTTATTCTTCCTTATAGGTAATATTTTGAAGTTTTTAGGTTGCATGAAACTCAGGGTACACTGCCCATACTTACAATTGTCTTCTTCCTCAGGTTGGTAGTACGTTGTTCCAGCATGGCTCTCCTTGTCGAAAGGATTTGGGTATTACTTAGCTTAGCCAAGTGATGTTGTAGATTCTATGTTCTCGTGTCAGTGCCATACTTGGTCTCTCACAGTTGGTGAACGTATGTAATATGTTTTCTTCTTTTTAATACAATATTGTAGATATGGTTGTATAAAATCCAGAATGTACAACGTAATTTATTGGTTCTATATATCTATCGATATATATATATATATATATATATATATATATATGGAAACCTCAGTTACATTTCCTCATCCTTTTTGTGACATATGCGTATGTACTTTGCATCAAAATTTCATATTATATAAATGTAATCATCACTTTTTAAATCCTTTCACATGTTATGTGAGTTGAGAATTCTCTTGGATAATAATGGTTTAGTTGTTTAGATTTCTAGTAAATGGTAAATGTATCTCTAGTTTATTCATAAATTCCACTTGTAGTTTCTTCGATATTGTATCATGCATTCACTTCTTTTTGTTATCTAAGTACCTTGAAGTAACAATTCCAATATTATTTATTTCTTCCAGCAATTTTAAATAATATTACTTTTCCAATGCTAAATCTCTCTTAGCATAGTCTCTAAGTTTTCAGTTTTCTTCTCATCATTCTAGCAATATATTTTGTTTCACTTAGTTTCTAAAGCTTATATTGTTAATTTTACTTCTACTCATATATGAATAGGTATACTGTATTAACACTTTGAACATAACCATTTTTGGGGTTTATAATTAATCATATTGTAATTGTATACATCTACAGTACATTGGTCTACTCTACAGAGCACATTATGGACACTGTACATAATACAATATTGATATTGTATAAAACACGGTAATGAAAATGTACATAACAGAGTATTGACATTGTACAAAACATATTACTGACTTCGTACATAACAGAGTATTGACAAGGCATATGAGACTAACCTACATCATGATTCCAACTTGGTTTAATATCACATTAATCCCTTATTACGAAGGAGAATCTGTTTATTAACTTAGACAAGCTAACGCTCCTAACCGTTACTAAAAACATAAGAAATTAAATATAAAATTTCTACATGTTGCATACCAACTTGTCAAGATGAATTTTCATCCCAACCACAAGCTTATCCTTAGATCTCTCCCCCGAGCAGAGATCAATTTCCCCCAGTATTGACAACCTCTTGTCACACTAATGATAGCACTTTTAATCCCACTTTCCCCAACATGTATCTATAACGGTGTCTCGTTATTTTCGGCTTCTATTTCCCATATCCTACACATTACTTTTGTTTTTTCCACAATAGTTTGCTTTAAAAAACACTTTTCCTTGATGTTATTTTTCTTAAGTCTTCTTAGTAACTTTCCTCTTTACTCGGGTTTTATTAGATATTTTCTTCTACCTAATTTTATTTTTTATTTTATTTTTCTCCAAAGGATTTTTTTGGAGAATTTTGAAAAGTATGAAATTCTATAATATCCTCAGGGATAAGAATTTCGAGATCTCCATTACTCTTTATTTATACAATTGCCATAATTTTCATAAATAATTATTAATGAAAATATTTCCACCAACAACATAATTGTTGCATAGGTACACTTAGCCTTTGTCCTATTTACATAAACATAAGAGTTGTAAATGAGGGGTATTACATAGTCAACCCCTAAAACAAAAACACTGTCCTCAGTGTTTGTAGGTAACTCTTGTTATTCTTTGAACAACGTTGGGAATGCTTCTTTCATGCTCTCTTCTCACTCCCATGTATCTTCTTCACTGGGTGTACAGTGCTTCCATTGTAATTTCACCCTAGCTATTGTTGTATTCCGGAGCATGGTTTCTTCCCATCCCAATATATGAAGTGGTTCTTGAAGAAATTCCCCTTCGGCATGCATCTGTATCAAATTATTGAAAACCACGTGAGAAGGATCATGAACATATTTTTTCAATAATTAGACATAAAAAAACGTAATGAACTCTAACATGACTAGGTAGAGGCAATTTATATGCTATTGGACCCACATGTTCCAAAACCTCAAAGGGGTTGTAGTATCATGGTTCTAACTTAGCACAACTTCCGGTGTGAAGGGTACTCTTGCGAGGTTTGATCCTCAAGTACACATGATCCCCAATATTAAATTATTTGTGTATTATTTTCTTATCTTCATAGCTCTTCAGGTGGTATTGAGTTGCTTTGATGTTTTATTTAAAAAAAATTTGTTCCATTTCATGTAATGCCTCAGGTCAAAGTACCGATTTGTCCTCTGGTTGACTCCAACTAAGTGGAGTATGGAATTTCCTACCATATAAACCCTTGAATGGACTCATCTTAATATATGTTTGATATTTTTTGTTGTACGAAAATTCTGATAAATGTGGAAAATCCTCCCACTTGGTGGGTATTTCCATTACATACATGCGAAGCATGTCCTCTAGTATTTGATTTGTCCTTTCTGTGTGCCCGTGAGTCTGTGGATGATAAGCTATGCTGAAATTTAGTTTTGTTCCCATACCCCCAAATAGTGCCTTCCAGAAGGTGGATGCGAAATTTTCATCCCTATGAGAGATGATCATCTTTGGCATCCCATTAAGTTTAAAAATTTCCTTCATAAACACATTGGCCACCTGTGCTGCCCCAAAGGTAGATTGAAGTGAAATAAAGTGTGCAACCTTTGTTAGCATGTCTACGACTACCATAATGGAGTCATGCTGATACTTAGTGTGGGGTAGTCCTATGATCAAATCCATGTACATCACTTCCCACTTCCATTATGGAATCCAAAGGGGGTTTAGCAACCCTGTGGGATGTTGATGATCTACTTTGACCTGTTGGCACTCCAAACATCTTGCTAGGTAATCAACTATTTCCTTCTTCATTCCAAGCCAAAATAAAATTTTCCACAATGTTGTCAACATCTTTTGGTATCCCAGATGACCTGAATACGGTATATTATGTTATTCATACATAATCATCTACTTCAAAGTACGTATGTTAGGAATATAAAACCTCTATTAATAAATGATTAATCCTTTCAGATTCATTTTATATCCCAGGGTTTTATATTGCTTTATTTTTTCTACATTTCCAAATACCAGGGGTCTTGTGACAGAAATTATTGATTCTTCTCTTCAATATTGATTTTTACATTGCTACCTATGTAAGAAAAAACATGGTGATAGTGTGTACTTAAGGCATCAAAAATTTGGTTTTCCTTTCCTTTAATGTGTTTGATCTCGATATCAAATTCGCTAAGGAAATATAACCATATTCCTTGCCTTGCATTCAAATCTCACTAACTAAAGAAATATTTCAGACTAATATGGTGAGTCATCAGCACAAATTTATTACCCAACAGATAATGTCACCACATTTTTAATCCATGTATGACAACAACTAATTCTAAGTCATAAAATGCATAATTTTTCTCATGTTTTTTTAGTTTTCTATACTCATAGGCTATCACCGCATTTTCTTGCAGTAATACTCCTCCCAATCCTTCTATGAAAGCATGATTGCACACAATACCATCCTTTGCTACATCAATTTTTTTTTGGATGGGAGCAGTAGTTTGCTTTTGTTTCATCTTCTCAAACATTCATGAAAGTTGGTTGTCCACTCAAAGTTTACGCCTTTTTTTTGCAAAGAGGTAATAGAATAAGCTAATGCAGAAAATCCCTCCACAAATATGTGATTATATCCGACAATACCAATGAATGAACAGATTTTTGGTACATCTATGGGTATGGGCCAATTTAAAATTAATTGTACTTTTTCCAGATCTACCCCCAACCTCTCTTTGGAAATAATATGTCCCAGATACTGAATCTTTGGTTTTTAACACTCACACTTGTTGAGTTTTTCACACAATTGGTGTTCTCTTAGTGTTTGCAACAATATTTGAAGGCATTCCTGGTGTTCCTCTCTATTCTTAGAGTACACCAGAATATCATCTATGAAAAGAAATACAAATTTATTCATATTTTTTTGTAGAACACTGTTCATGAGACACGTTAAGGTAGCAGGGGAATTTTTCCATCTGAAAGGTAGGAGTACAAACTCATAATTTCCATACCGAGTTCTAAAAGTTGTTTTTTGGATGCATTCATCTTTTATGTGAAGTTGTTGATAACCAGTTCTAAAATTAAACTTTGAAAATGTGGTTGCTCCCGTTACTTGATCAAACAAGTCCTATATTCATGGTAGGGGGTATCGATTTTTTATGGTTAAATTATTTAATTCTTGGTAGTCTATACACATCATGGGGGTACCATATTTTTTCTTGATGAAAAAAACTGACGCCCCCCATGCCAAAACACTTGGTCTGATATATCCTTTGTTCAACAGTTCTTGCAACTAATTCTTCAATTCTAACAGTTCACCTGTACTCATTCTATATGTGGCTCAGAAAAATGGGGTTGCTCCTAGTAACAACTCAATAGAGTAATCAATATCTCTTCGAGGGGGAAGCGAAGGGGTTTCTTTGGGAAACACATCCTTAAAGTCCCTAATCACTAGTAAGTTTTCTATAAGTTCATTTTTTGCTTGATGTCACGAATATTTAATCAGTACAACATACACTTGGCAACCCTTTCTCATAGACCGCTTCAACTATAAAGAAAAAAATTGTCTAATAGACATAGGTTTTGGTTTCCCTCTTACTATAATTGACATTCCTAGTGCATTTGTGCAATTGACTATTTTTTCTAAGTAGTTCTCTACTCCTTTCTGCTATTCCAGCAAATCCATATCAACTAGTAAGTCATAATATCCTAAGGGGAGGATATTCTAATTCAGATATGTAATATACACATTCATATTTATAGGGTACTTATGCAATTTATGGGTTACCTTGTGTTTGGTTCTGCTAAGAAACTACACTAGCCAAGAGTGCTAAATTTTTTTTTTACTGCAATTTACATTTTTCCATTATGTGTGGACTAATATAGCTTAAAATATCTCCAGGATCAATTAAAACAGATAGAGGTTCGTTGGAAATGAAACCTTAAATTTCAATCATGGTTGATTGATGTTCAACTTGTCGATATTCTAATGTGGTGCTTATTCGGGGAACGCTTCTCGCAAAATCATTCATTGTGGTTACCTTGTGCACTGCTTGAATGTTTTGAATAACATAAGGGTTTTGTGGGTAGTCCCGCAACATATGAGGTTCTCCACACCCCCAACACTTCAGCGGTTCCTTGGGGCTTACCACTGCATCTTGTTTGGTGTTCCCTTCTATGGGCTTGGATCATCTGTGAGAATGGGTTGGCTGATTTTCTCCACCTTTATTGAATATTTTCCACTGCTGTTTTCCACCAAAATTTTTCAGATAGGCTGGTTTGGGTCTTTTTGAGCTTGTTTCAACCTTCCCTTTCTCCTTTTTCTACCAATTTTTCAAGTGTTCATTCAGGCCCTTAAATTGCTGATAACAAAGTCGGGCTTTTCTAACAGCTTCATCCATATTCTTTAGGTTATCAAACTCAATTATCTCTTTGTATATTGTGGGTAAAAATTTAAAAATCTTCATACTTCTGCTTTTTCTTCTCTTATGTAAGGTACATAGCGAAGTAAATTTGTGAAATTCATCACAAACTCATCAATGGTGAGTTGCTCAACCTTAGCTCATTAAATTCCTCACCATTGTCATCATAATACCTTTCAGTAAGGTATCAGGATTTAATATTTTCCTAAAATTCCTCCCATGAGACCGTCTTTTTATCTATCAAGTGTATAATTTTGATCTCCTCCCACCAGAGTGTGGCTTTACCTTTCAATTGGAAAAATTCTAGCCTTGCCTTCAAATTTATTCCTTACTCATATACTTGAAATTATTTTACCATATTCAGGAGCCAGGCTTTAGTATCCTCTTCCTTCTCTCCATCAAAAGTTGGAGGCTTTACCTTGTGGAATTGTCCCTGCAACTCCTTGCTCTTTTTGGACTTAGAGTCTTCTTTCCCAAAGTCCTCACCACTCTCAAACTTATCTGATTTAGTTTATGTTTCTTTTCTTTTCAGATTTACTTTTTCTCCCTCTTGATGGCTGGATGTAGAGGTTAATTCTCTTATCAACCTCTCTTGTTCATTTCTAGCTTGCAGTAAACGTTCATTGCTATTCCTTAGCTGAACCATTTCCTGTTGCATTTTTTTGATAATTTCCAGCATCTAGGTGTTGCAATATGGAGGGATATACTCCTCCCCTAATTCCACGTACAACTCTTCTTTGCTTGACATGACAATAGTTGTAATTATTTCTGCACCTTATATCTGATGCACATTAAACCATTATCATTAATAAACCCTAATATGAAACTGAACATTTTTGTAAAAAAAATCTTAACCATACAATTAAAATTTCGAGACAACAAATATTCAGTGTTGGGGTCCATAAGCCCAAAGTTTTAACTTGGGATCTCATACCACTTTTCATGTCCCCAATTTTTTTCCATGTAAATTTTCTGGTTTAATGACCGTCGTCCCTCCTTTACCATCTTAAATTTTTAAATAAACTTCATGTATGCTAAGGATACAATGGTTCTCTAACCATTACTCATTAACTAAGACTCTTACGTATAATTTTTTAGCAAGTTGGATCCTTAATATGTTGAAGGAGTCCTAACTATTTAATTATTTACATGCAACATTCATAGGTTAATATTGCTAACCCACTTTTATGTTATGAAACCAACTCATAAAATAGAAGAAAAGAGAGATCAACAACTTAGAAATAAAACACTTCGAGAGGGAAACCTCCTTTACACTACATAAATGAACAATTTTTGGATGATACAAATGAAAAAAACCTTATTTCTATATATAATAGTCCATGGTGTCATAATATAATCCTAGCTGAGATAAAAATAATAAATTAAGGGCACAAAAATAACAATAGTGGGCTTTTATGGGGCATAATGATAAAAATGTGGGGACTATAGGGCTACAAAAATAATAATAAGGAGGCTACACTAGCAACAATAAGGGAATACACTAGTAATATAGGGACCTAATATGCCCCTCTCCTTCAAACAAATGTTGTTGTAATAACCCTTATTTACAGCTTTTATGTTTTGTAAATAAAACCAAGGTCCAGGTGTACTTATGGAACAATAATGTATGGACAAAATTATTTTTAAATTAATAACTAATTATGAGATAAATGTAATATGGTAAAGAGAGAGTAATGGAGACGAGGAAATTCTTATCCATGGGGATGGAATAGAATTCCAAACTTCCCAAAACTCTCTAGAAAATAACTAGTGAAAATTAAATAAATAATTAAATTAGATGGGAGAAAAAGATCTAATAAAATCCTCAGTAAAGCAGAAAGTTACTGAGCACAGGTAAGAAAACCTGTTCTAAATAAAATCAAGTTTTAAAGATTTTTTTTTTTTTTTTAAAACAAAAGAAAATCCTAGGCTAGGGAAAACATCATCCCTTAATAATAGTACGTCGTTATGGAAATAGTGTGAGGGAAAGAAGGCTTACAATAACCATCACTACTGTGGAAAAGGGGTTTTCGACGCTGGGGAATTGTTGGGTATGTGTTATATTCTTTCCACGACTAATCACGCACAGGAGGGTCACATGGGGGGGCGATAGGCCCCCCTGTACGTTGCAATGGGTGCAATGTCGAGGGGGTCACCGGGGGGGCAGTAGCCCCCCCTGTTGGGGTCTGCAGCAGCGCCTCAGAAAAAAAATTTGATCTTTATTTTCTGGTGAGCAGATATGCCCATAGTTTTGTGCATGGGTTTGCACATGGTTTTGGGGGATGATGGTTTTTGGCCCCTAGTATTTTGTAGATCCAGTTAAGGGAACTACAGTTATGTTCTAATCCAGGGTTAATGGATTGGGGTTTATGTATGCTTCGGCATGTATATATATGTGTTGTAACACTAAAGGAATATAATGAAAAATCAAGTTGGTCGTCCCAATTTGGGATCCAAGGGAAAATCTTTGTGTTTATCTGTTTTATGTTTTATGCTCTCGCTATTCTTTATTTTCTGTTTTAAGATTCGTTTGTAGATCATTTCTATATAGGGTTAAAGGCTACAGGAATATTGGTCTCTACTCAGGGGAGAGCTAAGGAGAATCATGTGGTTTGGAGGAAAATTTATCTTTACCCATTGGTATGTACCTATTGTGGTTTTCCGATAAAGTTCTCATATTATAGAATTGTTGTAGGTATTAGAACTAGTATTCATTCACAGGTATAATTATCTGTGGGAGATATGATTTGGTATGTAGGTATCTGTTACATGTTGTATTATACAAGTATCGTGTAATGTTAACATGTAAATGTTTATTAAAATATTCAGTAAGTACTTATGTGTATTGTATGATGTATTTTTTTCATGTGTATTGTACAGTGTCCTCTCTTTAATTAAATGTAGTGAAGTCTTTGTTATGTTACATAGAGTAAAGTATTGATAGTAGATAAAAATAAGAATTGACATAAACCCATGGAAGGGGTCATATTCTGATAATTAGTATTAAATATAAATTCATGGTTGGTTTCTGTAAAGTAATATAGTCAGTAAATACTAATCAATATTAATGCATATGGAAGTTAAAGATAGATTTACATGTGCAACAATATGAGTATATGTAAAGGTAAGATATTTACATAACCATGGAAACTATGGAAACTGATACATATTACATCTTAGAGAAAAAATATGAAAAATGATATATCTATTCCATTATGAAAGTTTAGAAATGACAATAAATTACATAAGAGAATGCGTAATTCAAAATTTTTATACATAAACTATCTCATTACAAAAATCTTAGAGATTGTGATCATATCATTGTCATATAGATTTATATCTCTAAATATCTAGAAGAATTTGAAAATTAGTTACACCTAGATAGGTTATGGTCAAAGACCAAGCATGGAATTGACACACAAATCCTAGAAATACTAAACTAATTTAAGTACCATATGGTCCACAATGGTAAAACAAGTAACCGGCCTAAGAAGGAAGGAATCAAACTGTCAGCCTGAGATTGAAAGGAGACAACTAAAATGTGTAACTCAACTAAAAGAGTTGAGAGAAAACCAGGAAAAGACAAGTTAAGAGTTAGAAAACAAATTGAATAATTAATAAAAAATAAATCATACTATATATATATGAATCCATGTAATGAGAGTTAAATTACTTGAGTATATTCTTCCATGAATTTGTTCTTCATATCTACATACAACGAGGGAATGGTGTATGTAAGGTTGATTCAACATATAAACTCAAGAGTATATATAATGACTAGATCTAAATTAATTAACTTTAACTAACCTCAATAGGGAAGTATGTCTGTGTGCTAGAATACTTGTCCAAATCTAAGAAAGAGGAGTAATCTGGGTAATAGTTATTGGGTGCCATTTTGTACTTATTTCCTACATCAGTTTTCCCCATAGTTACCTTGCGGTTACAACCATTGGGACTATGTTTTCCTCTTTTCCTGCTTTTCTATCTTAAACAATGGTGTTTTACCTTATTTTCATTATCTTGTCTTTTCATCGATTATTATGATGTATCGTTTCTTTTTTCTATGAATAAGTGGGATAGATGTTGGAATAAGTTCTCTGGTCTTTTGTTGTCCTTGTAGATGTTTTTCTTAGCACAAAATATCTAGAGCATGAGGCGTATAGAAGTAGTGAAAATGTGATGTTACAGTGAGCTGTTACAGCATGGTTTGGTTACATCACGGTACTGTTACAAACCTACTATATAAAATGATGTTACAACTATACTGATGACTAGACATTATCAACTTCTAGATGCCGACTTGTCCTCAATTTCTGTTACGCTATAGTTTTCATTTTCCACGAACAACTGCAGAAGTCATTACATATTGTATTTTAGGATTAAATCTTTTGGGGAGTTTTTATTTTAATCTATATTCTTCTAGTCATACTTTTCATTAAGAAGTGGTTGTACCTATATGTATATTATTTGGATTAGCATGAGAATCGTAAGATTCTCATGACTGATCTCTTCCTCATTTTTCTAAACATGTACCTATTATATAACCGTCAACCCTGGAAGTCAAGGGGTTCATGGATAAAAGTATTACTTTTGGATCTGTAATTTTGGTCACATTAATAAAAAAATATCATGTTGTTGTTGTTACATGCATTGCCTAGTTTAGTTTCCATTTAAGTTTCTATCTCATCCTGCGTCGTGCTAGGGAGGAAGGACCCTCCTCTTTATTAGGGACTGCAGTGGTTAAGGTAGTTTTACTATATTTCTTATTTTCTTTATGTATTGGTGGAAGTGTTGTTATTTTTATTTTGGCTGTGAGTACAACTGCTTCAATTTCAATATTATTATGTTGTTATACAAATGTGATTAGAGATACCAGCTGGGTAATTGTTGTGTGGCATGCTAGGTATATTTAATTGAGGCATGATTACATTCCTGTAGTTTTTTTTTATTCTTGCATGAGTGATTTATTTCAACAATTGATTAAAAAACAATCCCTGTTTATTTTGATTTTCTTATGGTTTGATGTATTGACACAGATAGTGCAACTGTCATTGAAATAAAAGACATCTCTGGATTGATAATTTATGTGTACTGTGTTAGTAATCTAACAATGATTAATACAATTCAAAATTTTGGTGTCGTTGTTTGGGATAGTAGTGACGATCCAATCAACCAGAATTTTTTGTTTGATGATAGAGTGATCCTAGTCTGCAATTGCTGGGTGGTAAGAAAAGAGGGAAGAACCTGCACATCGCTCTAACATACCTGGGCAGGCTCACCATTGCTACACTAGGTCACTTAGAATTGTAAGTTTCGAGGTATTTCATTAGTGTGTCTTCAACTATACAATTTTTGGGTGGTAAGACGAGAGGTAAGAACCTATGAATCGCTCTAACATACTTTTGTGGAATCAACATTGTCTTGTTGGGACTCTTATAAGTGTGATTTTTTGGGTGTTTTCTTCAGTGTGTCTTCAGCTATATATTTTATGGGCAATAAGAAGAGAAGTAAGAACCTGTGCATCGCTCTAACATACTTGGGCAGGCTCACCACTGTAGAAACTGAAGCACTTGTAGGAAGGATTGATACACATAGGGTCCATCTATGCCAGTAGGTGATCCAGATTTATGCCGGAATGCAATAAAATATAGAAATAGACATAAACCTAGAGATGCAACAGAAATAATACTTCATTTCATTAATATTAAATACTGAAATATGTTTATAGATAGAATGGAAATAAACTAGCTAGGGTGATGGTATCTTATCTCTGAGAAGAGATGTGGTGGCTGCATGCCTCTGAACTGTGTTACAATGAGGCTCAAGGGCCTATTTATTATTGAGAAACAATGGAAAACCCTAACCATCCAGAAACCTAACAGTAGGAGATGAAGTGCAAAAAATATGGGCCCCTTTTGGGTAAATTTGTGTTTCAACTTCTCGGGGATGTAAATTTGTCTTACAATCTCCATTTTACATGCACCATACCTTGTTAGAAATTTGTATCCAAGGACTACAACTTTTGATATGAAAAAACGTCGTTTAGGGCCTCAAAATGGCTCCAGAAGTTCACGACCCCAAAAAATATTAAAAATAGTAAGTCATGCCAAAATTGAAAGAATTGAAAGAATTGATGGTGTGGGTCCATGTGGAATAGCTGGGTGGCCACCAATATCCATGTGGCCCATCAAGGCCTCCAAACGGCTCTGAATGTTTAGGAACCGACAACCTACTAAAAATAGTAATTTGTGTTGAAAGTGAAAAACTGAAAGAACTGATGGTGGGGGCCCAAATGGAATAGGTGGGTGGCCACCAATATCCACCTGGATCATTCCTCACCCCTTAGGAATAAATGGTAGCCATTGTATTGAGATCCTCCATGAGATGAGGCAAATTTTGTTGAACTGTGTATTGGATTTATCGAAGATGTCATGGACCTAGGTGCAGACATGTTGGATGCTTTCAGTAATTCTAGTTTATTTATCAGCCTCATAGATTACATGTGTGGATTATGTTTGTGTGGTCGAATGAGGTATGGAAATATCAGGCCACCTGGGGTCAAATCAACAGAGTGCTTGACCTGACAGTGTAAAGGAACTTCTCTGAGTGAGGAGAAAATGTCATCGTATTCCTCTATGCCTTTGTTCATCTGTTGTTGTTGTGCGGGGAACCCCTGTTCCGACGTTGTGGCCACAATCTTCTTATTTCCTTGTTGGAAAATGGTAATGAAAATAAATTTCCTTTTTTGGGAAATAATCTTACTGCGTTGTTTTGCAGTAGTCAAAGAGAAGGCAGGAGGCGGTACTACCTCCGGTATCTTGTACAAGTTATTTCCCAAAGTAATACTAACATCACGAGGCCTAGATTCATACATAGCATATCACCTCCACAAGTATGGTTGGCCCAATAATACATCATCTACATCAAGAGGTGAAATATCACGCAATATTTCATCTGTGAATGACTTGATCCTTTGTGGAAAGTGGCATTACTGGTGGACGTGGAGATCTCTCCCTAGGTGAAGCCACCTCATGGTATATGTCTAAGGGTGTGCTATGGTCGGTAGGCCGAGCCGCTTCACGACCTCTACTGAAATCAGGTTCTTTTGGCTTCGGCTATCGCCAATAAATTGCAGTGGAGAACCCTTCACCCACATCTACGAATGGAAGAGGCACTCCCTCTCATCTGGATCCTCGGTATCCTACCTCTGAAGCTTAATGGTGGAAAAAATGGAACTGGGGTCTGCATGAATGATCTGCTTCCCTTTGTCATCTCCCTTGTCTGGTTCTATCTTAGGATCAGAACATGCATCTGATTCAGGTGCCTTCAGTTCGGCCACCAATGATTGTTTGGCTAGACATTCGTTTGTGATGTTATTTGGGCTGATATGAATTTCAGACCACTTACCCATGTCCTTATTTGGATTTGTGGTGGTTTTTTTATTTGCTTGACTTTGGCTCTACCCCTTGTTCTATGGTTTTGGAGTGCCTTTCCCTGGTTTCAGATTCGAATATCCAAACTCTCTCTTTTTCTACCTGAATTTTTGATCAATCTTGGTGGCATAGTGACATTCTGTGCTAAGAAATGTAATTATGAGGAACTCCATTTCCTCCTAAATGTGTCTGTGAAGACATCTGTGGTACTTGAGCACCAAATTTCTCTCCAAATATTTGATACCCAACTTTGTGCGCAGGGTATGGAATAAATTTATCAGTTCATGCACATCTTGATCGCTTTGCTACTACAATGTGGTCCATTTGATGTACTTGTCCTCATAGCTCCCCACTAGGTAATATTATTCCTTGATGAATTCTCGGAACAAATTCCAATTGGGTGCAGGCAAGAACAAAGAGTTCCCCCCCCCATCCTTTTTCTCACACTAGTTTTCCCTGTAGTCTTTGACATGGGGGAAAACTTTGAGGAGTGCAAAAATAATATTTTCTCGGTCGGAAAAATCGTGGACCGAGAAATACCCTTCTATAAAATTCAACCATCAACCTAAAGTGGCACCTCTAGAGTTGTTGTTGGATGCAGATGTGTTGTAGGTGGGAAGTCGTTAAAGGATCTGAGCAAAGTTATCCTTCATTGTGTTACTTTGTTTCTCAAGGGCCTCCTCAAGAAATATTTTGATAGGATCTCTTTCTCGCTCATCTTTATTTTCTTTTTCCATGGGAGCTTTTTGGGATTTGCAAGGCTGATCTTGAAGGGTTCGATGAGATCAGGCCCTAACCCCTTATATCCTGACCTGGTTGGGGACATGAAAGGAAAAACAGAGAAAAAGTAGACTCGCTTTGATACCACTGATACGGATTTGTGCAAGAACGCAATAAAATACAGAAATATACATAAACATAAATATGCAGTGGAAATAATACTTCATTTCATTAACATCATATACTGAAATATGTTTATAGATAGAGTGGAAATAAAATAGATAGGGCGATCGTAGCTTATCTCTAAGAATATGTGTGGTGGCTACATGCCTCTGAACTATGTTGCAATTAGGCTTGAGGGCTAATTTATTATTGACAAACAATGGAAAACCCAAACATCCAAAAACCTAATGGTAGGAGATGAAGCACCAAAAGTATGGGCCCTGTTTGGGTAAATTGGTGTTTCAAGTTCCCGGGGACCTAACTTTGGCATGCAGTCTCTGTTTGACACGCACGATACCTCGTTAGAAATATCTGTCTGAGTTCTACAAATTTTTATGGGAGAAAAATTGACCCATTGATGCGTGTTTTTCCCGGTTTTCCAAAAAAAAAGTCGTTTAGGGCCTCAAAATGGCTACGGAATTTTAGGACCCGAAAAAACTACTAAAAATAGTAACCTGTGCAAAAGTTGAAACACTGAAAGAACTGATGTTGCGGATCCAATTGGAATAGGTGGGTGGCCACCAATATCCATGTGGATCATCAGGGCCTCCAAATAGCTCCGAAATTTCATGATCCGACAACCTGCTAAAAATAGTAAGTTGTGCCGAAAGTGAAAAATTGAAAGAGATTATGGTGGGGGTTCAAATGGAATATGTGGGTGGCCACCAATATCCACATGGATCAGTATGATAATAGATAAATCCACAACACCACCTACTCTAACTAACTATAGAAAATATGGGTCATAAAAAGGAAAAGAAGAGTGCAGACTTGGGAGGAAAGACATTCTTTGAAGATATGATCTCAAAAGGAGAAAAGGAATAGTCTAATTCATACATAGACAATAGGAAAATGAGACCACAGAAATATTCTACTATATCGAAGCCTGAGGTATCAGTACCTTTCGTGTCTGGGCCTCATCACCCTTCAAATAATGTATCTACTGCTACTATCAAGACCTTAGATCTGAAACAACAGTGGAAAGTGATTGATAAAAATTTGAAAATTGAAGGAGAATGTGAGACCAGTGGGGAGCATTAGGATGCTGATGAAAAACATTTAGTTGATCATTATTTGGATGTAGGTAGTGCAGTAAAACAACTGGTCCTAGAACAACCTAATCCTTTATTTATTTGACAATCCTCTGCATATAGTCAGGTCAATTCATCCCATTGGGAAGGATCATCCATGGGGGACGAGAATTTTAAGACAGATGGTTCTGTTACTTTTGAATTCCTGATAGTGGAAACAAGGGATGAAGCTCCCATGAAAAACATTCCTCTATCATCTCTACCGTCCTTTCAAGTGATGGCTATTGAAGATCCTGATACCTTTATGTTTGAGTTTGGTGTGCTTTGTAGGAGTTATGACTACAATTCAGATGCCCAGAAGCTAAAATTGTTTACTGCTACTCTAAAAGTGGAAACATTAAGATGGTTCATGATATTGGGTGTTGGCACAATCTGAACTTGGAAGGACATGAGAGAGGTCTTCCTCTTTAATTCTTAGGATTACTGTCGAACCAGGGATTTGAAGGAAGAGATATTCATAATTGCACAGAAGGTGGAAGAGAGCTTGGAAGACTACATGGAACAATTCCATTACAATTTATAAATGTCTAAGTTTGGTAACTTAGCCCCAGAAATCTTGAAACCTATAATCTTATGAGGTATAAGAGATGACTCTTTGGAGAATTTCAATCTGTTGGGAAAAGGAGACATATCGAAAGAACTGCTTGAAGAAATAATGAAGCTTTGTTTACAGAGTTCAAGAGGATTGGTCAAGGGGTGAATTTTAGTCTGGTACCCTTCAGTTCGGATACAGAATTCCATAAATGGAGGAGTAAACATACCAGAGATCGGGAATCTATTTGATGATTTTAAAACCGACCTCCTCAGTACTCTCTCTGCTCAAATCACTACGATACAAGTTAAGAAATCACAAGTAGAAGCTGAAGAAACCTTGGCGATATTTTGTCCTCGATGCAAAAAGAAACGTTTAGAAAAATAATCTGGACTGAATAACATCATCTTGTACAACATTTGTGAGTTGTCACATTCTACTAGTCAATCCCGTGAATTGCCCAAACTAAAAGCAGTACCTCAGGAATCAAGCAAGGATGTCCAGTCTTCCTACTTCATCGAATCAAAGAGACCATTGCAGCAACAACCTACAGGTATGCCTCCAGATTTTTCCTCTTTTAATCCTTGGAATAATGTTTATAATAGTAAGCAATTTCCATAGCTGTATCCTACTCCTTCCGCAACACAATCTCCTTCACCATGGAACTAGTGGCCTTTCCCTCCACCAATGCAATATCCTCCATCGCAATCTCATCCTTGGATTCAAAACTACAGAAATAATGGTGAATTTCCATTGTCCCCTGCACTACCAATGCAGTAGCAGGTACAACTACCTCCTATTCAAGATTTTGCACCTCCTGTCTGACCCCAATTACTTGTGCAACCTACCCCCAATCTGAATAATAAGGTAGCTCAGAGCATAGATGCCCTAGTTACTTTCCAGAGTGATCATATCACTCCTATTGGGCTTAATGAGATTCAGCTTTGGTCCGGAAAAGTAATCAAACCTGAACATACTACCAATACCAAGGAAGAATGTGAGTCACCTAGGAAGGATATAGTCGATTCTGAAACAATTGTTACGCCTGTAACAACTGACAGAGCACATGTTGTTATACCTGTAGTAGCCAACTCAGGAAAGCCTACTGTTTCTACATCATCCAACCAGATCAGGGCTGCTTCATCTGTGACACCTGACTCAACTGCTAAAATTCAGGATCCTCCATACCCTCAGTGATTAACTGAAACCTGGCCAACCTCACAAACTGAATCTAAGTTCCTCAAGGAATTACAAATTTTTTATGTACATATTCCACTGTTACAAGATCTTAAGGAAGTACTTATCTATGCCAAAACAGTGAGAGATTTGTGTGTCAAAAAACCTGTAAGGAAACCTAGAGACCCTCCTATTATCCATGTTATGAGGAAATTTTCTGGACTTGTGATTGATTAGCCTTTTTTGACTAAATATAATGATCCAGGGAATCCTACAGTGACTGTTCGTATTGATGACTAGACCATAAATAACACTCTGATTAATTTAGGGGCAGACATTAATGTAATGACCAAAGATATTTTTATCTCCCTAGGAATTCATGGACTCAGACCTACACCTAGAATGTTTGAATTAGGAGATAGGTCCTGTGTCAATCCTGAGGTAATGATAGAAGATGTCATGATCACTGTAGCCTCTTGGAATTGCTTGGATGATTTTCTGATTTACAAACCAAATCCAACCTGGGCGGTCATCCTTTAATCTTGGGCAGACCATAGCTAGCCACTATAGACACATATATCGGATGTAGATCCATATCTTTGGTGATTTTCGACGGGAAGACCACTAAGAACCTGAATGATGTAGGAGCATTAGAGGCCTCGAACCAATTGAGTTTAAGAGGGAAAATTTCAAGGAGATTTTTTTGATTTGAAGAGAAATTATATTATTTTATGTAATTGTTGTATTTTATCTTTTATAAAGTGAGTGATTATCTAGAATAATTAGGATTGTGAGATTTTGTGTGATTTTCTCATAATAATGTAATTTAAGAATAGATTTGTTGTTGATATCCCCAAGGGATCGTAAGAAGAAGTTAAGATATTTTAGGAGAGATCTTAGGAGAAGATTGTGAGATTTCTGGAGCGAGTTGTGGATCCAAAGTAATCTACAGGCCATGTATTATTCTTGTAAAGGTAAAATAGTGTATGGATAGAATGGAGTAGTGTTAAATGGGAAGAGACCCAAAAGGGTGTCCATGATGCCATAGTAGTGTGTTTAAGTGTAATTGAGGAATCAAAAGTATTATTAAAGTTTTATTATGTATTGAATTTGGAATTGGTGTGTATATTTATGGTTAGATATGATAACAAATCACTGATATAAATGAATTATTGATGTACAAGATTCTAAATACTATGTCTATAGAAAATACATAAGCAGTTCTATTATAGTGGTGATGTGATTCTTATGTAATGTCATTTGAAATGGTTTGATGTTTGTTTTTCTGTGTGATAAAAATTATTATGGAGTATCAAATGGTATATTTGATTTGTAAAATGATTGTTACATGTAAGCATTGATATCATGGGCATATGGATAAAATATTTGGATTGTTTGTGCTTTTAGTAGAAATGGAAATTAACGGATTCAGAGACTGTCAAATCCACTGGTGTGCACTTGAATTATCTAATGGTCAATTTCATGAGCTTAGACAGTTCTAAGATGAAAGTTTTACAACCATCAAATGAAGGTGAATTTGGTTGTGTAACGCCCATTTATATGAGATCAGTGTGATAAGCGAGAGGTGAAGACTAGTGTAGAATACTCCAACATTCCTTGTCAGAAAAACAGGGTATGAATTTAATTCTTGAATAACATTGCATAAATTGGTGATGTCTTTGAATATCATGTGCTTCCATGTGTTACTGTTGGATAAGTTTCGATTGATTTCATTGGATTGAAAGCTTGGGAACTTTTGTATTTGAGAGGATGTATAATGGTTGAAAATCGGGTGTCTTGGATGAAAAGGAAAGTTATTTTTCCTACATGTTACTGAATATCATCTCTCCACAATTGTATGGCTAACCTGACTGCGTAAGTAAAACATAAAATTATATGACTTATATGATGATATTTTTATGCAGGGTTTGTACTAATTGGATAATAGCTACAGAAATACCCAATTCCTATGAAGAGATTTTAAACTGTGGAAGAATGCATACCCTATTAAGTGTGATCTAATGAGAGGTGTTAACGTGAATACCAACAATGCGAAAGGAATTCGTAAGCAAAAACCGTCACTAAATTTGCGAGTCAATTTTTGAATAAAGGAAGGCCAAATTCGAAATTATGCCATTTGGGTTCTATGCAAAGCAAGGTGTATTCGATAAATCTTGAGAGAGTTTCCAAAAAGAGGCTTGGTTGAGGATATTAGAAGTGGTCTTTATAATGTTTTTTTGCAGATTCCATGACTCAAAAAAGAAGAACGACTTGTTGTATTTGGTGATAAATTCGTATTTGAGTGTTGAATGTTAATTGAATAAGAATATAGAGTAAAAATGATTTGAGAAGTGATGTTATATCTCGAAAATCCATGAAATTTGTGTACAAATTGGGTGGAGAATCATTCACTAAACAGAGTAAAAATTTTATGACATAGTGTATATACACAAAGATATCATGAATCTGTTTGGTCGAGTGATGAGTAAATGTACCAAAAGCATGGTGGAATGAAGCACCCAGTCCATGTGATGGTTCTTCAACAGAATAAAGGTTTGAGGGGGATTATAGACTAGGTATTACAGAGAGTGAAAAAATTACGAAATTAATTCTTTGAGGTTGTGCATATTGATTTTAAAGGCAGTTTTTAAAAATTGGAGTCTATGTCTCAAGACTGGTGATTTAACCTTATGTTTTCAATTTATTGTTGATGGATTATTGACCTGACAGGGGCATCATTTTTGGTATGAGAACACATATGCTCTTTGGAGGAGAAATCAGAGTGTTTTTGTGTAATATTCCCATTCAGCCCAAGCTAATGGGAATATCTTATTTTGTCTTATTTTATCTTCCATTTCATGTTTATGAATAAAATATGAAGGAGGACATGTAAAAATCCTAAAAACCATGAATAAATCAACGCATACGTAAAAAAAGACATATCTGGGCCATGTAAATAATCTCTTGCAGGTGTGAATGGGCTTAAATCACAAGGTTGGGTCAACCTTGACCAAATCAACAGCGCAGTCTAGGTGCAATGAACCTCATGGATACACAGCGCAGTTCTAGATGGAGGCTCCACATGTGAAAAGGGTTAACTCATTGAGGTGGTTTATGATTTGAAAAGGCATTCATCCTATAAAATAAGGAGGAGGACAATAGGAGAAGGTTGTTGATGTTACTATTTTCTGAAGGTATTGTCTGCTTAGACATCCTTTGTTGGGGTTTCCTGTTTAAGAACTCCCACCTCCTTCCTTGAGCAGCTCTTGGAGGAGTCTTGTGCTATATTTTCCACATCAGGCTTTTAGGTCAAGCTCACCTTACACCTAAAAAACTGCTCCTGTTTAGATTTGAGTTGTCATTGTGAGTTGCAGCAGTGGAAGACACTAGATCTGTTCAGATATAGCTTATACTAGTGTCTCTTCTCAGTGAGTGTGTCTTTTAACCTCTTGGAAGAGTACAATAGCTGATTGTGATTCAGATCTACATCTTGGAATTAGGCTAAAAATTTCTCAGAGGCTACAATGTTGGTTCTCTCCCTGGACAATGTTATTTGTAGATCTACAGCTCCAGGGTGTTTTGTCTACATTTTGGAGGAGAGATCTCCGCTGTTGGGATTCTTCCTCTCACTGTGGGGATCCATGGATTGGCCATACAATCCATGTTAGTTTCAGATTTTATCTTCTGTACCATTGTATTATTTATAAATTTCTGAATCATTCTGCAGATCCGCAAGCTTAGATCTCAACTCTACTCTCTATGCTTCATTTGTTTGCACAAAATCCTAAGGGGAATGTATAAATCAACATTTCTTGTACATAGATCTGTATTAGATCTATATTTTTATGTAAAGATATTCTCTATATCTGAAGCTTAATAAAATTTTGTTTCAGCCCCTGAAAATAACTCTCTCATGGTTATGCAATCTTTTCCTATGGTTGTAGCACCTCATTTTTGAGGATTTTTGCTGTATAATCTCATTCTTTCTCTTATATAATGTATGGGCTGTAAATAACATCTAATTTTCTGTTATATATCTGATTTTTGAACCTTCATATCAGCCCCCTATTTTTCTTCAGTGGATCTGCGTTATTTCTGAAGCAATCCTCTGCATATAGCTACAGCTTCTCTCTTTGGGTGATTTTTAGCTAGACTAGTTTGTGGGAGATATGTTTAACCCACCTAGTCTGATTTCTTATTTCTATCCTTTTGGATTTAGGTCTTAGATGAGATTATATAAGGGATCCAAGAGTTGCAAACTCATCTATATGCACATAGTTCTCAAAAGAGCTTTATTTCAGCAGGCTTGCTGAGCTATTCCAGATTTGGAATATTACAGTGGTATCAGAGCATGATCAATCGCTCAGCCTGTGAGATCCAGCTATCAAAGGAAGGAAAGATGAACATAAGCCAAAAATCTTCAGTATGTGAAAGGAAAAAGGAAGACAAGCTTACAAATCTTCTTCCAAAATCTATGTAAAGCTTTGAAGGAGAGCTGAAGAAAATGAGATCGGAGATGGGATCTCTAAAGGAGGTTGAATCTCGAGCTGAATATAGATTTTCACATGGTGAGGATGAGCATGCAACTACACACCATGATTCACAGCACATTCAGGTGCCCAGATCTATCTTGAGATGGATAGGAGGAGGAAGAATGCTTAAGAGGAGAACTCTTAGTGATTTGTAGCAGGAGTATGAATCTCAAACTGAGAGGTTTAGAGATCATATTGATTTCCCAGAGTTTTTAAAGATCTAGGTGGAGAAGAGCAAGTAGTAGGATGCAGATATATTTCTTCTAACTACTTTTTCCGGATCAACTACATGTTCAGCTGGAGCTTGGGTGAAGGAGATAGATTCCTATTTGTAGCTTCACCACATTTCCAAAGATGAAGCCATCAGAGTTGCAGCGCTACATTTCAGAGGTAAGGCTAATGCACGGTGGATTTTTGAATCTTATTCCTTAAATAATTCCAACACTTTATCTTATGCAAGATTCATGAAAACATTTATGGAGAGGTTTGGTGAAAAACTTCCAAAGATGCATGAGCAAGGAAAAATTGAGAGAACAAAACCCTTGCATGTGATGGAGGGAACTCCATTTTAGAAAACCATGGGAGGAGTTGACATCTTTCATTAAAAATTTCCAGAAGCAAAGCCCCCAGTTCATATTATTGAACAAGAAGGCATGAGGATCTCCTTTGCACAAGGGGATCCAACTATTGAGGTGTTGCCCACACACATTAATGGGGTTGAGGGCAACAACATTGTCACATCTAGAGAAAATCCAATGCCTCATGTAGAGGGAGGAGGATCACATGCTCCAACAGAAGGGAGTCTTGTATCCTTACAAGAAGTTCCCCACGATCTCATACATAGAGGTCCAAGCACAAATAGTGAGCAACATGATTGTGCAACATTGCAGCTGGAAGGAGGAGGTAGGGAGGAAGAGCAGCATCAGTTGATGATAAGCACACACCCTTCTCTCTTTCAGAAAGATAATGCAAGGAAGACGTAGACTGATTTGCATAGTGAGGGTAGGGGAAAGGTTTCCCAATCATATGTACAGTCTACTCTTGAAATTGATGTATCACTACATGGAGGCATTCCACTTGGGAGTCCACCTGATCTAGAGTTGATGGAAGACATCTTGCCTTTGGATTCACCACTCTTGTATTTTGGAGAGGTGAAGAGTTTGGAGGAGAAATTTGGCATGGGGGATGTCAAAGTAGCAGGTGGCAGCATGAGGAGAGCTTCACATGCTAGATCACCAACGTTGTCTCTTAGGAGGATTGATCCTTATTGGAGATCTCATCTTTTGGTAGAGTACTCCAAGGATCTTGGTGCATGCATGACTCTTGATGACCTGGATGGAGATGATAGATACATGGTGGATGATGTGGTCATCTATTCTGATTTTAGGGTCTTCTTTACTAGATCTTCTAGTCTTAAGGAGAAGCTTCTACATGTAGCACATGAGGACTTCTCTTCTATGCGCTTTGATGCATATTTCTAGTTGATGGAGGATTTCACTTGGGAGGGAATTCAGCATGACATATTTCATCATATGGAGAGATGCATAGCCCGGATGGTGATAGAGAGGATGTCACAACCACCTTCCTACTCATTGGGAGTAAGGGAGAATTTCCAGTTGAGCCATTTCATCTCAAGACCTCAAGTACATGATAGAGGAGGTATCATTTCATATTTTGTATTATAATTCTTTTCCTTATTTGAGCAGCATGATGTAACAAGAATAATGATCTCTTCTTGCATATTGTATGATGATGTACTTGTAGCTACTTGTAGCATTGATTTTGGATATCTTTTTGATGGTTTGTGGGGGAAGCCACATGTATATGGGTGTTCACCATTGGCACCAACTTGTAACTTCATGTTTTCATCTTATGAGATGATTGTGGCAACAAAAAAATGGCTAGAAAAGAACTTTTTATTTCTTATTTTCATGCAGGTGTTGGATGGATAAGTCGTTCTTGCAGACAAGACATACCTCCCAAGTGTCCTACGGATAGCTAGTGACAAACGGACAAATAAAAATTATTTTCTCTAGATATTGTTTGACTTGGAATTAATTATAACAGGTTTTTAGAAACTTACTTGTAGTCCAGTGCTGGTCTTCTTTCCAGTGGCTTGAATAAAGTCATCGTCAAGGATCTACAATCGCAAACACAAAAAAAGATCAAAAGCACCTGTATAATAAACTAATTCATGAATCAAACATCTATCAAGATGATCAGGGAATTCAAGAAATGAGATAATTAATTAAATAACCCATTTATTAAACATGTGTTGACCGGATAAATCAATCTTGCTGACAATATCGATCGCCCTAGTACCAAAAGGTAATCTAGCAAAAAACAACAAAACAAACCTATCTTTCTCTAGACATATGTGATTTACAAAAGAATACTATAAATGTATTAAGGTCTTACCGTAGATCCAATGATTGTTCGAAGTAGTTGTCCTTCAGTCACTTGAAGGAGTTATATTTAAAAACCTATAGTCACAAACAAGAAAACATTAAATATCACTTTCATAGTAAATATTATAAATCATGCCTATCATGGTGATCAAGGAATCCATGAAATAAATAGTTAATTAACAACTTATTGAGAAAAATGAATTCATTTGTATTAAATTTGAATGAAAGAAAACCTTACAACCTTAACCTTAATGTTGAACAGGCCTTCTTAGGGTCTGAAGCAGGAATATCCTCTACTCTAACAAGCCTTGCACTCTTCCAACCGAGGCAGATAGAGGTATGTGATATTTCCTCACAAAATCTTAGTTAAATGAGTCTGAATCCCGACATCACTTTACCTCAAACAATTCTAAAGCTTGAACTCCCTTTGAGGCTACCCAAGGCCTATTTTTATAGTGCAAAGGAGGAGGTTACAGTTCCAATTATGAAGGGATAAAGTCCTCCTTCAAAGGGATAAGCTCCTCACATCAAGGGGTTAGCTCCTTAAGGCAAGGGATACATGAACCTCAAAAGAGCGGTTCTGCCACCGCAAGATTCCTTCCAGAGGCTTCTAGAAATGACTGAAAGTGAGCTTCCAGGTTTAATTTGTGCCTTTTTAATCTTTTACAGGGGTCTGCACTTTTAACACAGAGAAAGTGCGTTCAGGTACGTAGGAATCATGAACATTAGGTGTGGGACTACAGGTAAGACAAAGAGAAAGTGTGATACCAGAGTTTTAGAGACTTTGAGAGATTTTCTCTTATTTTTAAGGCTTGAAATGAGGAATTGATGTGTTAGAATTGAAAAGGAAGAAGTATGAGTGATAATGAGCTCATACAGATAGTAGAATTTCAAGATGACAATTTTTAGTGCAACAGATTGCCCCCTAAAGTGTGAAGTTTGTAATAGATGAAGATCGAGTCTGTCATGTATGAAGAGTGAAGTATTTTATCATTTCAAAGATCATCCTATGGACACCCCAGTTGGAACATGTAAAAACATTCAATGAAAAATATATATATGTAGAAATATCATCGCTGAGGTAGGCATTCCCATACTCAGATCAAAACTAACTAGAAAACTGATTTAAACTGTTTTGATACAGGAATGATTTCAATACATCAATAGTATAGACATGTGTAGATGAAGTATGGATGCAGCCATTTGTTTATGAATAGTCCACTGTATAAATGAATAACAAAATTCCTTGCAGCCTGGATGGTAGAAACTAGATCCAGGGTCTTGATTTCCGCTTCTCGAACTAGTACGATTCTATCCATGTGAATGAATGTGTCGAAGTCGAACATGGTATAAACCACTTGATTACCAGTAAATAATGTAGACTGTTAACAAGTGTGAGAGTAACCACCAATAATGTCAATGGCCCTCAAAGTACTTAGTACAATCCATGAAATGCGAATGAATGAGCTGAAGTCGAACATGTCATGGAATCATTCGATCGAAGGTCAATGATGCAAACTATCGTCGAAGGCGAGAAACCTGCCACTGAGGCATGAAGATTTCAAGGTATTGGCAATTTCTAGATCAAATTCCTAGATAATGAGCTATCGTCGATAGGAAATGATCCGTCGTAGGCAAGCCCACAACACGAAAACATAGATCAAGTTTTGAAGAAATATATTGGCAAGGACTGACTCAGGGATGGTTAAAATGGAAGAAAAATATTTTGCAGATGAATGGTTTTTTTTGAACTGTCATCTTGAACACATAACGAAACTGCAGATGGCTTGGTGACATTTGACCCAAAGCTAATACCCAGAAACCGGTTGAAGACTTTCAATATGGTTTGATTAACTGTTAGGAAAAGGATTTCTCAGCCCAGGTGAAAAAGTGTCATGTTCGAGGGTGGTTAACGACTTTTCTAATAATCAAAATACAACAAAAAGGTTCATTTTTTAATCTTTTCCCCCACCATCTCTGGCAAGTACCTCTTTATTTTTGACAAGCTTAAGGAGGATAACATTTTCTTGTTTATAAGCTCATCCTTCAGATGACCCCAACTTAGTTTAAGATTCGAACCCTAAGGAGGAGTGGTTCGTTCCTGTTTAAAATTGAACAGGTCCTTTACTGTTAAATTTTAATGAGTCCAGTATAGGTGAAACTCGGTGTTTTTCAATTTTAGGGAGTCGGAAGAAAAAACTTAAGGAAAATCCATGGGTGTAATTTTTTGTAAATTTAGTCTCTCAAGCCCGAAAAAGGATAAAATAATGCGGAAGAGAACTCTATTGATCGTAATTAGTCAATGTATACCTTTTTCGTAAATAGTCCATTTCAGCCCCTAAAAGGGGTAAACTTATACTGAAAGGACGATCATTCATTTATTTTAACGAGTTCGAATAATTAAGTGCTCAACAATCTTTTCAATTTTCAAGATTCGGAAAAGAGCTTAAAAGAGGACTCCAGGTTTTCACTTTTTCGTAAATTTTTGAAAGAGTTCAAAAAAGTGATAAAAGTATGCTCTTTGTTGAAAAACGATCAATTTTCCCGAAAAATCCAATTTTCGGCACAAAAACTCGAAACATTACACATACATGTTTTCAAAAATCACCTTTTTAAAGTAAACAATAAACAAATTAAAAATTCATTTATTTGAAAAAACTTATAAAAATGGCTTTTCTAACTTCATTTTTACAATTTGAGTTTAGGGTGAAAAAGTGAGAGCTTTTGGGTAAAAAAGCTCCTGTGAAGATTTTGGAAAATCTGTCCAGCGAAATCGAGAACTGTCAGCTCCAGGTAATCCATGTCCTCCTTATCTTACATTTCCTTAGTTTACAATTCATTTTTAGGCTTTAAATTTCATTTTTTAAGGGAAAATAAGTTGAAAAAATCTCCTGCAGGGGTCCGCAGGCACAACACACGGGCCCTGTGGACCCCGACTTTTTTCTACATAGAAAAATGTCCTGGGTTCGCAACTATTTCACAGCTCCCGTGTGTACCTACGCACTGTGTATGAAAATAGGTTGTGGACCCCGCGCAATGAAATTTCAAACTTAAATTTCTCAAATTCCGCCCAAATTTTTTTAAACAAGCTTGTTCTAATATGTCTTTTAATGCATTGTAGGACATTAAAAATGCTTATTTGGAGAGAACGTGAGCATGAGGACATAGATGATTCCGCAATGAGTCATTTTCCTACAATGCAAGCATTTAGAGCATGCGATTTATAAAAATTCTGGGCCATTCAGGGCATGAGGGCACAGGTAGACCTCCTGACGTGGCTAGTGAACAGATGGAATGTACAGGACCAGTGCTTTGTTATTGGTGGCCATTGGCTCGAAATTGAGCTGGAGGATATATATTTTTTAACTGGTTTATCCAAGTGGGGTGAAAAAATTTCTCTGTCTGGGACTAGGCCAGGTGGCCAGTCTGTCGGTAGTCTTTGACTAGAGTTCTGCGATGATCGGGTAGACCCCAAGGACAAATGGATTGACATAAAAAATATTATCCTTCCTGAGCTTAAATTTATTGCATTTACTGTTACCAGACTGTGTGGGAGTGTAGCATTGCATGTGGCTACCAGTTCCCAGATGCCCATTGCAATAGACTGTTTTTGAGGCACCATTTTCAACTGGTGTGAAGCTGTGTTGGCCAATGTAAAAGGCCAACTAACCAGAGCAAAGAATGGAAAGCTAAAAAAATTTGGATATGGATCCATTTTAGTCACCTTTTCTCTAGATTGGATCCCCATGTTAGCTCTGCAGCACATTCCTGTCGATGTTGGTCGACCTCGAGAACCTAGGATGGTTCGTTGGGTTTCTTTGATGACTTGTCACGCTAAGGGCATTGAGGTTGTTAGATTTCCTTCTACATATTTTCGTTGGCTGGAACGCCAAATTTTTGTTATAGAGGACTTTCCATACGCCGGGATAGACTTGTGTGGCAACCGAGAGATGGCTCTCTCGACCGGAGAACAGTGGGATGATTCAGGTAAAAGTCATTTTCAACAATTTCTAAGTTCTAATTTTTTTTTTTTTTAATCATCTCAAAACTAATAATCAAAAGTTTAAATGAAGATGTGGGCCCACGACGACCAACCAATCTCCAGCTTTATGAGATGAGACATCCAGCTGCAGCAGCACCAGCCCCACAAGGCCAATCAGCAGAGATTCTGACTAATTTGGAGCATCATCTAGAGCGCTTGACTCTAGACATTCCAAAGACCAATATAGATGATATTTCGCTTAGATTACAGAGATATGTGATTGGTTTCCCAAGACCTTTTAGGAGGTTCTTGTGTAGCGTGGCCCGAGCAGTGGTTTCTTATCGTGATCATCACTAGGGATAGGATGATCCATTTGTAGACTCATAACATTTTTTACCTTTTGTATTATCGTTTTTGCTGATCATAAGGTGTTTCTCAACCTATGATCGAAGATGATGTATATTTAAAACAAAATTTTATGCTATGATATATCACTATTATCGGATATATGTCTACATGTTATTGAATGTTTTTTAATTTACTATTTTGATTATTGCAAATGTCTATTTATCATACTAGAAGCAACTGCATCTGCTAAAGTATTTAAATGTCTTGGGATATGCTGATATTCAATGTCATCAAATTCACGTTCCAAGAGATGAACTCTAAAAAATAACCATAATAACACTGGATTTCTAATGGCATAAACCCTGTTAAGCTGTAATACAACAAGTTTAGAATCCAACCTAACAATCAAACTCTGAATTCCGAATGATATGGATTCATATAATAACTCAATCACTGCACTATACTCTACAATGTTATTTGTTGTTTGACCGAGGCTTACCCCATGCATAGACACTAACTCGTCAGAGGGTGAATAGATATCCCAATTTGTGGAAGAAATGTTCCGTGTACTATGACAAGCACCATCAGCAAAACCAATGTAGGTTTGAAGAGACGTCGACATCTGCAATATCAAGAGTAAAACACAGATAATCAGGAATAGTGATAAGAGCACACTTTAAACTAGGCACACTTTTCTAATCTAAAACACACCAATAGTAAAGAAACTAATCTAATCAAAAATCTCCACACCAAATTTAAGCATAATATCTCTTCAGATAAAGCCCATTTCCGGGTTTATCTAAAGAGACTCCGTCAAAATATATCAGCTCATAGGCCCCTTTTGCCAGCTTTCTCTTAACAATGAAATGACCATGCCACATAGGCACAAAATTTCCAGCCCCTACCTTATCATTAGCTTGATTGTATACTAAAACTAGGTCTCCTTTTGAAAAATTACGAGGTGTAAAATTTCTATCGTACTGAGCCTTTATTAGTTTGACATGAGCTTCATTTTCTAATGCAGCATTTCGTCGATTCTCCTCTAGTTGAGCCAAGTACAAAAAACACTTCTCCTCTTCAGATGTAGCTGGGAGTAATTCTATGGCTAATTTCAATGATGGAATTTTGCATTCAATAGGCAACACAGCTTCCAAACTGTAAATCAGTTCAAAGGGAGTGAAACCAGTTGATGTTTTTACTGAGGTCTGATATGCCCAAAGTGCTGAAAATAACATGGAATTCCAGTTTGACTTATGAATACCAATAATTCATTTGATCATAGTGACTAAAACTTTATTGATAGCTTCAACCGGACCATTAGCCTGTGGGTAATATAGAGTAGAACTATTGTGGTGTAGGCCAAGTTGATCTGTCAGTTCAGTCATCATGATATTTCGAAAATGACTTCCATGATCCGTAATTATAGCTTGAGGAACACTGAATCTAGCAATTATATGATTGAACACGAAAGTTGCACCAATCTTGCCGTCTGCCGAAAATGTAGGCATCGCCTCGGCCCACTTAGTAAAATAATCTACCACTAGGATAATATACGCATGCCCCCCGACCAAGTGAGGGTTACATGTAATAAATTCAATACCCCACTTTGCGAAAGGATATAAAAAAACTGTAGGGTGAACAGGAGCAGGTGGTGCATGCATTTTACGATCAAAGACCTCACAATTGTGGCATTTCGGGACTACATAGATACAATCTTTGAAGAAGGATGGCCAGAAATAGCCAGCGCGCAATATCTTTTGGGCTGTGGCATACCCAGACATATGACCACCACATGCTCTAGAATGGCAGTCATTTAGAACCTTCTCATCTTCTTCATGAGTAAGACAGCGTCGGAAAATAGAATTTGCTCCACGACGATAGAGTGTATCACTAATAATATTGTATTGTTGGGATTGGAAACACATTTTCCGTCACTGAGATCATGAGATTTCAGGCCGAAAATATTGGATTTGGAGATAAAAAATAACATCCCCATACCAAGGATCAAGAGTACTGATAAGAAACAAGGATTCGTTTTCAATGGGATGTTCCGCCACAGTTTCAGTATCAGTAGATGGGAAATCACACATCAGTTCGGCAAAAACCAAATATTTCTTTGCCTTGGACTTTTCAAATTCCAAGTCAAATTCCTATAGGATAACTATCCATTTGGAATACTTGCCCCCTAGCAATTGTTTGGTCAAGATGTACATCATAGGGTTACAGTCAGAAATTACTATGGTTTTGCATAATAAGATGTAGTGACGAAATCTTTGGACAACTTGAACAGCTACCAAGGCCAATTTCTCCACCTGCGTGTATTTGATCTTAGTCGAATGCATATTTAGACTAAGTAAATCACATGTTCCTTGTTGAATTCATCTTCCTGAACTAAAACCATCCCAATGGTGGAATGAGAGGCGGCGAGGTACAAGAAATAGTCCTGGTTGTAATTGGGAGGATGTAGTAATGGTGCATGGGTCAACGTGTGTTTGAGTGCACCAAAAGATCGATCAGCGATCTCATCCCAAAATAATGGAACGTTCTATTTTAAAAACCTGGTAAAACCCTTTGTTAGCTCGGCGTAGTTAGGAATGAAACGACGTAAAAAGTTTTCTTTCCCCTGCAAAATTTGGAGTTGGTGCAAAGTCAAAGGAGGAGGTAAATTGACAATAGCTTCAACCTTCAACGGATCAACGTGAATGCCTGCTTTCGAAACAACAAATTCTAGTAAGCGACCCGATTCTACATAGAAAACACATTTGTGTGGATTCAGCCGAATTTGATAAGTCCTACATCTCATAACGATAGCTCGTAAATGAGTGAGATGATCGGCCCTATGCAATGAATGGGTAGGTAAATCATCGAGATAAGGCTGTACAATGTGCTTAATGTCATGAAATTCATAATACATAAGCCCTTTGGAAAGTTTCCCAAGCATTATTCAAGCCAAAAGGTAGTTTGCAGTAAGAAAATGTCCCCCATGGAAAAATGAATTTTGTTTTAGGTTGATCAGCATGGAGTATGTTTATTTGATTGTAACCAGAAAAACCATCCATAAAGGAGAACATTTCACTGCCAGCACAATCATCAATGATGTGATCGATATAGGGGGTTGGATAATTGTGTTTAGGAAAAGCTCGATTAATATCCCTATAGTCGATACATACTCTTATCGTTCCTTGTTTTTTTTTAACAGGAACAATATTCGATACCCAATCGGTTAAAGGAATTGGATAAATGAAACCTGCACGAAGTAATTTGTCAACTTCGGCTTTGATAGCAGTAGCTTTTCTCGGATGTATCTGATGTAAGCGTTGTCAGACAGGTTTTTCATCCAGGTAAGTCTTAATTTCATGTACAACAACTGACAGATCAATTCCTGGCATTTCTTCATATGACCAGGCAAACACATCATGAAATTCTTGAAATAGGGCTTTATAAGTTTGGATTTCTTCATCCGTACAGCAAGCACCTATATGAATGTTTTCAATTATTCCTAGCTTAACTGAAATGTCAATAGGAACCGTTCGAGAGATATTTTCCAAATTTAAATCAGAATTAGGATTTTGTAATGGATTCTGCAGTTCTTTGACATATTCAACAGTAAAAATAGAAAAGAAATCATTTTCAAAATGATCCAGCTCAGGTAAAAATGAAGATCGATGATGTAGATCTTCCCATGGTAAATCGTCAACAGAAAAAATTTCACGAATCTGCTCATCAGTATGAAAAATATCGGGAAATGCCATTGTAGCTGGGCTATATATAGAAAACGATTCCTCATGGGTCACATTCATTGGATCAGTTTCGGCTGAAGAAGGATCAGAAAATTACTATACAACCTGATATGCAATTTCAAAGGGACTCAAAGGCATTGTGGCATCAAATGAATCCACCTCGGAATCGGTAGGTATGATCCAAGGATCATCAAAAGTGACAGTTTTGATGAAATCATATGAATATTTGCAATAGGAGGTGATACATTAGGAGCAGGAAAGGAAAAATTTATTAGTAAACTAGAATATTTAATCAAACCTACGCCAACATCATTGTAAGGGATAGTCGTTTCACCGATGTGCTGGATAGTTTCTATAGAGGCTGGATCGAATGAGAAATAAGTGAGCTGGTCTATTGTAACGATCTTTCCTTGATGTGGAAACTTGATAAGCCGAAAGACTGATGAAACAACAGTAGTCATACCATAAGACCAACTGCGACCCAGGAGAAGGTTGTAATCTAGAGGGGCATCAACCACCTCCACATCTAGATTTACAGTTTTTCCTTCGACCCCTATAGGTAAATCCTGAAAAATACCAAAAGGATGGAACCCTCGACCATCAAAAGCCTTTAGAATTGTTGAATACTAATTGAGTGTAGGAGAACCAAGCATTTTCCAACACTGGAATCTAGATCGACATAATACACGTAGAAGTCGCTTCATCAATCACAATCCGAAAGATGGGTCTGTTTTTTACTAATACTGGAATCTGGAAAGCCATTTGATGAGGTAGCCAGGGTGGACTATTCTCTAAATCGAATATTATTAGGTTCGAATCCTAAATATCGATTTCTCCTATGGTAGAAAAAAGTAATTCATGCTATGGAGGGCACGATTGCAGCACTTCCAAATCCAACATTGCTAAAGGGGAAATAGCTGAGTCCTCAACAATGTTGAAATTCTGAGCAGCGCTCGCATGTGGATTGAAAGATGATTTATGAAGTACACCTTTAGCAGATGGTTTTATTACTAGTTATGAATTGATTTTCTCGATCTGTAGTGGATTATAAACAGGAGGAGGTGTAATTGATGTGTTTTAATTATAATATTCTACTTCTTTACCACCAACAAGACTTTTACTACCATAATCTTGCGATCGCGTCGCAATCCTGACATGAGACATCATCATAACAGGTTATTCTAAGGCGTTCGAGGTGGAACCAATCATCTTACTATCTTGAGTAGGAAAAGGATCCTTCAAGACAATAGGTTGTTGAGAACCTTTAATGAATTTCGAAACCTTCGCTCGATGCGGACATTCTTTAGTAAAATGATCCTCGTTGCAAATGAAAAAAGGATAGCGAGGCTTGTGTTTTTCGTCATTAGATTCATTTTTATTTGTTTTATCTTTTGAATTTTGTTTTTTTTTTAATTCTTCCCCTTCTTTTTACCACTAGATATATATTTGGTCTTAGATGTCTCTACGACATGAATGTCGGCAGAAATTTCAGCGGAAGATTCTCCTTTCGGGGAATCAGTTAAAGTTATTATAGGAGAATAATTATTTGAAGATTTCTTCTTAATTTTAGTACTAACTGAACCAATCGTACCATTAGCAACATGAGACCCTAAAGGAGCTACAGCTATTTGACCTTGTTTAGGAAGATTAGGGATTTTTTCATGTAAAGTACCAGACTGTGTGTAGACGAGGTCAAGGTACTGAGCCTAAGCAATGACTTGCTCTTCAGTAACAACTCCTCCCTTAGCTACATCTTCAGTTATTTTGGGTTAATAATGATTTAATGAACCATTCCACCAAAATTTGATCTGGAATGAAAACTTTCACTAGACGCCTTCTACGTCGCCATTCGTGAATATGATCAAAAATATATGTGGACGTGGATTATTTTAGTGAATTCAATAGTTCCGTGCCATTTTCGTATCTGACATGCAATTGAAAATGAGTTAAGAAAGAAGTTGCTAACTGATTTAGGTTATTAAAAGAGCCTCGTGGTAACTCTATGTACCATTTGGCGGCAATACCAATAAGAGTTCGTTGAAAAAGACGTAAGCGAATTCAATCATCAATTATTGAACAAGACGCACACCAGAGGTGATAAGTCATAATGTGATTTGACAGATCCTCTCCTGACTTACCCTCAAATTTCGGTATATCACTGGGCAACTTATGTGGAATTAGTGGCCAATACGGATGATAGTAAATTGGATCATTCTTAAGGCATGACAAATCAGGTAAATCCAAATTTGCAATAAATGGTAACTGACGGTTAGGGTCACGAAATCCTTGAGTAACAAGAGAAGTTCTCGGAGGAGGATACCCAGGATAACTGGGAATCAGATTTTCATTAGGAATGGTATAACCTCCCAGGAAACCAGGATTAACCAGATCAAACTATTGTTGTTGAGGTTGTTGATAAGTATAGCTAGGATATGGTTGATACTGATAAACTAGGTTTTGTGAAATGGGACCGAATTGATACTATCCCTGGTATGGTTGATATGTGAATTGCGATTGACTCGTGACAATTTTACTTGTACCAGCTTTTCCTATAGGTATCTGGACCGAAGTCTAAACTATAGGTCCTAACTGGGGTACAGAGACTTGAGGAATTTTCACGGATGCAGGAATAGAAGAAACTGGAGCTACAGATACTCCAAAAATAGGTGTTATAGGTTGAACAGATGTTGCAGTAGTTGCAGCAGTTTGAGGCGGAGTCTGAGGTGTACTAAGCCTAGACTGCTGAACAGAACCACGTGTAGGAATTTGAACAGTAGGCTGGACAGGTTGCTGGGTTGGACCAGAAACCAAAGGTTGTCCAGGTTGACTAGGTAACTGCACATTAGGTTATGTTGGGGTTCCCATGTTTTGGCAAGTTTGGCAATACCAAAAGATGAGACAACATCAAAACCAATTTCAGACCCTAGGATCTAGCCCTCCCAGGTCCAAAGAGGGATCTCTCTATATAGGCAAAGGTTTTGTGTCCTTGAAGCTCTATTTTGAGATATTAGGCTAGTTATAGGCACGAGTTTGTTTAATTGATTGTTTGTTTGGTTGTTGGGAATCAGAAAGGAAGGGTTCAATGTGAGGCATGGATGTGCAAAGAGGATTTTAGGAAAAGGAGGGATGATGTCAAAGGACACTCGAGACCATTGGGTGATGGAGTCAGGAAATGGTTTACTTGCTATTCAATATGCAGGCTTTCAGTTGGGCTAGTCATCTAAAGCATTGGATCTTAAAGATGATAGTGAGGCGTGAAAAGGAAAGATGGAAGGTGAAAGCAAGGAAACCTCCAAGGTGACCTTTAGGAATGAGATCCAGGGACAGGACATGACATTGTACAACCTGTGATGTGAAACCTACAAGGCTAACTCTTCAGACAAGGAAACATTAAAGATTTAGAACACAAAGGTGAAAACCTGAGATTAGAGAGAGACTTTGAACTCCTAATGCTTCGGCCTCCAGTTTGAGGGAACTGAGAAAGGTTAATTAATTGAAAGGGACCCTAGTGAGATAGAGACAGACTCCTAGTATCCAAATTCATTCAATTAAAGCCTAACAAGAACATCTAAGAACAGATTCATTAATTCATACATCAGCTAGTATCATATGTTTGACCACTACACTAGTTAAATTAGCTTGAAATCGGTCCTCAGATAACACATTCAGCAAAAAACATTGAAGGCAGGGAGAGCAGAAACATAGGGTACCTAACAAGGGTAAATCCTATGTCAGATTTCTGATGCGTGCCAGAAGAAATGAAATTTAATGAACTAAAAAGGAAAACATAGACAAAGACAGAAAAACATCACCACTGCTTTAAATCAGGATCCAAATAAATGTTCTTGTCATATTAAAGAGCAACACAAGTCATGTAAAACATTGCCAATAGCTTGACATTCAGTTTGAAAACATCTTCCTCGGCCTATCTTACAACTTTACACAGAGAATATTTCTCAAAAGAAACAGCTTGCAGTTCACAGATATCTGATCAACAACCTTTACAATGTTTTCTCATGAGTTTTTATATCAGAAAGAGAGGCAGAGGAGGTAGGTGAAACACTAAATGAAATATTAAACAGAGTAGGAGTAGTGGGTCAAAACCCACTATGTTTTAATGTCTATGCATCGAACCTGAGTACTCTTTTGGAGAAAGAGTGGTCTTCGACAGGCTGAAAATTACTCCAGGTATGTTCTTTGATGTACTTTGCTGTAGCACTTTGCAGTACTCTGGTGAAAAAAAAAAAGGCAGATAAATGACTTCAGGTCTACCATACCGTGTAGTAAATGCTTCTGGCTAGCATTAGGACTGTTGTCAGGGAGGATATCTTCTCAAGAACACAGTATAGAATGGAAGCAATATGGGCACTCTGTCCTTTCACGGGAAAGGACATTCTGCTGATGGTGACACTAAAAAATTGTTTTCAGTGCATTGGGCCTTCTATGTGATTCATGAGGTCTTCAATCTGGTACTTTGTATTTAAGACACTGCATTAAGGCTCAAAAACTTCAATTACAGGCCTTAAACTCTCTGCTTTTTTACAGATACTCTCTGATGCTCCACGATTGTCTCTGTTAGTGAAATCCAGGCTTTAATGGCTCTAAAAAGGTTCTACAGAGTTTAACTCTATTATTTCAATGAAAATTATGTCATAACACTTTCCCAGGCTCTTTTCATGATTTCAGTCCCTAGAATTGGTCTTCCTTGTGTTCCGTGCCACTGTAATAGTGACTGTGAACCATGGCAGTCGTCTACCGCCCATACCCTGCAAAACACACAAATTGGTTAAGAAAAATCATGCCATATGGAGATAGATGCAGTGGAAGGCTGCGAGGACAATGGAAAAACTGTGGAGGGATGGCAAAAATGCAGTAGAACGGTGAAAACAGGTCAGGAAACGCAAAAAATGGTGGAAGACGTGATGCAACATGAGCCGTCGATCTTGGATCAATGGACGATCATGATCAAATCGGAGGATCACAATCGGGGGAGACATGGGTGACGCATTTAAGAAGTTTCGATTGCGATTGGAGCGGAGATGCGATTGAGCACCAACTGTCCGATCTGGGTCGAGATCGACGGTGAGATTGAATCGACGGGGAGAAAGAATGGAGCGATGGGAGGGAGCGATGGGATCTAGGCCATTGGATCCGAATGGATGGACGGCTAGGATCAGAACGGTGGATCACAATCGGCATGTGTAGCAGGTGACACATTTAAGAAGTTCCTATTGCGATTGGAGTGGTGATGCGATTGAGTGCTAGCCGTCCGATCCGGGTTAAGATCGACGGCAGAGATTGAATCGGCGGGGAGAAAGAATGGAGCGATGGGAGAGAAGCAATGGGATCTGGGCCGTTGGATCCGAATGGATGGACGGCTAGGATTAGATCGGCGGATCGCAATCGGTGAGTGCAGTGGGTGACACATTTAAGAAGTTCTTATTACGATTGGAGTGGCAATGCGATTGAACGACCGTTTTCCGATCTGGAGACAGATCGACGGTTCGCACGTAATCGAAGGAGTGGATGGATGAAGGCGATGGGCGCACTGTCATTAGCGCTGGGCGGTCGGATCTCAAGAGATCGACGACTCAGATCATGGCGGGGTTCAACATAACAAATACACTATCGCATCAGGGATTTTCTGTTTACAAAGGAAATGTGCTCCATTCCAATTCTCCGATTGCGATAAGCGCTTTATGGCTAGTGCCTGGTTTTAGTGCCCGGGTCATGTGGGGAAGTGGTTTGGGGCTAGGCCGAAGGGGGCTAAGCCTTATATATGGAGAATATGGAGTTTTGGCTCATTTTCAATGAAATTTAAGGCCAAAAAGGGATAACGATAGAGGGAAAAAGGGGCTATTTGGCCAAACAAAGGGTATTTGTGAGGCTTAGAAGGAATTTGGGATGATTTAGAGAAATTAAGGGGGGGAACGGAGAGGAAAACAGAGGCTTTTAAATTGGGGACAGCAGAGGGGATTTTTCAAAGTACCCAGGAGGCTTCAAGGATGATGTGTTTTTAGGGGCGATGCATTCCTTGAAGGCTCAAAAACTTTGTAGCCCCTTGTTTGCTTGTCAAAAATTCATAGGGGGCTAACAGTGGCTCCACATGGGGATGGCTTCTTCTTGAAGGAGTCAAGAATTCAGAAAATGATCTTTAGTGTAGGCCAGGTGCCTGCTGTTTGTACCATCAATTTTATTTCTTGGATCAGCTGCCACAAATCATGAAGACCTTATATCAGCAGTAAAATTCTCCCAAACAACTACCTACCCAGACTCTGGTCCTATCATTTTTCTTCAGGGTGTATTTGGACTAGCAGACCCTTTTCATCATCAATTTTTTACAAACAGGAAAATAAACCTATTCTATCTCTACCCTTATTGCTCTATGAGACCAGATTAAACTGTTGGCCTCATATGTTTCTCTACCTAATCTAATATCTGCTGGGATTAAACTGTCCAGCAGATTTCTTCTCTACATTCTACAACAAAAATTTAAAATAGTCAAACTAGGATTAGACAATCAGTTTGCTCTGGATCCAAGACATAAGGCAAAACTGCTCATTGGACTGAAACTTTGCAGAAACGTAAAAAAAAATCTTGAAGGCTTGGAATCTAAAACTTTGAAGCATCCTTATTTCCTTTGTGACTCAAGTTTTGAGCCTGTTAGAGTCACTTTCTTCTTTATTTTAGCTCTGGTTTTGGGCTTGTTAGAGCTGACTCTGCTTTCTTCTTTGTTGGTTCAGATTTTGGGCATGTTAGAACTAGCTATCTTTACTTCCTTTGGCTCAGGTTTTGATCATGTTAGAGCCAATATTTTCACTTTAAAGGTTTATGTTTTGAGCATGTCTGAACCTCTCTTTTTCTCTTTTTTTGAAACATTTTCTCTTTTTCTTGAAAACACAACACAGTAACGGTATTTACAATGGAAATGAAAACTGGAAATTGGAAATCAACAGTAGTAATGTTTGAGCATCCTGCCATTTACAAGACCCCTAAGCAGATCTGTACCATCTAGCTCTTGCAGAAAAAAGGCATTTGGACCAATGGTGGACTGGATGATGTATGGACCCTGCCACAAACTGTCAAACTTGTCGTGCTTTCCTTTGTCTTCTCTCCTGGAGTCCCATTTCAGAACTTTATCTCCAATTTTGAAGTCACCAGCTTTCGTTCTTTTATCAAATAAATTCTTTATATTTTCCTGAACTTTCAGAGCTCTATTATAGACATCTTCTCTTGTTTGTTGGAGATGAATTGTTTGGTTTATCCTCCTCACCATACTGTCTTCTTCTGTCTGAATCTATTGGAAAATCTTAATCACTAGTACTCCAAGGCTGGTAGGAAACACTGCTTTTGTTCCATAGACAAGCTGGTATGGTGACATGCCAATGGATTTCTTTGTTGTAAGCATGTCAGCCCACAAGGCATGCACTAAATTGTTGTGCCATGACTTCTTATTCTCTTCAAGCAATTTTTTGATAATGGTCACCAAGATCTTATTTGATGATTCATCTAACCCATTACCTTGTGGGTAATAAGCAGTTGAATGACCGAGTGCTATTTGATACCTGTGACAAAAATCAACCAGTTTCTTGGATCCAAAAGTAGCAGCATTGTCAGTGATTATTTTCCTTGGGCAGCCAAACCGAGAGAGGATGTGGTCTTCTAGGAACCTAATGATGCCAAAATCTGTGGCATTCCTAGCAGGTATTGCTTCTATCCACTTTGTAAATTAGTTTGTGGCTGTAAGGATCCACTTGTGTTGTGCAGAAGAAGAAGGGTGTATTTCTCCTATGAAATCTAGGCCCCATTGCATAAAGCGACCTTCAACAGTGATGGGTTGCAAGGGTAGAGGGAGGAGATTTCTTTTGCCTTAAAAAATTTGGCATTTATGGTAGGCAATTATCATCTTATGGATGTCATTGAAATGTGTGGGCCAATAATATCCAGCTCCGAGTATCTTGTTAGCAGTGGCTTTCCAACTCAGGTGACCTCCACACTCTCCTGCATGGAACTCCTGTTTAATCCTCTCTGCTTCATTCTCAGGCAAACATTTAAGAAATAGGCCATTTGTATTTTTCTAGTATAAACATTCATTCAGTATGCAATATTTTCTGGCTTTTAGCTATAGGAACTTGGCCTTAGTTTTTGATAGTTCAAGAGGGGCATTGAGGTTTGTGAGCACATACAAAATGTCAGAATACCAAGGAGAGTTCTGAAACTTCTCCTCCATAGTGGGATCAGGAAATCCTTCCTGTTCATCCAAGGCACCTATCATGTTTATGTCAAGGGCTTGTAAATTTGATTCAGCCATTAGTTGAGCCAGGCCATGACCCTTGACCAGTTTTGTGGGTTTTATCTTGAGGTCATACTCTAAGATTATAACAATCCATTTTCACCTCTTCCCATCCGGGTCTTGGGAAAAAATTTCTTTAACCACTATGTTTGGCACGTAGGCTATGGTATGAGAATGCAGTTTGTACACCCTAAAGTCTTTCAAGGCCTTTACCAAGGCATAGGACTATTTTTCCATTATGGTATATTTCAAGGGTGCATCCCTGAAAGCTTTGCTGAAGAAATAAATGGGCTGTTCCATTCCCTCCGGATTTTTCTGCAGCAGAACTGCAACCACTGTATGCTCGGAGGAAAATTAAAATATTAGGAAATCTTTTGAGAAATCAGGGCTGATTAGGACATGAGCGCGGGTGAGTGTAATTTTACTTCATTCAAAAGCTTTTCTAGCCTCAACAGTCCATTTAACACCTACATCTTTCTTCAACATGTTTGTTATATTCCTAAGGTGTTCAGCTAAGTTGGGAATAAACCTTCTTAAAAAGTTAATTTTCCCAATGAAGGACTTGTTGAAGCCTCGAAAATCGGTGCTACAACATTGGGGGATAACCACCCGGTCCGGACCTTAATGCAGCTCCTTTTCCGTTTATGATAGTGGCTCCGACTGGTTTAACTAGGTCCAGTTACCTTTTCCCTATCTCTATTGGTTTATGATGTATCGTTAACAACCAATAGACAGGGATATCAGATCAATTCTTCTTGCTGATCAGGCAAGAGAATGACCCTTAAGCTGATTTGGGTTCAGCCAAACCACAACTAAGATTTTTCCTCTTTGAGAAGAGGACTTAAAAGAATGTAAATTTAAACTTAATGCAAACTTATTCTATAATGCAAGCAAAAAGAAACTAATCTAAATCCTATCTCAATCAGGTAGATGAAAATCTAACCCAACTAAGAGCAAGATGATTAAATAATGAGAATTAAAATATGTCTGGTTTTAAATTAATATTAAGCTAACGAAGAAATTCAATTAGCTCACATTTGTGAGTACCAAAACACATTCTATTGAGACCATTTGACTAAAATAATTAATCAACAACACTCCGGAAGAAATTCACAAAAATTGATGTCGATTATCATATCAATCAAACTAATAATTAAACGATAACATGTGGAAGAAATTCACAGCACATTACTATTTAATAAATCAGTGTTATAAGACAGATTTCTGAGTAATGGTTACTCAGAAATCAGAGTTTAATTCATAAGAGCAGAGATACATAACAATTTGAAACAAATTATCCATATCAACAGAAATGCATAAACATGAATAAAATGAAACAAAAATTTTATTAACATAAAAATGAAACTGGTATTTGATACAAAAATGCCAAAAATACCAGTTAATTGAATCTGCTTCTCTGATCCTGGTCTCTAACAGTACTTTACATTACTTGAATTTCTGCTTTCAAGACTAGAGTTGCAGAAATGCAAACTCTGCCCATCATGCATAATTCAAGATATAAAGAATAAACCCTCATTAATGTTCAGATCTAAAGTTTTTCTCTCCTCCCCATCTACAACTCTAAATTCCTATAACATAAATGCTTTTAGAAGTCTGGAATTGCAAGGGAGAGCAGCCTCTTTTACATTTTGCAATCTGCAATTTATAATCCTCCCAAAAGTATTTTTAGAAGAGAGTTTGTTGAAGAAAATCTGCCCAATCCAATTTTAATTGCTCAAAAATTCCAATCTTTTAATTGCTGGAGTCTTCTCATTGATTGAAATCTTTTTCCTCAATATCCCTTCTATTGTTTTTTTTTCCTGCAAAAAGAAATTAAAATGAATTAAGATGTTACAATAAAATCCAAATATTATTTCTAACCTTTAAAACAAATCTAATCAAATTCTATTTAAATAAATAAAAAGGAAATTTGAGTTTCTTATTGATACTCATAACGATCTTAATTAACCAAGGATAATATTGAAGCATGAATCTGCAATTGGAAGAAGCTGGGCAAATGAAAATGAAGAAAACAAAACTCAGAAAATTGATTTTATTTTTAGAAATTCGGAGCTTGATCTTCTGCCTGATTTTTGACCGAATAAATGATCAAATATGTTATTGGAACCTCCTCAGAAATGTTCTCCTTGATTTTATCTTTCCAATGAGCTGTCCTGGGCCTCATTTGGTCAAGTATAACTCAATGTATGAGCTTCCCAAGTTGATGAGTCAAATCTGGCATAAATCTGGAAATTCTGTTTGCTGGGCTAAAAATCAGAATTTTTAATTAGAAATTTAATCCTAAATTAGATTCTAATTATCTAATAATTAATCCTAAATTAATTATTAACTAACTAACGATTAATTCAGTTACAAAATTAAATTAATGTACAAAGGATTTGAAAAAGTTAATTTAAATATGATTAATATTATAGTTCAAATTATATTAAAATTATAATAAACATTATAATTATAATATAATTATTATAATATAAAAAATATAAAAATTAATTTACAAACCATTGGAATCAATCTAAACCCAATGGATCCGAAATTGCAAAATTGCGATCTTGCGATATTGCGATATTGCGATCTGCGACGGATCCGAAATTGCAAAATTGCGATCTTGCGATATTGCGATATCGATCTGCGACGAATCTGAAATTTGCGATCTGCGATCTGCGACGGATTCTGAAATTTGCGATCTGCGATCTGCGACGGATTCTGAAATCTGCGATCTGCGACGAAATCTGAAATCTGCGATCTGCGATCTGCGACGAATCTGAAATTTGCGATCTGCGATCTGCGACGAATCTGAAATTTGCGATCTGCGATTTGCGACGGATCCGAAAAAAAAAAAAAATTTTTTTTTTTTAATAATATATATATATTTTTAATATTAAGTTTTTATAAACTACAGCTACTCTGAAAATAAATAAAAAGAATAAAAATAGCGTTTTTAACCCAGACTTAGATAAATGATGAGACTTCAGAGGAGTACCATTTTTAAACCAGTTGACCAAATGAGGCGAAACAAGCGTCAATGGGAGGCTTATAAAAAATTAATTCTAACAAAGCAATCAAAACAATAATTCAAAGAAAATGAAAAATTAACAATCGCGTAGGATAATCAAATAAAATAAAAATCTGAAAAGGCGTTTAGTCAAAAATTTATAGAAAGGGTCCCCATTATTTGAAGTGAAAAAGTCAAAAATGGGGGGTTTGTGTTTTACCACAACAATGGCGACACACGGGAGAAGAACCAGTTATCTCTGTTTGATATGAATGACATTTTCCTAAAATTCAAGTAAAAATAATTAAAGAAGAGAGAATTATACTTAAAATGCTTGACTAGGTTCATTAGTCTGAATAAAAGAAAGAATCATCTAACTGTAATTTTTCTTAAAATTCCTCATAAATTAAAATATTTCAAAACTCTATATTAGTCCTTAATTAGTTGTAGAGATAAAGCAAGGGTCACTTTACAGGTTAGCTTTTAAAATATACTCATTTGTCACAGGTAGAGCCACTGTTGCCAGCAAACATCTATAGTCTCGACAGGGTTACCTTTTAACCACCAATGATTCAGAATCCCATCTCTTTAAGAATTATTGACCTAGAGATAAATCCATTTATATATGTTTATTTTTTTATTTTTTTATTTTTTATATATATTTTTTTAAATTTTTTTTATAAATCTTAAAAGCCATTGTCCTGGTTTGGTAGCCAGATAGTTGACAATGCCATTCACTGGTTATAATGGACTGAACAAGCTGGCTCGTGATGAGACCCCTTGTCTTATAGTTGTTTGCAATCATAAGCCATTACCCTGGTTTGTTTGGCAGTGTTGGTAATGTCAGCCTATTTTTCCCCTATGATCATGGTAAGCAGGCTCATGATGAGACCTCTTATATTTTAAGTTTAAATATATCTCTTGATTATACTCTAGAAAAATAAGACTCTTTGGGACAGGGAGAATCATTTACTCCTTAAGAGTTAAGAACGACAATTTTAGAGTTAAAAGGTTCTTTGCTGTAAAGTGTCTTTACTTGGTTAAAAATAACTTTTCTTGACTGATAATAGAACTTTGAAAGATCTTAATAAAATATTGAAATCTCAAAATGATTACAATTTTGATGAAAAATAAATTTCTCCAGATTTTATGATACTTTGTCAACTTCTCTAAATCGGTAATCTCTTCCTTAAGTATGTCTACCTTTATAATAAGAAAATCAAACTTTTAGTAAGATATTTAAGAAAAAGCTAATAGATGACTATTAACAATTTTTCTCCATGTATGCTGACCATAGTTAGGTAACAAGAAGGCCTTCCATATAAATCATGGCAAAGTCACCAAAATCAAAACTGAAAACCAAACGAAAAAGAATTCTTATGCTAAAATGAGAAAGAAATTAGCAAAAATAAAAATGAAGAAAATTAAAAAATGGAAAGGAAAATCCAAATTTCACAAGATAAACTCAAACAAGAATGTTTATACCAATGTCTCAACAATATGAAGAAAGAAAATAATCGTGTAATCAATCCTCCTTATGTCAAGATTTAGAAAATTCATACCTTGCAGGGTTGTAAGTGTTTTAGGCTTTTTAGATAGCAGTGACAATAAAATTCAGCCACAATTAAAACTTTATGTCTGATTTAAATCTTTTTTGTTTCCAAGCATCATCTTAATCATTTTCTAATAAAAATGAATGCTTAAAGAAAAAGCTAAAGGTTCTGAAACTTCCTGGTGTAGCTATTTCAATGAGGATTATCGCTGCTTCTTGAAATTAAACCAAGAGAAGAGTATGGACTTCGAAAATATGATCTGGCGGAGGATTGGAAGCTTTTATGAAGAGCATTGGATGATTGCTTTTGATCTTACCTGAAAGGTATCAGTTTCTCCAAACTAGCTAACTTCTTATTTTGATTAACATTAAAAACATGAAGAAGTCAAACTAACCAAAATCTTATAACCCAAAATCATTATTTATTTTATTTACACTAAAGAAAACAGTAAAATGTAAAAATGGAATGCTTAGTGCTCAAGGGAATTGAAATTAAAAGAAATGCATCAAAAATGAAAATGTGAATTTGCAGTAACGAATGTTTCTCAAAATATTATAAGTTTCATATAAACTCCATGATTTTATAAATTGTCCAGAATCAAGACCAAATCAAAAATAATAAATTAAAATATGAAAATAGAGATGTCTTGAATTCCTTTTTTTTTAATTATGGAATTATATATTTAAAACTAAAATATATGAGAAATCAGAATGATTTGAATACGCTGCAAATTTATCATCAGCTGCTTTCTTACCATAGTGATTACCCAAGCTTGCTTTTAAAATAACACATCGCCGTATTGGATGATTCACATCACATGTTTCTTCACCATGGTTCGAGTTTAATTTTCAAAACTTCACCTTTGTTGCTATGCGATATATCGATTAAATGTTAATGGCTCAGAGGCATGCATTGAAAGCTATCACATCAGAGATTGCAATGGAAAATTGCGGATATGAAAACATGTAATGAGAACATGTGCAATGAAATGAAGCGATCACATCATTAAAGATATATTATATTGGGGATTAGGGAATATTGACATTTTTCTTCCCTTATTGCACATCGCACATCGCAGATTATGAATTGTGATGTGAGCATAATTAAAATGCGATGAAGAGATTGTGATATCGGCAATTTCTAATTGGCGATGCTAATCGGCGATTGGTGAATGTTTTGGTACCCGATGTAATACAATATGATTCTTGCGATGCCGATATGCGATGAAGAGTGGACCCGATAGCTTTATGATGAAAATTTAATAACATATCGGATCTGAGACATCGACCCTTTTAAAGTTATGCTCCTACCATTATTTGCAATTGAATGGATGTGATATTTTATAAACTTGATTTGAATTTCATATCGGGTCTGGACTTATGTGGTTGTCGCAATATTGGTAAAGGCAATTCATGATAATGGAAGTATAATTCAACTGCAAACCTCCGATATGAAAAATGCGATATGGCATATGAGTGAAGTAATACATCGGAGACCTTTTATGAACCATTTGTTATCGAAACTGCTAAGAGCTATTTCCGATGAAACATTTCGCTACAAATGGTTGTGAAGTGGATGATGTGATATCGGAATGAAATGATTGACGAGGATGAGCAGGCTGAGAATATTGCAAAAATTTTCACTGAAGTATCAGCAATATGAAAATCATGTTGAATCCTATAATATTGCTTGAAATTTCAATTGGGTTTTCTGATGGTTGAAAGCAAAGTTAAAAATGCTCAAATTCTCAAAATAAAATTTCCCTGAACCTGTTGCAAATTTGAAATGGGTTTGCTGCTTACTTAAAGTTTTGAAAACAAATGAAAACCTACAATTAAAACAGAAAAGTTATCAAAAATAAACTAAAGAAAATATAAACTAATGATAGATGAAAATGAACTTGTAAATGCATACCTGGAAGGAAATTGTCTGTAGATTTTACCTCATGAATCTTCAAATTCTTCCTTCGATTTATCAAAATTATGACTTTGTTCAAAATCATCTCATTATTTATTCTAAATCGAAGTGAGCAATCAGCCTAAATAAAATCTGCTTGTTCATGTTCATGAAATATAAAATTTACCAGAAATAAATATGAAATTAGTCTTCCCTTTTGAATTGAAACAATAATTTATTACTTCTGCTCATTCTGAATTGACTTGAGAAAAATCTATATTGTTATAGTGACTGTTCAATAATGCCTTTAGTAAATAAATATGATGCGTATTACAACATCAGATAATAAACTAAAGTTTCGAATGGGATTAAAGCCACTAATTGTGGAAAAATGTCAAAACAGATTTGAATGTGTGCACACAGCAAAATGGACATCCTAAAGGTCAGCTTAAAAAATTTCGAGGAAGATATTATGAACTTCATATGATTACCACGAAAGGTTAGACTGACTAATAATGATTGAGTCAGAATTAAGCTTATCATAGACAGTCATACATTTCATGGGATAGTGAGATCATGAAGCTTTTATATCCTCAAAACCTTTATCATATAAATTTTAAAAGAAAATCTTAGAAGGAAATCCCGAAATTAAGAAAAGTGGCTTTGAGGCGATTGATGCCAAGTGCAACATTAATCAAGACATTATTCAAAATAGACAGAGTAGAGGTATTGCTGTAAGAAATTTTAAAAAGGAAAGCAAGAATTAAAATTTTCTGATTGGGAGAAAATGTTTTCACTGAACATGTATGAAAACGACTGATTGCTTTGTTTTATTTTTAATCTACAGAACTGTTGAAAATAAATTGACTACATTAACTCTACTCCTATTCTAACCATATACTTGAAAAATGACTAGGTATAGTCATATTTCCAATGTAACCATTTTCTCATTTTAATCCCTGCATGTATGTACAATTCAAATGTTAGTAATAAAAATACAAATCTAATTGAACTAAGAAAATTAAACCTGTAAGTAGAATGTACAACTATTGTTATAAGCTTATCTAAAATCTCCTTCTCATGAAATTTTCTTTCCAATTGAATACCAATTGGATCATAGAAATCCGGATGGATTTCTTTTAAGGATTGGGAAATATTCAAAGAAAGAGATAACAGGCCAGATTGTAGATGTGAGCTTTTAGATTCAAAGACTTGGAAAAAACTGTTAGTGTTATGTGTAAATGTTAAGCTATTGACAATATTCCATGAAGGAAAACTTTCCAAATATTTTTCAAATGAATTAATGAAAAATGGATGGAAATCTTTCAAATGAAATAGAAAATTATTAATTAAATTGGATTGCTGGAAGATTTCTAAAAATACATTCTCTTTTTGATACTGCCTTTGGGAAGATAGAAGCTTTTTATATTTATGATTATAATATGAAACTTCAATTTCCCAATATTGCAATGCATCAATTGAATGTTTGATAGTAAAGTGCTCAATATGCCAGCGTAATGTATCAAAATTTTGAAAAATAAAATCAGAAAACAAATCTAAATTTGAAAGAAAAAACAAAATGAAATCTCTATTGGTACAACTAATGTTACAGCACAATCGTGATCGTTTTGAAATAATTTCTTTTTCACAAGGATTGGCCAGAATTATGGAATTTGAGTAATTTCGAATTCCAACTTGTAAATTAGAAAAATATTTATGATTATGAACAGGAATGAAAGTTTGATCATGATATGAATCATAAATTGGAATATTTTTTCGAATAGTGAAATCATGAAGATGATTATCTGCTTTAGAGTGAGGATTAGTTGGAATAATTTCTAAATTGAAATGTTCCTCATTTTCAGATGTTATTTGAATTTTCTCATGAGGATTTTCTTTAGAAGAATAGAAATCAACATCCTCAATGTGAGAGTAATTATCATAAATGACTTCACAAAATTCTCTAGAATTCCCTTCAATCTTATCCAATATATGCAAACATGGAGGAACAAGAATTTCATGTTCATTAATGGCAAAAGAATGATCATTAATTGCTTCTCTATCTTGATAAAAATTTAATGGTAATTCATTTAAATCAGCCTCTGTATTTTCTGAAATATCATTAACACCAAGAGGGGAAAAATTACCATCATTAAAAATATCAGGATAAAGGGAAAAATGTGAATCTGAAATAATGCATTTAAAAATGTCCCTGTTTGAGAAGTCTTGTGCATTAAGCCCATTGTAAATTTCAGATTCTAAATCATTCCTTTGTGTGCTCATGCTTTCTTGAAGAAGATTGCTTTGCTGCTCTGATTTCAGCATTTGTTCATCATGAAAAGATTCAGAAATTTGTACAGCAGTTTGCATGCTATTATTTACTTTGATTGTTGTTTGCACTTGCTGATTTGCAATCTGATTTTCTAAATTTAATGCAGAGAAACTTTCAGATTCTAATGCAGGTCTTTCTCCAAAATTGTTGTTGTTGTTTTCTTGCATTTGATTAGAAATATTTTCCAAGCTTTGTGAAACCTCTTCATCACAATTTATTTGCACATCCATATTGGAATTCTCATTTATATTGGAAGGGGATGGAACAAAGCGTGAACTAATTTCATATGGATCGGGAATAGAAGGAAGAGAACAATTATGTTCAAACCAATCTAGTGATTCTTCTTTTATAGGTTCATCTTTGACATTAAATTTTAAACAATTCAAATGAAGTCGAATATTAAAATCTCTAACAGACTCATTTTCATTTCGTAGATATTCAATTTCATCACATACCTGATCATAATCATAGCGGTCAAATTTACAAATGAAAATTTTAACAAATTGATCCCAGCTGTGAATTGAGGCAACCGGAAGAGTTCTACACCAGTTTCTGGCTTTTGCCGCAAATGTGAGAGTAAAAATTCTGCATAAGATGCCTTCATCAATTCCTTGAAAATCAAAATTTGAAACATTTTGAATAAATTGAAGGACATGATTAAAAGCGGAAGAATTTCTCTTACCATTGAATTTTACGTGAGACAAGAGTCTTACCACTTCGGGTGGAGTGTTGGAAGATGCACGTCCATGGATACAACTCCAAATTGAAAGTTTAAAAGGAGCCATCGTGATTTAAATAAAATGTTAAAATTGAAAAGACTCCAACAGAAAACAAGTTTCAGGCCCTCCTTCTAGCGCCAAAAATGTTGAAGCCTCGAAAATCGCTGCTACAACATTGGGGGATAACCACCCGGTCCGGACCTTAATGCAGCTCCTTTTCCGTTTATGATAGTGGCTCCGACTGGTTTAACTAGGTCTAGTTACCTTTTCCCTATCGCTATTGGTTTATGATGTATCGTTAACCACCAATAGACAGGGATATCAGATCAATTCTTCTTGCTGATCAGGCAAGAGAATGACCCTTAAGCTGATTTGGGTTCAGCCAAACCACAACTAAGATTTTGCCTCTTTGAAAAGAGGACTTAAAAGAATGTAAATTTAATCTAATTGCAAACTTATTCTATAATGCAAGCAAAAAGAAACTAATCTAAATTCTATCTCAATTAGGTAGATGAAAATCTAACCCAACTAAGAGCAAGATGATTAAATAATGAGAATTAAAATATGTCTGGTTTTAAATTAATATTAAGCTAACGAAGAAATTCAATTAGCTCACATTTGTGAGTACCAAAACACATTCTATTGAGACCATTTTACTAAAATAATTAATCAACAACACTCCGGAATAAATTCACAAAAATTGATGTCGATTATCATATCAGTCAAACTAATAATTAAACGATAACATGTGGAAGAAATTCACAACACATTACTATTTAATAAATCAGTGTTATAAGACAGATTTCTGAGTAATGGTTATTCAGAAATCAGAGTTTAATTCATAAGAGTAGAGATACATAACAATTTGAGACAAATTATCCATATCAACAGAAATGCCAAAACATGAATAAAATGAAACAACAATTTTATTAACATAAAAATGAAACTGATATTTGCTACGGAAATGCCAAAAATACCAATTAATTAGATACTTCTACGATCTAGTCTCTAACGACTGTACTTTATTACTTGTTCTTGCTTTCAAGACTACCGTAACGAAATGCAAACTCTTAACGCCCATCATGCATAATTCAAGATATAAAGAATAAACCCTCACCATTAATGTTGAATCTAAAGTTTTCTTTCCTCTATGCAACTCTACTTCCTATAAATGCTTTTTAGAAGTGTTTGGAATTACAGGAAAAACCTATTTTACATTTGCAATGCAATTTATAATCCTCCCAAAAATATTTTTAGAAGAGGATTTGTTGAAGAAAATCGCCAATCAATTTTAATTGCTCAAAAATTCCAATCTTTTAATTGTGGAGTCTTCTCATTGATTGAAATCTTTTTCCTCAATATCCCTTCTATTGTTTTTTTCCTGCAAAAGAAATTAAGATAAGATGTCACAATAAAATCCAAATATTATTTCTAACCTTTAAAACAAATCTAATCAAATTCTATTTAAATAAATAAAAATTTGATCTTCTTATTATTCATAACGATCTTAATTAAGCAGGATAATATTGGAAGCATGAATCGCAATTGGAAAGATAAATGAAAATGAAGAAAACAAAACTTCAGAAAATTGATTTTATTTTTAAAATTCAGACTTGATTTTACTGCCTGATTTTGACCGTAATCAAATCTGTTGTGGAACACGAATGTTCTCCTTGATTTTATCTTTCCATTAATTTGTCTGGGCCTCATTTGGTCAGAACAACTCAATCTATGAGCTTCCCAAGTTGATAGATCAAATGCAGCATAATCTCTGATACGTTTTAGGCTAAAAATCAGAATTTTTAGTTAGAAATTTAATCCTAAATTAGATTCTAATTATCTAATAATTAATTATAAATTAATTATTAACTAACTAACAATTAATTCAGTTACAAAATTAAATTAATATACAAATGATTTGAAAAAGTTAATTTAAATACGATTAATATTATAGTTCAAATTATATTAAAATTATAATAAACATTATAATTATAATATAATTATTATAATATAAAAATATAAAAATTAATTTACAAACCATTGGAATCAATCTAAACCCAATGGATCCGAAATTGCAAAATTGCAATCTTGCGATATTGCGATATTGCGATCTGCGACGGATCCGAAATTGCAAAATTGTGATCTTGCGATATTGCGATATTGCGATCTGCGATCTGCGATCTGCGACGAATCTGAAATTTGTGATCTGCGATTTGCGACGGATCCGAAAAAAAATAAAAAAAATAAAAAAATAAATAAATAAATAAATAAATATATATATATATATATATATATATATATTTAATAATATATATTTTTTAATATTAAGTTTTTATAAACTACAGCTACTCTGAAAATAAATAAAAAGAATAAAAATAGCGTTTTTAACCCAGACTTAGATAAATGATGAGACTTCAAAGGAGTACCATTTTTAAACCAGTTGACCAAATGAGGCGAAACAAGCGTCAATGGGAGGCTTATAAAAAATTAATTCTAACAAAGCAATCAAAATAAGAATTCAAAGAAAATGAAAAATTAACAATCGCGTAGGATAATCAAGTAAAATAAAAATATGAAAAGGCGTTTAGTCAAAAATTTATAGAAAGGGTCCCCATTATTTGAAGTGAAAAAGTAAAAAATGGGGGGTTTGTGTTTTACCACAATAGGACTATAACTCTTTAATGTTTCTTGGGTGTGTGATTTGCAGTATTCCCTCAGATCTTTGTGCGTCTATCTTAATTCCCTTCTCAGATATAATATGGCCAAGAAGTTTTCCTTCTTGCAGCCAAATACGGTCATCTTAGGATTCAATGACATGCCAAACCTTCTACATTTTTCAAAAAATCTTCTCAGATGTTTTAGGTGCTCTTCATCAGTCTTGGAATAGATTTTTATGCCATCCAGATAGATGACAATGAAGTGCCCTATTTCATCTGAAAAATATATGTCCATCGCTCATTGGAAGGTTGCACCAGTGTTCATCAGTCCAAAAGGCATTTTCACGTACATAAAATTGCCCCATGGAGTGGTAAAAGCTATCTTGAGTTGGTCTTCTGGAAGTACTAACACTTGGTTATAGCCTGAAAAACCATTTTACAGGGAGATCCATTTTGAGCCAACTACCTGTTGCAGGATATGTTCCATCTTTTGTAAGGGGTAATTGTCTTTCAGTGAGGCTCTGTTAAGGTTCCTGAAATCTATGCACAGTCTGATCTCACTTGTTTTCTTTCTCACAGCTACAAGGTTCGAGACCCAATCAGAGAACCTCACAGGAAATATTATTCCTTCCTCGTACATATTTTTTATTTCCTTTTCTACTGCAGGAAATTGTTTTGGGTTTATCCTGTGAAGTTTTTGTTTGAAGGGTTTCTGATTTTCTTTCAAAGGTATTTTATGTTGTATGATGTTTGTGTCATAGGCCTTCAAGTCCTCATAGCTCCAGGCGAACACATCGATGAACTCTTTAAACAGGTCAATGTATTTCTTTTTCATGTCTGCGGGTAAAGACTTAGCCAGTTTAATCATCTTGGGTTTATCTTCAGTGCCTATGTTGCATTCCTCGACATCAGAGTCTGAATTTTCTATAGTGGGATTTTTCGCTACATCATCGAAGTCAAAAATGTCTTCTAAAGGTGCCATTCCCCTAGGTATATTCTTATCTTTCGACTGTAGCACCTCTAGTTACTCTTTATCTGCATTCTCATATTCTTTGGTCAGATTTCCAATCTATTCGTTAAAAGTGTTTATTTCTATGTTACAGGGTGGTTCATCCTCGCCCGAGGTCTCTTCACTTAGGTAGCTATCATCAGATTTCGGGTCTGAATTACAAAATTCAAACTCGTTCCTGCCTATCAGGAAATCTTCAATCTGCTTATCGCCCTCGAAGACCTGCCAATATTTTTCATTATCGGGTATTTCAGGCCTGAACTTTGTCTGAATGATGATTTTTTGGTCACTGGGAGGCTTGTGATATGAACTAGCTATACAGTCTAATCTAGTTGCAATTATATTCTGACTCCTAGGAATAAACACTAGTTCATATTCTACAAATGTTTTTAATAAATCCATAGCGTCATTCCTGTACACCCTCAACCTAGGGTGTTTCGCTGTGTATTCACCGTTTACTTGTTTTATGATCAGCTCAGAGTCTCCATGCACAGTTATCCTACGGGCTCCTAATTTCTTCAACAGATTCAAGCCTATGATAAGAGCCTCATACTCTACGATATTATTTGTGCATTTGAAGTTCAGGTTGAAGGCATGACTCTCTGCATAGTCACTCTCTGTGTTATGTAACCACACTCCTTCTCCTCCAGTTCTTTTGGTGCACGACCCATCGAAATTCATCTCCCATAAGGGTTATTTCTCGGGTTTATCATCATTTTCCTCCCTAATGTGGGTTTCACTAGTCTGTTGTGTTACAAGGCCTCCATTGGATTGTGGGTGGTTTTGTTCTTCATGTGGTGTATAACTTTGTGAGGGGTGAATAGCCAGTCATTTACATTCTGCTTCTTGTTTACTCGGAGTTTCGTTTTCAGTGAATTGTCCACAGATTTCATCTTTGTTTTATTCTGAGGCTAGAGTGACCATTATGTTGAAATCTATGGGTGCTATCTCGTTATTCGTATCTCTATTTTATAGCTCTGGTTCCTCTAAGGATTCATCATTGCAAAGGATAAAGGAGTCCAGATCTATGTGTACAAAGTACAGAGGAGAATTTTCAGGATTTCCAGGGCTGCTGACCAGGAACTTCATTTGTGCCTCTCTATACAGTCTCCTATGCTAGCTAAAGACAGGGATTGTGGCATATGCCCCATCCATCTACATTGTACCTTGCAGCTTGGCTCCCCATGACCTCGATAGTAACATGCCATACTTAGGTGGCACATCTGCCACTACAACATCCATAACCATACATTTTGCTGGAATATGGGTTAAGTTCACACATAGGTCTTTGATTAGGCGAAGGCACTTTACTCTACTGGAGTCAAATGAATATAAATATTTTTAGGGTCGAGTTATCTCTAGGCCTAACCTTTCCATAACTACCTTAGGCATCAGGTTGTGTGATGCTAAAGAGTCATGCATTGCATTGTGAAAGATCTTATCATGGATATTGAGACTTATATAAAAAGGAGGTACTACCCCTTCCTGAAACTTTCCTTCTATATTTGGACCAAACAAAAGGGCTACTTGATCATCACTCAGATTGACAATGTCACTGTTCTCCCCTAGATTTAGAGCTTTCAAAATTTGGGGGAAGTAGATCCATAGAAAAAGGAGCTGTTTCACTAGGTCAGGAACCAAAATCCGAACATAGAAATAAGACCAACAATCTGTCCCTGAAAAGAAGGAGCAAAAATACATTTTGAACATCTCTAGGATTTACTGTTACATCCAAATAATGAAAATAGGGAATCTGAAAAATAGATCCCTTTTCCATCGCCGTTGTAGATGTCTCTGGTTCATAATTAGTTCTCAGCCTTGATTGTTTCTTTTTATTTTTTAAAATTTCCATATATGCTGAGAAACGCCTTCTGGAACTAATAAAAATGAAAATTTCCATTTAATGCAGAAAAATCCCCTTTTTCGGTGAAAAGGAGCAAAGGAAGGATGGCGGGCCAGCGTTGTGATCGCAAATCGCAATCGTAAATCTCAATCGGAAGGGGGAGGGATGTATCACATAACGGATCGAATGCATTTGGAGTTTGCGATGTGATAGTGTATAGGGGGAGTTGCATGGGATAATCGCAATCGCAATCAGGAATCGCTGTGGGAGAGGAGTGGGCGTATTGGAACAAGGCAATGAAACGTGTGATGCAATTGGAATAAGTGTAATAGGGGTAAAAGGATAAGCCGACGGAGTAATGGGGTAAATCCTTTTCAAAACAAATTAAAATAAACTTTGCGCTTTTATAAAGGAAAACCCATTTTTCATTTGAAAAAAGTGGAAGGGATTAAGGTGGGACCCATAGAAATCGCAATCGGAAGGGGGACAGGTTTAACACATAGCGGCGGGGACATGACATGTGATTACGATGGAAATAAAACTTTGGTGGGACTGGGGGTCAATCACAATCGCAAATCAGCGGGGAGGGAGCACGGAGGTTTAAACATGGTGGAGTGAAAACATGTGATGCGATGAAACACTTAAGAAATCCTTTAAAATCAATTTATCATATTTACAAATGAAAAATCCCTTTTATTTGGAGTGGGGCGGAAAGGTTTTATGGTGGGACCCAGGCCAATCTCAATCGCAGGTGTATTACACAATGGGATTTGCCGATTGCGATTGACAATATGCGATAAATCGCATTGGCGGGAAGGCGGGGGTGGGGTTAAGTGCTAGAAATAAAATATGCAATGCGATCGGGTGATCGGAATAGGGGACTTGCGATGAATCTCATTGGGGATTTGCAATCGGGGAAGGGTGAATCAGAGGTGGGTCAATCGGGATGTGCGATTGAAATGGTGTGATTGGATCAGGTGAAAAGGATGCGATTGGATCGCAAAAATGGGGATTTGATCGGGTCAGAGGGAAAGGGTTTTACAATGAAAAACTTTAAAATTTTATGAAATTAAGTCTAAGGGATAAGTAAGAAAAAGGGTAGGGCTAGCCTTTTAGGGACCTTTGTTCACTTAGGCATATTTTCCAATCCAGAAGTCAGTTTTGAGAGTATAATATACCATTGGAAAGCTCTTTCTAGGCTCCTTCTGATGGACATACTTAGAACATTATTTTATACTGAAAACATTGTGGAAAACACCTTTGAAAGGCAGGGTGGTTGCTTTGTGGAGATAGCAGCTTCTGAAGTGCAACTTATTACATATGAAGACATAAAATTACATAAGAGATGATAATAAAAGCAAAGTACCATGTTTTCACCTCAAAACATGGTTTTGAGGTAAAAATTACATCAAGCTCAATAGAAAAATTCTTTGATCTTTCCAGATATTGTGCCTTTGAGTTTATTTGACCTCGTAATCATCTTGCCGACATTTATTTACACTTTACTCATTAATTTTACTATGATGAGACCCTAGGACCTAATGAGACCAACCCTATGACCTAATAATATCAATTGGGAGTGAAAGTGAATCATAGAGAGGAGAATCAACAAGTTTTATATGAAATACCACTACCATCGATGAATCCATGACCTAATGGAATGATGAAAATTTATGGTATGGGACTCCTAATATGAAAATGCAAAATATTAAGTTTTATCACTGATGGCAGTATGACAAGACTGACACTAACACAGGGGATAGAATGCCTTTCTCCTCATCGAGATGGATGGCCAAGATTTCCCTAGAGGGCCGGTGAATGGTAGGCTTTTGAAGCACTACCACTTTTGAGATAATGGATTGAAAATTATATCACAGCCATTGTATATACCATGCCATTGCTGGTCAGATTTCAAGTACATAGTCATTGAAGTTTGGGGCCCGAGGTGAAGGCTATAAAACTTGAATTTTATGTGTAAGGTTTGTTGGTTTTAATTTAGTTTTCAGTCGTATTTTGAGTTAGAGTCAGTCTGAATTATGTCAGTTTTCAGTATTTTGACAGTATTTGCCTAATGGATAAGGCTACTTGGTCTACGATGTTCTTGGCACCTCCAAGGAGGTACCATCCCCATTGGAGCCAATGTTAGTGTTAGTTTTGTCATACTGCCATCAATGATCAAATTTCATCTTTTGCATTTGCATAGTAGGAGTCCCATACTATAAATTTTCATCATTCCATTAGGACATGGATTCATTGATGGCAGTGGTCTTTCATCATTTTTCCCTCATGTGAAAACTTGTTGATTCTCCTTTCTATGGTCTTTAGTCATCATTCAATTTCACTCTGCAATTCATGTTTTTAGGTCACAGGGTTGGTCTCATCATGTTCTAGGGTCTCATCATAGTCAATTTAATGAGGAAAGTGTCAATAAAAGTAGCAAGGACATGAGGATGCCTAATAAACTCAAAAGCATGGTATCCGGAAAAGCCAAAGAGTTGTTCTTTTAGCTGGATGTAATTGTCACCTCAAAACATGTCTTGAGGTGAAAACAAGGTACTTTTTTTTTACTATCATATTTTATGTAATTTTATGTCTACATATGTAATAAGTTGAACTGTAGAAGCTGCTATCTCCATAAAGCGAAAGGGGATTTTCTCTGCCTGCATTTCAAAGGTGTTTTCTACAATATTTTTAGTGTAAATCATGTTCCAAGTGCATTCATCAGAATGGGCTCGGAAAGATCTTTCTAATGGTATATCATACTCCCAAAACTGACTTCTGGATTGGAAGATATGCTTAACTGAATAAAAGTCACAAAAAGCCTAACCTTACCCTTCTTTCTCATTTGGTCCCTTAAACTCCCCCTTTTCATATGATTTTAAAATCTTCATCTCAGAAGTCCTTTTGTATTTTCATTGTCGTCTCCTACAAACTTCCAATGTGATTGACCAATCCGATCACATCGCATCGCAAAGGTCCATGGCCGATTGACCCACCCCCGATTAAACACCTTCGATGCGATTGAGTCACCTCCGATCCAATCACACCATTGCATCATAGTTTTTCCCGCTAGTGCTTAAACTCTGATGTGATTAATTCCCTTCCCGCTGATGCGATTAATCACATATCGTCCATCGCAATCAGAATTTCTCATAGCACTTTACTCCCCCACTCCCAAACATCGTCGATGCGATGAATCACATTACGCAATCGGTGATTCCCGGAATGTTTAAACCTGTTCCCCTTCCCGATTTATGATTTCGATTTTCCTTGGGTCCCACCTAAAAGCCCTTCCACCCATTCAAAATAAAAGGGTTTTTTCCATTTGTAAAAGGTGATAACTTGATTATTATAGTTTTAAAAATATTTCTTAAATCCCTCATCGCATCGGCCTTTTCTACCGCTGTTTCCATCGCTCTGTTCCCTCCATCACACATCGCATATCGCGATTTCTCCCCCGCCATATGTTATGAAAGTTCCCTGCCATTTTTCGATTGCAAATAACCCACCTCTGATGCCTCTGATCCAATCATTCCATCGGATTGGAAGTTTCATCGCATCGCTCCACTACAACATGCTCCCTCTCCCCTTCTGATGCCGATTTGTGATTGCTATATTTTTGGGTCCACCGCTAGTCCTTTGCTCTTTTAAAGAAAATGGGCTTTTTCTCCATTTTAATGGCAATTAATTTCATTTGGTTTCAAAGGCATTTTTTCTTTGGCAAAGGGTTCTTCTTCAAAAAGTAAAGACAGAGATATTGGTCAAAGTTGTGAGCTAATTACAAACATAGAATTATTTTGGCCTCTTCAGCAGTGATTAAAAAGGGATCGGCTCTTCAAATTTCTTCTTCTCATTTGTTGGATATAACAACAAGTCTTCCAAATGGTAAAATATATTGTTTCCCCTCTTTTCAAGGGCATATTTTTGGTTTATTTTATATGTTTAGACTTCTATTTGAAAGTTAGTGAAACAACTCCTACTTCTGTGGATCTGCCCCCTTGAAATTGATCTATTTAATATAGTTTTCCATCATTTGTAAGGGGAAAAAGGTGGAATAAGTTGGAATCATTGAGGATGCTCTACGCTCCATTTTGTAACAGTTTGGAAGGGAATTAATAAAGAAATGCAACATTGATTTATGGGATCCCTGTGGTATGAATTTTAGCATTGTTCTTTCCTTTGTGATCATTTTTTAATTGTTATGTTCGCCATTCATTCATTCATATTTCTGTTTGGATGTTTTTAAGATAGATAGGTAGAATCTATTATATAATGCTCTGCCTTGGGAAAATCATTCAATACTTTATGTTTTCTACTGCTTGAAGAGGATTCATCTCCTATGCCCTTTTCAGCTTCTCACTAGTCTTAAGCATTCCATCATTATTAAAAACAAAGTTGTTGAAATCCCTGCCTACCTTTCCCCATAGAATACCCTATGTCTCTGATTTAATTCCCCAGATTCAAACTGCCCAGCCCCATATGATCCATGCAACCCAGAAAATTGATAAAACATTTTGAGCTACTATACCTAGCCTAAAATCAATTTGCAGTTATATTTCATTGAAAATTTTTCATGGAGAGAGACCTCTCCTGACCTTGTATGGCTAGCTTCACGGCTGAGCATGGTTTGAGGTTACCCTGAATTACCTTTCTTCAGCCTGAGGTTCAAGTTAGGTGCTAATAGGTTTTATTAATTGATAGGAAAAGGATTTTCCCAACCCAAGTAGAAGTGTGAAAAAAAGTGTCGTTTTCAAGAGTGGTATAATGCTTTTATAAATCAAAGTGTAACAAATGAATCTATTTTCTCTCTCTTTCCCCCACCATTTCTGGCAAGTACCTCTTTATCTTTTGAAAATCTTGAGGAGGATAAAATTTTATTGTTTATAAGCTCATCCTTCGGATGAGTCCATCTTAGTTTAAAATCGAACCCTAAGAAGGAGTGGTCTATTCCTGTTTGAAATTGACAAGTCCTTTACTGTTAAATTTTAACGAGTCTAGTATAGGAGAAACTCGGTGTTTTTCATTTTTAGGGAGTGAGAAGAAAAAAATTAAGAAAACTCCATGGTTGTACTTTTTCGTAAATTTGGTCTCTCAAGTTTGAAAAAGGATAAAATAATATAAGAGATAACTATATTGACCATGATTAGTCAACATATACCTTTTTCGTAAATAGTCCATTTCAGTCGAGAAAAGGAGTAAAATTATACTGAAAGAATGACTGTTCATTTCGTTTAACGAGTTCAAATAGTCAAGTACTCGACAATATTTTCATCTTTAGAGAGTATAAAAAAAACTTAAAAGAGAACTCCAGGGTTTCACTTTTTCGTAAATTTTTAAAAGTCCGAAAAAGTGATAAAAGTATACTCTTCGTAAAAAAGATCATATCACCTTAAAAATCCAGTATTCTACACAAAAACTCAAAAAATTAAACGTAGCTGCTTCAATAATAAAAATATTTTGAAAAAACATCTTTTTAAAGTGAAAAATAAACAAATTTAAATTTATTTATTCGAAAAAACTTATAAAAAGGAGTTTTTCAAGTTCATTTTTACTGTTTAAGTTTGGAGTGAAAATTTTAAAGCTTTTGAAAAGAAACGCTTCAGAGAAGATTCTGGACAAACCAACCATTGAAATCGAAAACCGTCTCTCCAGGTAATCCACATCCTCTTTTCCTTGATTTTCATCCATTAATTTCTTTAAATTAGGGTTTAAAATTCATTTTTGGAGAGAAAATTGGTTCAAAAACCCGCCCTCAGGGGTTCGCAGGTAAGACACATGGTACCTGTGGACCCCGACATTTTCTTTCAAAGGAAAATGTCGGGGCCCTGAAGTTTTAGCACAGAGCCCGTGCAGAGCTATGCACTATCTCTGAAGGTAAAGTGCGGGGGTGCCATAACGAATTTAAAAACACAATTTCCTCCCAAATTACCCAAAAATTTTGTTTTAAAATGATTGTAATATTTCATTTTTCTCATTGTAGGATATTTACAATACTCATTTGGCGGGAACGTGAACATGAGGTTGATGAAGCAAAAATGATTCAACAACCTACATTGCAATTTTTAAGAGCATGCAGACTATTCAAATTCTGGGCTATCAGTGGCATGAGAGGTCAAGTAGATCTTCTCACTTGGTTAGTAAACAAGTGGGACGTTTAGGACCATTGTTTCTTAATTGGAGGCAACCGGCTCGAAATTGAGCTGCAAGACATATATTTTTTGACTAGTTTTTCTAAGAGAGGTGAACCACTTTCTCTATTTGGGGCTAGGCTAGGTGGTCAGTCTGTTGCTAGCCTGCAATTAGAGTTCTGTAATGATGAAGCCAATCCTAGAGACAAACGGATTGATCTTAAAACTATCATCTATCCCAAGTTAAAAGTGATTACATTTACCGTTACCAAGTTGTGCAGAAGTGTAGCTTTTCATGTGGCTACTGGATCTCAAATGCGGATTGCAGTAGATTTCTTCCAAGGCACTATACTCAACTAGTGTGAGGCAGTGTTGGCTAATGTCAAAGGCCAACTAACTAGAGCAAAAAACGGGAAGTTAAATAACTTTGGATACGGATCTATCGTGGTTACCTTTGCTACTGGTAGACCTCGGATGGTTTGATGGGTTGCTTTGATGGCCCGTCACAGTGAGGGTGGGGAGATTGTTCAATTTCCCTCGACTTATTTTCGTTGGTTAGAACATTAAATTTTTTTGATAGAGGATTTTCCTTATGCGAGCATACATTTCTGCGATGACCAAGATATGCCACTTCCTCCGGGAGCTCAGTGGGATGAGTCAGGTAAAAAATATCTTTGACATGTTCTAATTTCTATTTTTTTTTTTTTTTTTAAATCGTCCAAAAATGATAACAAAAATTTCAAACGAAGATGTAGGTCCATGTTGACCAGCCACTCTCCGCCCCTTTGACCAGAGGAAAAGGGATGCAGCTACAATAGTACCACTGCCACAGGATCAGACAACAAAAATCATGACCGATTTGGAACACCACATGGAGCGGCTAACTATGGACATCCCTCAGACTACCATAGATGACATTCCACTCCATTTACAGAGATACGTCATTGGTGTTCCTGGACCATTCAGGAGATTTATGAGTAGAGTGGCACGAGCAGTAGTGTATTATCATGATCATTACCACAGATACTGGATGATTGACTATATAGACTCATTTTTTGTGTCACTTTTTCCCTGATCATAAGGCGTTTTGAACCTATGATCGAAGACGATGTACTATTTTTTGAACACTACATCTATACTATGATATACTATTATTTCTAGTTACCTGTTCAATCATGTTATCGAATGTTGATTTACTACTTTATTATTGAAAATGTATGTTTATAACACTATAATCTATTACATCTGCTAATGTGTTTAAATTTCTTGGAATGTGTTGATACTCAATATAATCGAACTCTCGTTCCAAGAGATGAACCCTTAAAAATAATCTTAATAATAATGGGTTTCTAATGGTATATACTCGATTTAACTGTAATACAACGAGTTCAGAATCTAACCTAACGATCAAACTCCAAATTTCAAATGAAATAGATTCCGACAATAACTCAATAACTGCACTGTATTCAACAATATTGTTCGTTGTTTGACCGAGGCTTACCCCATGCATAGATACTAACTCGTCAGTGGGTGAATAAATAACCCAGGATGTGGAAGAGATGTTCCCTGTACTACAACAATCGCCATTAGCAAAACCAATATATGTTTGAAAAGACGTCGACATCTGCGATATCAAGAGTAATACAGATAAGCAGGAATAATAGTAAAAGCACACTTAAGATAGGCACATGTTTCTAATATATATCACACCAGCTAGAAAGTAACTGATATACAGAAAATATCTCCACAAAAAAAATCAATTGTAATATCTCTTCAGATAAAGTCTATTTTTGGGTTTACCTAAAGAGACCCTATCAAAATCAATCAATTCATAGGCCCCTTTTGCAAGTTGTCGCTTGATAATATAAGGACCATGCCACATAGGTTAGAATTTCCTAGGCCCTAGTTTATGGTTGGCTTGATCATAAATAAAAACTAGGTCTCCTTCTAAAAAATTACGAGGCGTAACACTTCTATAATACTGAGCTTTCATTCTTTTCACATGAGTTTCGGTAGCTAATGCAGTGGTGCGTCGATTCTCATCTAATTGAGCCAAGTATAATAAACGTTTCTTCTCTTTAGAAGTGGCAGGTAGTAACTCTATGGCTATTTTGAGTGACGGTATCTCGCATTCAATGGGTAATACCGCTTCTAAACCATAAACTAGTTGAAAAGGGGTAAATCCTATCGATGTTTTTGCTGAGGTTCAATATGCGCAAAGGGCTGAAACGAGCATGGTATTCCAATTCGACTTATGAATTCCAATGATTCGTTTAATCATGGTGACTAAAACTTTATTAATTGCCTCAACTAAACCATTAGCCTACGGATAATATGGTGTAGAACTGTCATGGAGTAGGCCAAGTTGGTCTGTTAGCTCGGTCATCATGATATTTCGAAAATGGCTCTCGTGATCAGTAATTATCACTTGGGATACACTGAAATGAGCAATCACATGATTTAACATGAAAGTAGCTGCAGTTTTACCATCTTCCGCAAATGTAGGCATCACCTCGGCCCATTTGGTAAAACAATCTACTACTAGAATAATATACCCATGCCCCCCGGCCGAGTGAGGGTTACATGTAATGAATTAAATGACCCATTTTGCAAACAGACCGACAACAATTATAGGGTGAAGAGGAGCAGGTGGTGAACGCATTTTTCGATCGAATATTTGACAATTATAACATTTTCGAACTGCATAAATACAATATTTAAATAAGGAAGGCCAAAAATAACCTGTGCACAATATCTCTTGGGCTGTGGCATACCTAGAAATATAACTGCCACATGCTCCAGAGTGACAGTCATTTAAAACCTTTTCGGCTTCTTCATGAGTGACACAATGTAAAAAAACAGAGTCTGCACCGCAACGGTATAGTGTGTCGCCAACAATATGATATTGTTGAGACTAGAAACAAATTTTACGTCATTGTGACCGTGAAAGTTTGGGCCAAAAAGATTGGGTCTGAAGATAAAAATGATATCTCCATACCAAGGATCAATAGTACTAATAAGAAACAAGGATTCGTCCGTGATTGGTTGTTCAGCCATAGTTTCTGTATCAGTACGTGCAAAATCACACATAAGTTCAACAAATATCAATGATTTCTTTGATTTGGACTTTTCAAATTCCAAATCAAACTCCTGTGGGATAAAATCCATTTGGATTATTTCCCCCCTAGTAATTGTTTGGTCAAAATATACATCATAGGGTTACAATCAGAAATCACTGTTGTTTTGCGTAAAAGTATGTAATGACGAAAACGTTGGACAACTTGAACAGCTGAAAAGGCCAATTTCTCCACATGTGAATATTTAATTTCAGTCGGATGCAAATTTTGACCAAGATAGTAAATCACATGTTCACCATAGAATTCATCTTCCTGAACTACATCCATCCCTATTGTGGAATCAGAAGCGGCGAGGTACAAAAAGTATCTTGGTTGTAGTTGGGAGGATGTAGTAACCGTGCATGGGTTAATGCGTGTTTCAGAGCATCAAAAGATCTATCGGTGACCTTGTCCCAAAAGAAAGGAATATTCTGTTTCAACAACCTAGTGAAACCTTTCATTAACTCGGCATAGTTAGGAATGAATCGACGTAAAAAGTTTTCTATCCCTTGAAAACTTTGGAGTTGGCGAAGAGTATAAGGAGGAGGTAAATTGATGATTGCCTCAACCTTCGATGGATCAACACGAATGCCTGCCTTTGAGACAATAAATCCCAACAAGTGTCAAGATTGTACGCAGAAAAAAAATTTGTGAGGATTCAAACAAATCTTATAATGCCTACATCGTATAAAAATGGCTAGTAAATGAGTAATATGATCTTCTCTACGTGAATAATGAGCAGGAAAATCATTGAGGTAGGGATACACAATGTGCTTAATGTTGTGAAATGCATAAGACATAGCCCTTTGAAAAGTGGCACCAACATTATTAAGACCAAAAGGTAGTTTTCCATAAGCAAAATTTCCCCATGGACAAATGAAAGTTGTTTTAGGTTGATCTACAGGGAGTATGTTGATTTGATTGTAGCTAGAAAATCCATCCATGAACGAGAACATCTCACTTCCAGTACAATCGTCAATAATTTGATCGATGTAAGGGGTTGGAGAATTGTCTTTTGGAAAAGCTCGATTTATATCCATATAATCGATACATACTCGTATTGTTCCTTGTTTTTATTGACCGTAAAAATATTAGATACCCAGTCTGTTAACGGGATCAGATAAATAAAACCTGCACGAAGTAGTTTTTCAACTTTGGTTTTAATAGCAACAGCTTTTCTCAAATGTATCTGACATAATCTCTATCTAACAGGTTTAGCATCCAGGTATGTCTTAATTTCATGAACAAAAATCGACGGATCAATTCTTGGCATTTCTTCATATGACCAGGTGAAAATGTCACGGAATTCCTGAAATAGAGCTTTATATGCTTGGATTTCATCAGTCGTACAAGAAAAACCTATATGAATGTTTTCAACAATTCCAGGTTTTACTGAAATTTCAAGAGGAACCATTGTAGAAATATTTTCTAAATTCAATTTAGAATCGAAATATGAAAGAAGATTTTGAGGGTCTTTGACATAAACAGTGGTAAAAATGGAGGAAAAATCATTCTCAAAATGATCTAGATCAAGTAAAAATGAAGACCTATGATGAAGATTTTTCCATGGTAACTCATATACGGACAAGAATTCATGAATATGTTCATCAGTATTGAATACT